>JACBWW010000028.1:8765005-8886283 GCA_020086605.1 Lanius collurio | reverse complement strand
AATACCATTCAGCCAGAAAACCACTAGAGCAAATAAAGCCACTTTTCAGAATTAATTTGACAGATAAATTGAAATCATTCCATCCACCATGAGAAAAACCCATCTGGTTCAACTACATACATGATTATAAAATAACTAGACAAATGAAGATGAAAATTATACATCTACTCTTAAATTATAAATAGTTTTTATATAAATTAAGCTGCTTGCAATTTCAAGACACAGAATTCGAAGTAGCACTGCCAGAACAATTATTTCAGCTGTATCCTTTTCATCTTAGATGAGATAACAACACAATTAATCTTATTTTAATTCTCATTATTTGGCAAGTTTTGCAGCAAGATCATTTTTAATTTCCACTCAATTCCTGCAAAAACTGCAAAAATACATAATTTTATGGTTTTCCAATGGAAACCAAAAAATGAGAAGTGTTTGCAGTCAAGTTTTAGATGAAGACTCCTAATATGACAGAGCATCACCTACCTTTTATTGTTTATTGAGCAAAGTAACTACCAGGTACAAATGGACTTGTGCAGTAAAATCTTCTTTCAAAATGGAAATGACCTAAATTTACACAATGACCTTTCCCGGGGCTATGCATGTAGATTTTTAAGCACTAACTCAGCAGAGAGGAAAATACACCAGCTGCTAAGACACAAATACCATTTCACACACAGCACCTGTTCTCTAGAGCTCTGCTGAGTAAGTGACCTGATACAATCCTGCAGAATTCAGGAAGTACCACAGGATGACAGCATAAGCTATTCCTTTACTCTGAGTATGTATTCAAAAGTTACCTCTATCAACAAAATTCTGAGATATCTTACTAGTTTTTTTACGAAGACACATGTACCCATGAACTCATGGGCACTACTTTTGAGTGACAATTAGGAAACCCATGAAAAGGAATTACCAAATCATTACTGCAATTCCATTTACAAAAGAGAAACAAACAGGTTATTGTATATCTTAAACAGGAGCTATAGGAAACAGGAAATGTTTTACCTTTCATGAAGCTTAAAAGCATCAAATTTACTATTGAAAATACAGCAATACTATCAGTTTCAAAACCACCACAAATCACCACTTCTTCCTAAACAGTCAGAAGGGAATTGATTCCATCTAGTGGTTGAACAGAGATACAGACACTCACAGAGCTTTCTTACAGACTGTAATTCGTGTCCCTGACAAGGAAGAGTGACACCATCATCAAACTTGCATTGCACTTCACTTAATACAAAGAGTCTGACAGTGCAGGGATGGTGCAAAATTGTTCTGAACAAAACGAGAGCTGTAAGATGTTTCTCATCATGGCATTTTAGTGCCATACACCTCGCTAAACCATGAAGCCCAGGGTTTTCCTTTAGAAGCTTATTTGCTCAAATGCCTTTTATGTTTTTTACTCTACCAATTAGAGCCTAAAGTATCTGTCTGAGGTACTTGCAGATTCCCATGCTCTATACTTTGGATCCTTTAGGCTTTAGTGGTATATGTTTGTGCTCCACAAATACCCATACACAGTCCACTGTGGAGAGAGCTTTTACTGAAGAAGTTGCTTAGCCTCCAAGGCAAGAATTTAACTCATCTCCCCTAGATACCAGTCTTGCGTCTAACCCACCAAGCTGTCTTTTCCTTGATGTCCCAAAATGGCACATTAACATTCTGCACTTAAACTTCTATCCCCCTTCTGCCTCTGAACCCTACAAAATCTGTGAAAACAAACAATGGAAAATTTTGAGCCTGGAAAGAATATTCTGACAACCTACCATATAACACCGAGATCGACAATGCAGATTCACTTGCATCCCTTACACCCACCAGGTGCTTTTGTAAATATATAAAAATAAATGGCAGGACCTACCTGTAATTTGTGTTGTCATAGAAACAAGCAGTGAAAAATTCAAAGCTACCATGGAAATATTAATAGAGTAATTGGTGCCTGGATGCAAATCTAAACAAACTTCGGGAGCTTCCTTGTGTGTGGAAAGTTCAAAGGTCATTTCATGAAAGAAGTTCTTCTGATACCAACGCTGGCCTTGCACATCAAACTGTAACCAAACAATCATAGCATGAAAATTGAAATGTTATAATACATTACTTCCAGTCAGCCATCTCATGCTCTTAATTAGAAGAAATAGCAGAAGAGAGCACTGCATACAGTGTGTCAAAACCGTCGATACTGATAGTTACTCAAATTCCAAGTCTTCCAAAATTTGTTCTGTCTTCATCAGATCAGTCATTTTTCTGGTTCTTTCACTTCTCGTCATAGTCTATCAGCTTTTTTATTACTACTGTAATTTCCCTCAGTCTCATACAGGTTTCCAGTAACAGTTCCCTTTCATTGTAGTATACCCTCCTGGTGAGTTATAAAAGCTCACGTGAACACCTCTCCAGTTTTACCCTGAGGACTGAGACAAAATCAAGTTATTTTGACTCATGTCAAAACTCCAACTATACTCCGGGATCTGTCTACAGACACCGATATTTCCAGGGAAATTTACAGGCTCCTGGGTTCTTTTTTTTGTTTGTTTCAGTAGGATTTTGTGTTTTATTGTTGATGACTGAAATGATCATGAAGTTCTTTATTTAAGGCCACTCCAGATCAAATGATTCTTCTGTTAAAGAAAACTAAAATGCTTGCTGTGTATTACTAGTGGACTCATTTGCTTTTAAATAGATCTCATGCCTTCAAATAATCTCTTAGTGACTCCTTAAGGGAGGTACTTGAGACAGGAAGACTTGAGACAACAGCAGGTGGTCAAGAGTCCTGGCAGAGGTAGTTCATGTAGAAATTCCTTGCTGGGATAAGGGAAGACTGAAGGCATACCACAAGGCAGAGAGAAATGACTTAGTGAAACTGGAATAGAGGTGTGAGGCCTAAACATGGCAGACTTCAAAGATAAGGAGAGCAAATTAAAAGTATGGGGGAAAATAAGCAAGAAACAGGGGACTACAACAGAGCGTGGTCTTTCTTTGGCTGCTGTGCAAGATTACTCTTTGGGTTTTTATGAGACACAGCATTATAATGAGAAGCACTGTTAGCAGCAAGTGTTTGAAAAATGAGGTTTTTTCACAAAGGGGATTGATAAAAATTGCTTTCTAGATTCAAAACATAGATTGTCACTTACTGAGTATCTGTCTTCCACATCAGTTCCCCTGACATTTCTTCTCCATTTCAAGCAGGTGTCATTAAAAATGAATACATTATTGAAAGCTTCCTTTACTGTAAAGACAATTTCAAAAGGGACCAACTTATTATAAAAACTTTACCTCCTTCAACTTAATTGAATATGAGCAGCTGAGAAAATGATTTTAAAAACTGTTTTTAATTTCATTCTCTTCTGAGGCAGAGGTGGGCTACCATTTCTTTTTGAATGAATAAACAAGGTAAGTAAACCATGATCATTTTCCAGTGAAAGTGGCTTTTGGAAAAACCCAAGCATGCCATTCAGGAAATCCAGCACACAATTTACTTGTCCATCCCTAGGAGGTTATGACAGAAAGACCAAGGCTTCCTGCTGTATATAAATTATCACAGGACAATTATTTTTCATAGTTGATGCCCTTTAGGAAAAAGCATGTAAGCAAAAGCATTTTTGTGGATTCCAAAAGCAATTATTTCTCAAGGTCTGTCTCACCAGAATTAGTATGTCAGAAGGCAAGCTTAAAGTCTCCATGACTAAATACTACAGAAATCCAGTGTTAGAACATCTTCTGTACAATTACTGAAAACTGCCAGAACCCTGTTAATCACTGCTAAACACAGAAGCATTGTCTGTAATGCTCATACCAGATTAGATTAGGAACAGGGAATTCTCCTACAGGCAGAGAATTTCAAGGCAAAAAATGGAAACCAGGAAGCACTGTACCATGAACCAAAATTCTGGCACATAGCCAGAAATGTCACTGTACCAATCCTGCTTTGGCCAAAAGGCAAGTCCTGAAAAACCAAATTTGCCAGATCTTTTCGAAGGGCACTTACTGACACTGCTCTCCTTGCTCGGAGAGTCATTGGCCAAGTGAGCAGAAACAAAACACCCTGCAGAAGAAGAGGATGCAGACAGTGGCTACATGCATGTAGTCAGCACAAAGAACTATGAAGTCTAGGACACAGCCAATTTTCCTGTCTATTAGGTTCAAATCAGTGAACTCTGAAGCACAGTAAGTTCTTTTACAGGCACACAGAATACAAAACACTACATACCCTTTGTTTGAATTGATACTGTAACTGAGACAGTGGTGTTTGTGGAAGAAATGGTAGTTATATTCACCACGTAGTTACTTCCAGAGTTCAGATCTAAACACACCTTTGGATTATCTTCACTTGTACTGATATTAAATATCACATCTTCTGAGAACATCTTCTCATCCAATCTTTGGCCCAGTATATGAAACTATTGAAACAAAGACAGTAGTGTGATGTGTTGTGGCTCTCCAAAATTCAGAATACTAGTTTATTTAATCCTACTACTTCTTAAAGGAAACACAGGATTACATCTGGTTTAGAGTATCAGTTCAAGGAAAATACATAGGTTTTTGACAAGCTGCAAGATGGCTTAATAACTGGATCTTTATTTCTTCTGGCTGTTAAAATTATTCATATTTTTTCAGATATTTCTACAACAAATAGAAGTAATCTATTATGGAATCTAATCCAATCTACTGGGAACCTAATCCTTTATGGACCCTACAAATATCTTCAAGTCAAATAGTAGGGTGTAAGCAAATACTTTTTTCTTGCTACTTTCTTTCCCTTTTGCTAGTTTTTTCCCCCTTGGCCCACAGAAGCTATCATAAAACCAAACATCCAACAGCAGTAAAAGACAAGATTCCCTAAGACCATCCCTGTGCAGGGAACAAGAAATCTCTTGCTTGTATGGCATGAAGTGACAGACAAAGCTCACCTTCTCTGGCTGTTCTGAAGTGTCTTTCAGATAGCTGAATCCAGGAAAAGCATGTGCACAGAGAACATTATACCAGAGATCCACAGCTTGCCAGTTACCACTGGTATAAAAAACAGTTTTGACCCGTTAGGGGAACTGGGGAGCTGTGTTTTCCATCTCAGTGGTGCTCAGTAGAAGTATACAAACTAAAAATACTTTGGTTATAACAGAGGAGGAGAAACATGAGTTGTTTTCCAAAATTATTACCCAACCTTGAAATGTTTTCCACATTAATGTACCTACCCTGGACACGTTTTTATGTTTTCCCTTACTTGCACGTACTAAAAAAATAGGAAAAATACCAAAATAAAACAATACACACACTAAAAACCCCTTTCTTGGGCTGTGAAAAAATGGGAATTCTTATCATGTTGTTTTGGCTCTCTGTAACACTGACCAAATTGTTTTGTTTCTGAGAATTTATACCTTAATTTTTATTCTCATGCTCATGAAAAAAAAAATAGTTATGAAGTTTGGTTTCTATTTCCATAAAAACAGAATCCAAATGTTCAAGTATACTTTGATTGAACCTTTTGAGCAAGGCACACTATTCCAATATACCTCTTATATCCAGTATCTGCAAGTGATACACTGTTCACTTGAGATGCTTGTCACAGACAGGGACAGAGCCCAAGTTTTGCAGTGTTTTCTGCAGCAATGTGAGCTTGAGCTCTTCTACAGAACTTCACTAAAACTTATGCTGCAACCTCTGACAGATTCAAACAGGCATTTAGGTGATTTACTGGAATGAAACCCCAAAGCTTTTGAGCTTTTCAGCTACCTTCAGAACAGGAGTTTTCTTCTTTCCTAACCCAGCCAGTCACTTCTGGGTTTCTAGGTGTTTCACTAGGGAGATGAAGACAAACTACCATACAAACAAAACCCACAAAACCAATCTGCTGAATCAGCAGATATAACCAGGACAAAGCTACTCCAGTTCTCAAATACTTCCATTATTGCCCTACTTACTGTGTACGTTTCCTGCAGTCCCAGTCTCCTGGCTTTCCTTTGCCACCTCACACATGTTTCATTGAATATGGATAAATTACTGAATAATTCCTCCTCTGTGAGCAAAAACATGAACACAGAAAAAAACATTACTTCTCATGCAATTGCTTATTTCTTACTTTTACTTACTGGTTTGGTCTTGGTTGGTTTTGGTTTGTTTTTTTTTGTTTTGTTTTGGGGGGTTTTTTGTTTGTTTTTGTTTGTGTTTGGTTTGGTTTGGTTTTTGGGGTTTTTTTCATTTACTTTTTTGTCCAAACAGGAAAAACAAAGAAGGTAAACACATGTTAGGTAGAAAGCTTTCTCTTAACTGTGTTGGCTACTAAACTTAAAATAACAGGCTAACTGAAGAAACACATCCTGAGGTAGAGACTGTGAAGTCTTTAAACATACAGCCAGCACTACAGAAACTGACCCAGGAAGCTTTCAAGAAAGCTTCTGTATTAGACTGCAAAGAGTTTATTTGTAGCTGAATGAATGCTTTGGTTAATTATTTACCTGGGTTGTTTTTTAAAAGGTGGTGACATTTTTTTTGTTGTATAATAAATAAAATTTACATAACACAGCAGAACACTTGTCAAAACAAACACTGTATTAAAACAATGGAGCCCACAGAACTAAGCATGTAGGAAGTACAGTTGTAGCAAGCAGAGATATATCCCTCAACATACCTGTGTTAATTTACACACTTACGGGCGTAGTCTTGCACCTCAGAGAAAAAGCACAGCTAGGAAGATCAACTTATCCACTCTTTTTTTCAGCATCTCCCTCACTGCTGTCACCAGACATAGCACAGTTGCTCCCACATGACAAGATAGTGAAACATTCTCACAGGGCTGAGAACAAAGCTCCCTCTGGTCAGAACTCATATAGATAGTGAATGTGTTCACTCCTTTCCTTCACCAGCCTTCAAACTGTCATTCCTTTGTCCTACTACCATGTTTTCTTATTACATTCACTATGTGACCAAGGTCATACAAACTCAACCTCATACATATTCTAAGGTGAAAAATGCTTACTAGCTGCTGAAAAATTGAAAGGTGTTTATAGGACAGCATTGGTAGATACTTCAGGAAATATTCACAAAGTAGTTGGTGTATTGTTTGGCTGTAAAAGCAAGCATGGGTCAGGGTACGCTTCCTCTGTATATAAACTTCATTGCCATCTCACAGAGGCCCGCTTGTGACATGTGGGCATCAAGCTGCCACTAAAATAAATCAGTATATTAAGAGTTTCTAGCATTTCTTTACATAGGCAGCTATTTAGAACTACAACATAACTGTAAATGTATTTTGCAGCACTTTTTTTTTTCTTTTTCTTTGATTATTAGAACTGCCATAAAACCTTTCTAACATTATCTCCCTCTCCACATATTCAAGAAATAGATGCCTCACTCACTAGATCAGTTCATCTCCCAATTGATTTGAACTCCATTCCACATTCATTATGCATGGAAATGCTGCTGAAAGCTCCCATGTTTCCAGGACAGAAGAAAGAGATTAATCTGCATGTCCTCTAAACAAATTTCTTACAACGAGCTGTGTGAGTAATTGCATTTAAGTGCTGCTTATTGCTATTTTTATCTGTTTCACAGTACTGCCCAAAACCTCTGCAGTCTAATGCTTCCGTACCAGCACAAAGCAAAAGATTATGTTCAGTTGTTGTATTCTTTAAATCAGACACACTTTCATTAAAAGAGTGGATGGCAAAAAGGACTTGCAGACAGAAGGAAAATGTTTCCATACCCATGAGATCTGAATTTAAATGCGTAACAAGGAGGCAGGGGGGGAGAGGAATAAGAGAGTGAGTAATCTGAAAAACTTCTCAGCAAGATAACCTGCAACTTGACTTATGAGTTTATAAAATGCAACTAAGAAAAAAAATGGAAAACAAAACAGCAAACAACAAAAGGGATTATGCTGGGTATTTAGGCAAGGAAAGAAATCTTATACCATGGCCTTCTCAGAAGCAGAAAGACAGAAGTAGTACATTTTTTTTTCTGTAACTACATCAATTTTTTGTTATGCTTTCTGATTTTTGAGGTCAAGGCCACTGGGCAATGTCCATAAATTCACAGAAGAGCTGTCAGACCTTTTCTCAGAAATTTCCGCTTTAAATGTGTGGGAGTGAAAGAGCATGAAAACCTGTACAGAACAATTACCACAACAAAGTCTTGGGTTTTCTGAGGAGACTGCTTTTTCTCCTTTACTCCAACTGATCTCACAATGTTTGTTTGGATAACCAAATATACAGAAAGGGCTTGGTTTAACATTAATCCCAGTAGAATACACATAGTATCCAACACCAGCACAAAGGTTTCTTTGAAAAAAACATTCTGCAACTAGAGGGAGACAGGTTCCTTGAAACATTCTACTGTGAAATCTTAACAAAGACAGTGACTTCTAGAGCTTGGGAACTTGCTTTGTGAAACACATAGAAGCAGACAGTAGCATCCAGGTCTTAAATGTATCTGATTTTTGATCAACAGCTTACACTCAAACTCACAAGTAAGATGGGAGAAGCAAAGACCCTCCATTTGCCCTTACCCCTACATATATATATATATATCACCATAAATTTTAATTTGTGATTAACCAAGGCAAGTGAAGTTCACTGCTACCCCACTGTTTTTCAGGTTACCATCACAATCTTTTTCCCATCCCAAGAGAAAGTGTCCTAGAAACAACATGCAAATAAATACCTGGAGACCAGAGGTGAATGGTGGAAAAAAATCTTGAAGGAGTCAAATAGAGAAAGGTAGATTTGGGAGAGGATAGACAGAAGCAAATAGCACCAGGCTATTGGCAGCCATGAAAGACAGGTGCTGGTAAACACAACACAAATGGTAGAAGGTTAAAAAAAAAAAAAGGCAAGCAAAGGGTTTCAACAGCACCAATGAGTGTCAGAGCGGGAGAAATTATGTTAAGAAATTCAAAGATATCAACCTTTTTACCAGAAAGCAGATAGAATCAGCTCCACTCTGACATTTATCTTCAGCAAGTAGCTAAAAGAGAATTCACACATGCAAGTTCATTTACAGAGCTCTTGCCACCTCATCCCCCCACATACTAGCAAATTAGAGGAAAGAAAAATCCCAGGTATTAGATTTCTTTGTATATTTTTGCCTGTTCAATTCTGTTAGTGATGAATGATGCTACAAATGCCATCTGCTATTAATTTTTGCAATGAAATAAATGAAAATATCTCAAAGACAAATGCCAAGAGGATGCTGCCAGACTCTTTTCAGTGGTGCCCAGGGACAGGACGAGGAGCAAAGGCCATAAAATAAAATATAAGAAGTTCCACCTTGACATGAGGAAGAACTTCTTTACACTGAGGGTGGCAGACCACTGGAAGAGGCTGCTCAGGGGAAGCATGAAGATATTCCAAACCCACTTGGACGTGTTCCTGTGTCATCTGTTCTTGGCAGGGAGATTGAACTGGATATCCAGAGGTCTCTTACAATATTAACTGTTCCAAGATTCTGGGAAACCAAGCACTTTTGCTCCCCAGGGAAAGAATTTGTGTGAGGACCAGCTACACAGGATGTCCAAGTTCACATGCTGAGCACACTAGACAGAAGGTATTTTAACTGCTGGCTGTTTTCTGCACTTCAGTCTCCTCATTTTACGTATTTAAGTCAGAGGTTGGTAAGAAAGACTGTAATCCAGTTGACTATTGCCTCATCTTACTGATTAAAGAAATCCAACCAGCATCACAAGTAAAATTAACTTTGTAAAGATATTTTTTAACATTTAAACTACCTACTAATAATATATCCCAACAGACAATGCACAAAACAATGCAAATAAAGGGCATTCTATAGTGATCACTTCCTAAGAAATGAAGAAACTGTCAAAGAGAATTTCCTGAGGATGTTCTCTTAACTGCCTTATTTCTAACAGAATTTTTCAGGCAGCAGGAAAAGACAATTGGTTTTACAACTTCTATCATAAATTATTTCAGAATGGTACATAATTTTCTCTCATTTTAATGATAGTTACTGATTAATTACAATTATGCTGTTAAAAGCATGTACATCTCAAAGGCATCATTGGCAAAACAGAAATTTAATTTATTGTAAAGCAATTTGTTACCTGTAGCAAATCTGAAAAAGATAGAAGTCAAGAAAATGCAAGATTTTGTAATAATTTTCTGTTGATTATTAATTTTCTTTTAAAGGAGTTCTTATAAGTTTTTTCTTCCTATTCTATTTCTTGCTGAAATCCATGGTAATCCTATGAGTGCAGTCTCCATGTTCAGGCCCTTCAAAGCTTCAGAGCAATCAAGACAACTGTTGGCACTGCAAAGACTGACAGACCTGATTAACTTAGTCACTCTACACAATGTTGGCTTCAAAATCAATTTTCACAATGTGAATTTCCTAAATGAAATATGAATCATGACTTAGAATATCAGCAGTTCCATTTCCACTTGGGCTCTACAACAGCTGAGAGAATTGCTTTCCTGCATACTTATTTTCTTTGATGCCACATGTTTTATATTCGCAGTAAATGATCAAGAAGTCAAGTGAGGGAAGAGAGGCCTCATGCAGTAACTCTGTGTGAAGTGGCAGCAGTCAAAGACACATTTCCAGTCCTATTGAAAACCATGAGGATGTTTCAAAGCTAAATGAACACTATCTTCTGCAAAAGACAGCACTGCTACTTAAAAACTAGAGATGGACAGTGGTAGACAACTCTTTCTTAGGACACAGAAGAATACTAAAGAACACAACAGTCATAGTCCAAAATGTCTGCTAGTTGTTGCTGCCAATAAAAACTCAGTGAATCCTGTTGCCAAGCACACTGTATGAGAACACCTTTATTACAGCTCTCCCTTCTCAGGACTCATTCTGTAATAAGAAAATAATTCTGTAATTAAATTCAGACAACTAGATCTAGGCTGGAAAAGCAACCATCAACAGATTTTGCTTCGGTCATTATGAGAAAAGAACAAAAAACAAACAACAAAAGGGGGGGAGGGCATTGAATTCAATTGTCCCTGCTTTCACTGGAGTGCACTTCACAGCATTAGATTCACAAGAAAATCTTGTTAAATGCCTTCTGCCCCTCTGGTGACACTCCATGGGATTCTAAGTTGAAGGCTCTCAGTGAAGCAATAAAACACTAGTCCCATTAGTCTCCTTCTGTTTGAGATAAAAAGCAAGACAGCTATAGAAAGATCTGTAACATCCAGTAGAAGCTGCTGTATTGTTAACATTCTTATCTGTTAACGTTCTTATCTGCACTTTCCATCCAAAAGTACCACCACATTCCCTACATCATAAATCAGATGGGGATTTCTTGCCTTCGTTCTTTCTCCTGTTCCTAACTTCAGAACAGGAATGGCAAGCTAATTAAACTTCAATTGAAACAGCAATGTTTTACAGTAATACTTACCTTTGCATACATATGTAATATTCTCCCATGACTGATCTATTGTGCATTCTGAAAAATTCCTGTCTCCATTGATATAATATCCTTCTTGACACTGATAGTACACTCTGCTCCATAGAGTAGTATTGTCCCAGGTCATTGTCGTGTGTGGAATCAGCAAAGGTTTGCCACAGTCTATTTCTGGAACAGAGGAAAACAGGAAAACAAAACTTTGAAATGAAAACAGGCAAGTCATATCAAAGTGTTTAAGATGGAGGGATGAATTCTCCCAGCAAGTTACACTTCAATTTTTTCCACTTCTTACAGATTTCTAGAAGTCAGGCCAGTTCATCAGAACCCAAAATTTTGTGACTGGAGACTTTCTAGCAGGGTGGGGCATTTATCCTACAAGATGATCCATAAAATAAAATGAAGTGTCCTGATTAGGAATGGAAAGCAAGGATCTTTAAGCAAATTTTTATTGACAGATCTATCTTTCCACAACACTCTCCTCCCCATGCTATTTAGTCCTTTATTTTACCAAACATTAGTGACAGTAGATATTAAAAAAGACACATGGTCAAAGGAGTGTCATGAAAGAACAGCATCAGGAAGGTTCTGTTCCTTTGTCAGCTTACTTAGTTCAAGGTTTGAAAAAAGAAGCTGCTACAGACAAGATGAATGAGCAATTCTGAGGGAAAATTTGATCAATTATTCAAACCACTTCACAGATAATTAGAAAGCTGGGATAATGAATTTATAATTTAATTCATCTGCTCAGTTTTCAGGGGCATCATAATAAAAACAGGGAACAAAAAGAATAAAAAGTGAAGATCAAATAGATGGAACAATATTATTTAGGGTAAAATATGTTTTTAAATCCACAATGAACCTCATACCTCAATAAAAGATTCTTCACCACTTCAGTTACAAGAAGCAAACACCGTAAGAATTTAAGTCTTACCCTCATTAAATCTTATATGGAGAAAACAAGTTCTTTTAAAACCATTTAATAATTCTAAGTGATTCTGAAATTCTACTCAAAAAAAGGAAAGCAAAGAAGTAAAAACCAAAGCTTATAGAATCATGATCTTTACAACCTGTACAGGAATAATTAAACATATGTATTGCAATGGGCAATACATCCACCATCAGGACCACCTTGCTCTTTATAACCCAGTGTGTATGAATGCATTTATTATAAATCATCAAAACCAGCCTTGGAATAAGTAATACACATGCAAGCATATGCTTTACTCATAGAAGGACAGTATGTGAGGAGACAAAAAAACTCCTGCTGTTCCAGCTACCTGCCCACAGATGTTCTGTTACAGACTGAAAGGCAGAAGCACATTTCTGTGTAACACTGCAAACCTTCTACTTAGATTCATGACCCAGAACAAGAATATTAAAGGTCACTCTAAAAGTAGAGAGTGGTTATAACGTACACATTGAGCATTCAAAAAAATTACTACATTTGATTGCAATAAACTGAAAGATTGACTCTGGTGGATCAAGGTGAAAAGATATCGATCACCCAACAAATGGAAAAGTGAAGCTGTGCAAATGTGAAAACTGACTAAAGAATGTACTTGTCCTAAGGTCTCCTAATTAAGAATAAGAGCCCAGATTAAAAAAAAAAAAACAAGTTTTTTTAAAAATGTGCTTCTGTGTTTCATCTTATTGAGGTACTCTTTAGGCTACATTCTTCCAAATCATAGCACTATAAGAGACTTGACTCATCTCAAATAACAATAGAATGCTTGAGCAACCATAGTTTGCAACTGTAAACTGTCCAAATATGGGAATTTTGAAGGGATGTTAATGACTAATAGCAGTTGGGTTTCTGATAGTGTCTTCAACTGCTATCAGAAAAGCAGAATAAACATGGAACTAGAAAAATGTCAGCAATTTAGGCTGTATTTTCATCTCATGGTAATCCCAAAGCCTGACATGCATTGGGATTATGTTCTTGGAATGTTAACTTTCAACAATTTATTGCAACTTCATTAGCAACACAGATGAAAAAAAAAACCTGTTCAACATATGGTTTTGTTTTGTGACTGAACTTTTCTATGCCAAAAGACTGTATAAACTGAATGCCCGAAGAGGACGACTGATACTTGTAACAGCAACTTAAATTGTATCTATGCTAAATAAATCTGAAGGCAGACTTTATTTACCTTTGCACACCAAATCAGGACCATCCCACTGTCCCTTGGCATTGCAGACTGCGGTGCGATTGCCGCCTGCCATCAGGAAACCAGGAACGCAGTCGTAAGTAACTTCACTTCTGTACGTGGTCCCACTCACAGATGTTGGGTGTGCACTCGACACAGAAGGTGGAACCCCACAGTCCACACCTGAGGACATGCAGCAAGAGGAAGGTAGATTTGTTAGTCAACCAGCAGGAGCAAGGACAGCTGGGCTCCCATAAGTTTTTCTTTCATCTTTACCAGCTAACACTCTTCTCCTGTAGTAGCACAGCACTTCCTCAGATCCTCTGCAATACTCCCGGTAGGACTGACAAAGCTGTAGCTACTCCAAAGATCTGCTTCCAAATGAAAGGATACCTTTCTGCCTTTCTCATGGCATGCTAAATCTGTGACTCCCTCCTCAGTCTAGCTGCTAGTACACAAAAAAATCCTAGTTTTGTTCTGAATCTTTAAAGATTCCCCTGCTTTTACAAGCCTGATTACATCAGATACACTTGTTCTATCTACACCACTGGCAATGAGCAACACTCTGTGGATGGCAGATGAGCAGAAACTATCTTTAGAAAGTAAAACTAAAAAATGTATGAAAACTATAAAAATGCAAAACCATAGAAAAGCTTACAACACCCAACACAAAAGTTTCCTGTTAAGGCAAGGTATTCAAAATACACTGTAATGGTTGCTCTGTTCACAAACATGCTGAGTTGTCATTGATGAATGCTTAATTAAAGAAGTCAAGCAGCACACAGACACACACAAAAAAGAAGATTTGTTAAAGGTACAGTTACCAGTATTAAAAAAAAAAAAATCAGACTCGCTGGTTTTACAAAAAAAAGGAGAAGTCCTAATTGAAAACCAGGAAAAGAGCTTGTAATACAAAGGGGAAATAAGTTTGACATTTCAGACTTATGGCTGTTTCTTGGTGTGTCATGTATTTTATTTTGATTAACCATAAGAGATGTGCTCAGAACTCTAACCTGACTTACTGTTTGATTGTAGAAGTTTAAAAAATCACATGAAAAAGCAACTTCTGAAAAATATTAACAAAAACATATATATCAACAACTCACAAGAATTGCATTCTACAAGCTTTCTCTAGGGGCTTCTTGAGACTCTGGGTACTCCCTTTTTGTTTTCAAGTTCATTGTCCTTTATTAATTTTGGGGGAGAAAATTGTTACTTCCATTGTTTTACAATGGTATTATCTTTTTTTTCTTATGAATTTCTAATGATAATTAATATTTTACCTTTTCCAGACACATTGTTTTAGCACCCTTATTTTAATTTATTCACTTCCCATAAATGTTACATTTCTGGCCATTCTCAAAGAGAAAAAAGAAAAAAGAAAGGGAGAGAAAGGGAAAAGAAAATAATTAGAAACCAATTACTTTTGTAAGTTCAGAGAAAGAGAGAAAGAACTCTTCTCACCAAGTGACAATTTCCAGGATGACAAATCTTCCCTGTGGAGTTGCTATACACAGTGTAAGGTGCATGTTCTGTTAGCTAGAACTTCAAGTATCATTTAACTAATATACAGATTTTCTAACTACTCAGAGGAAGACAGAGAATCCTGTACTCGTAAATATTGCCACAAAATGGATGATTAGAACACCAAAGCAAGTGGATGTTTTAATGACAGTCACAGGGAACTTAACTTTCCAGAGATGTGAAAGTTTTTGTTCGTGCACAAATGCTATTTAAATCATGGTGACTGCCCAGAGACGAGGAGTGCTATGATGCCTCTCTCTTGCATCTACAGTAAACCTTCAGAAAAACTTCACAAGGTGCCAGGAAAATTGATGTTTTAACGAGAGGTCAGTGATGCCTTCCAACTCAGTGGCCTTTCCTATGAAATGCTAAAGAAATCAAGTTTTCTAGGCCTCAGTTCACATTCAGGGACCAGTACCAAAAATGCCATTACACTAAAGAAAAAGGTAAACAATAACATGACGTTTTATCTTCTTCTTTTTTTTTTTTTTTTTTTTGCAAATAATCAGATATTGAAAAAAAATTTCCTTCAGACTGAAAACAGTCCACCATCTTCACAAACACACTTCCCATGCATAAACCCCCTTAATGAAGAATTTAAGAAAGATTTAAGACTCTTTGCACCTTTACAGCTTAAAGTGGCAGGTTCCCAAGTTTCATTTGCAGTGCAGTATGAGAACTTTCCTTCATTGCTGTAAAACCCTTCTTGACACTCATAATGAACTGCACTTCCTGGTAGCAAGCTGTAGTTACCCACAATGTAGCCATGCTTCATTTCAGGAGGGGAACCACATCCGATTTCTGCAAAGAGACTGGGTTAAAAGATTTCATAGTACATAAATCAAAACACTCAACCACTTTAAAATTAGCTGAACTAGATGGTCACTTCACAAAATACACCTGATCTGATCAATCTGAGTGGTTGCCAAAGGGGTAGAATATTAAAGTTGAAGAATTGTCCTGGCCACAGCTGGAGGAACACAGGGAAGCAGTTACTGAGCTTCACCTTTACTAACATACAGCTGGAGCCATTCCCAACACCAAGACTAGACACTGCAATGGGACAGTGCTTTGCGTGGGCCAGTCTTGTTACAGCAATGGCTGAATGATACTTCAGCCTCCGAGGAAAGTTTCAGGTCCCAATGCACAGCTTTATTTCCCTGTGCATGGGCAAAGTGAAGCACTTTTCAGCAGATAAATTGAAAAGAAATGTTCTGCCCCTGCAATCCTTCATCTCATTGAAACAGTCTGCATACAAAAGCTCCACTCCTCCAGCACATCTGCTTGGATGGGGCTCCCTTGTGCAACTCTGCAAGAAACACAATCGATACAGACACTCTACTTCACCACAGAATATGGAGAGGCAAGTCAGTGAGATAAGAAGCAGAGTTATCATCAATTCTGGCAAACAAGTGGAGCACTCCAGTCAGAAAAACTGAGCAATTACAGGCTGTGAGCTTTACTGACGGTTCTGGCAATAATTCAGAAATAAAAGCGGAATATAATCTAGACAGCTCCTTCCACCTGGGACACCTGAGTTCATTACATACTCTGATATTTACTGCCTACACTGCTAGCAGTGTGCATCTGTGAAAACCGACACTAAAGACAGATTTTCAAATTGAAAACATGGGTTTTGTTGAGTCTTTTTTTTTGTTATGGCAACATAAACTGAACCGTTTATTTATGCAGGAGGTACAGTTTGTAATAAATTGCTAAATTGTTATTTTATTATTCCTCTCCCCTAGGTTTGTTTTATTCAACTAACCTCTCTTATCAGCTATTTAGTCTCTCTTCTCTTCCCCTTTATGTGGTGTGGTTATATAAACAACTGGATTACAACACACTTCCTTTTTACTCAGAAACTAACTATGTTACTTTCATAGCATTATAAGCTTCTCAGACCCTGCACATTTGAAGCACAGCTGAGAACCCGTAGGAATATCTGGTGTTGACTCTAGGATCCTGACATCATTGGGACAAACTAAATACAAGAGGAGAAAAAAAAAATCATACAGCAAGCAAAGTCCAGACACTGGGTTTCTGCCCTGGAGAAGTGCAGGCCAGAACAGGCACCTACACTATGGTGCAACATGTGATTTTATCTGCCAGCAAAAACAGCATCCAAAGACTCTCACCTTTGCATGAAACTATGGTTCCATCTTGATGAAAAGAACGCTCTCCATTTTCTAATTTATAACCATCATTGCAGTAACACATGTAGCTTCCTTCAGTATTCACACATCTTGCATTGTGACCACATAGCCCAGATTCCTCACATTCATCTATATCTAAAAATTCAGGAAGAAATAGGTGCACTTCACAATGGGGTTTTTTGTTTTAATTAATTAATATAGGGTCCAAGCTTAACTCTTCCATTAAGAGTACTACACAGCATCGCATGGCTCTTCTGGGATAACAAAGGAGCTTATCGTTGTCTCATCTTCAAGCATCTGGGAAGAAAATTGTTGCAATTTTGTAGCTAGCTATCTTTAGAATTATTGCTGGTTTACTTGACAAATAGTTTCCAATCTTATCTTCTGTTCAAACAATTCCAGAAAAATCCTGTACCTGCACATCCCTTGAACAGTTACAACAGATGATCACTTGAACAAGCAACTGGGTACACTAGGCACAAATACTACATTTTGAGGGATTATAAGAATCATTCTATTTCTTTAATCTATCTGCTGCTGCTGCTTCTTCTGAAAAGATCATTGCTTGAATGAGGCTGTGAAGCAATGATTCGTAACATAGCAGAGTTCAAAATGGAACTAACTCATACCTGTTCGGAACCTGGATGTCAAACAAGTGCATTGACAACAGAAAGTTCTCTAGTGTAGTGCTAGAAAATAAATTCTACAGTGATGGGAAAAAAAATAAATATCTGTGCAGTAGAAAATTAAGTTCTGGATTCATCATGCTCAGGACTCTTTGTCATGTCTACCTGTACAGTTTGTGCCATCATTGGGAATAAACGTCTTGTTGTTGTTGGAGGCTCGGTATCCATCAAGGCAAACACAGTAAAAACTTCCATGTGTATTATGACACAGCGTATGATTTCCACAGATTTTGCTGGCTCCAATCTGGCATTCATCTTTATCTGTCAGTACATTTAAAAAACATCAGAGAGAGATTAAGAAAAGTGGGATATCCTCCTCTCCTCACTCAGGCTCAAGTGACCAGATTTCTCCTTACTGATTCCCTTTATAAATTATTTGGGACAAAAACACTGCTAGTAAACTAGAGACCAACTAAAATTGTTGTCCCTGGATAAAAATGAGAATACAGCTTCATAATACAACTCAAGTTGATCTAGGAGTCCAAGAGCTGCTGAAACCAGAGAGCCCTGCTCTCTGCTTCTGCTCTTCCTTATGGCATGCATTTCAAGGAACACCTGGGTAGGGAAAATCCCAAGCACAGTCTGTGTGGAGAAAGGATCAAGATCAGCCCTGTGAGAAGGACTTGGGGGTGCTGCTGGGTGAGAGACTGGACATGACCCAGCCATGAGCACCCACCCACAGCCCAGAGAGCCAAACGTGTCCTGGGCTGCATCCAAAGTGGCCAGCAGGGGAGGGAGGGCGTTCTGCCCCTCTGCTCTGCCCTGCTGAGGCCCCACCTGGAACACTGCATCCAGCTCTGGGGTCCCAGCACAGGAAGGACATGGACCTGCTGAGGCAAATCCAGTAGAGGCTGTGAAGATGACTGGGGGCTTGAAGACCTCTCCCACAAGGAAAGGCTGAAATGGTTGGGCATTGCTCAGTCTGAAAAAGAGAAGGCTCTGAGGAGACCTTATTGTGGCCTTCCAGTACCTAAAGAGGACTTAAAAGAAAGCTGGAGAGGAACTTTGGACAAAACCCTGTAGTGAAAGGACAAGGGGGAATTGCTTTAAACTGAAAGAGGGTGGGTTTAGATTTGATATTATGAAGAAATTCTTCAATGTAAGGTAGTGAGGCACTGGAACACATTGCCCAGACAAGTAGTGGATGCCCCAATGCCCCATGCCTGAAAGTGTCCAAGGCCAGCTTGGATGGAGCTCTGAGCAACTTGCTCTAGTGGAAGCTGTCCCTGGCCATGGCAAAGGGGTTGGAATTATGTGATTTTTAAGGTCCCTTTCAACTCCAAGCATTCTATGATTCTATGTTTTTCCTACAATGAGACACCTGAACTCTGTGCAGGGTCCAACAGCTGACAGTGGTTTGTGAAAGAAGGGTAAGAGATGGAGAGTAAGAGATCACCAGTGAAGGACCACCCCCTTTAAGCACTGGAGAGCTATTACATACACTGAGACATAGCATTTGGCATTGTTCTTTGATTCAAATTGATTCATCATGTATGAGATGGTCTTAGAAGGACACTATCAGGCACAGCAACAAACAGAGTTAAACAACACTTCTGAACATGTAGAAGTCTTTTGGTAAGGAAAAACAATCTACACATATTCTATGTTTGGGAAATTCTGCCAGGAAACAACAAAGTTTTTAGCATGCTTTGAAGAATTCATTAACATTATTTGAGAAAGAGCATTTTAGGAATTTACAGAGTTTCTTTCCATTTTATAAACAGGTAGCCTACCTTGACAATGGGTTCTTCCATTGCCTACAAATCCATAATTGCAGATACAAACACTTTTTCCTCCACTTTGCTGACATGTTGCATGAATGTGGCAAGTTGCACAGACATCAGGAACTGATCTGTTCACAACAGCTTCAAGGACAAAAAGACACATTTTTTTTTAAAGTACCTTACAGGTGGCATGGTAGGGTAACTGGCAGAGAATCTAATGTGGAGGTAAAATCCAGTTAAAGCATGGAATAGAGTACTACCTCCTCCCACCTCATTTTCAAAGTTATAGGAAAACCACAGCTATTGTATTAAAAGGCTAAAGATGAAAACTGAACAGAAAACATTAAACAAATAACTACACTGAGCATTTTTGTCCATTGTTCTCTTCTCTGACAACAAGGAAAAGAGCTTTTCAGCAGTCAGGAAGGTTTAGAAGGCATATAATAAGTAGCTCTATGCAATATTATTAATCTTTTGTCCATATCCATTTGTGTCTCTTTTTTCTTTATTTTTGTTTCTTCTGTTTTCTTGGGTTTTTTTCCTATAATTTACACATTCACATTTGGGATATTTATCAATCTGTTTGTATCATGTGTTATCCACATGTATATGGTAAAAATGTTATTCATAAAAATGATGTTGTGAATACTGCCAGGAGTAAAATTATTTAAAGTAATTTTAGAAATTAATTTGTATTAAAAGTGGTTTAGAAGCACACAACATATAACCTAATTTACTATAATCTGACAAGGCTGCAAATTTACATGAAATTACAATAAAATATAAATTTATTCTCTTCTTTGTACTCATACTCTGAGGGTGTTATGCTCACTTTCCTCAATTTTTTTTGTAAGCTCTCTTTGTAACCACAAATACCCTCACTTTCCAAATGACAAATGTCAAAATGGATGGTTTTAATGTAGACAAAACATGCATATGCTTACACCCCTTTACATTTTAAAAGAAAGAACTAATAGTCCACATGCTGATGTCTCATGGTGCTTGACACAGAAGTATGGAATTTTTTACTTTTCTAAGATAGCTGAAATGGATAAGAATACTAACATCACTTGTATGTTTAACATCTCTGGCAAAATTTTGACTACTCTACAATGTCTGAATACATAACCACAACTGGATGGAGAAGGCAGCTGAACATTCTAGATGTTTTTAGGCACCAAATTTATCACTGTAATAAAGCTGCCCTTCCACATGCACAGGGTTTCAGTTTTACTCACAGTGCATTTATGAGTGCCCTAGCCTATGGGAAGCATCATAGATTCCTACTCCTAATTATCCATGTTTTTATATATTTGTGTGTGTGTGTGTTTTGGGTAAGAACAGGAAACAAAATCTGTCAGCATGCAATGGCAGCCAACATAGATCAGAAAATTAAATTTACAAACAGCCACAGAGAGAACTCTCTTGTGATACCTCAATCCTCTGATAAGACACGGGAGTATCCTCCTCAGACTGATGCTTCAGGAGACAAAAAAAAAAGTGTTTCCATCCCCTGCCTCCCCTCACTACTTCAGCTGAAACTTTATGACTTATTTGTCCTTCACAACACACAATTTATCATGCCAGCACTACAGTCACCTCACTGCTTTGATCCTGTACATGTGCTCCCTCAGCTGCGGCTCCCGCCATGGCAAGGCCTTCTCAGCCCGGTAGGACACGGGGTCGCTGCCACCACTGCCGTCAGCAGGTGTCGAGGAGAGACCTCCGTCACCAACACCACGGGGACCTCCATCACCACCACTACGGGCTGCTCCACCACCATCACCAGGCAGGGGATGCTTCGGCACCACCAGCATGGGCTGACCCCGACACCACCTCCAAGGAATGCCCCGCCACCAGCATGGGCTGCCTCCACCATCATCACCACGGGCTGCCTCTACCACCACCACCAAGGGCTGTCCGGCCACCACCGCCGGGCGCTTGACGCCCAGGTCTCGGTCCCCCGCCCGGCCGCACTTACCCCGCCGCCGGCCCGCGCACCGCGGCAGCGCCAGCAGCAGCAGCAGCAGCAGCAGCGGCCCGGGCACCCGGCCGCCCCTCGAGCTCATGTCCCCGGTGCCGCACGGCCACGGGGCCTCTGCATCGTCCCTGGGGGCGGAGGGAGGGAGGGGAGCAGCGGGCAGGGCAGAGCCCGAGGGTAGGGCAGAGCCCACGGCCCCGCACTGAGGGCAGCTGGCGTTGCCTCCCGGCGGGCGGGACGTCCTTATCGCCTCCGCCGCGCCCTCGGCCCCCTCGGCTTTCACCCTCAGCGAGGCCCCTTTCCTCCCCGGCCCCACTGCCCGCAAAACCCTCTCTGTTCTTCCTTTTTTTTTTTTTTTTTTTTTTTCTTATTTTCCTTTTTTTTTTCTTTTTCCTCTCTTCCCAGGCACAACCCCTTTCCTTCCCCGGGACACCGCCTCTGCCCCGGCCAGGCAGGTGGCAAGGCTGATAAGGGCTGCTGCTGTCCATAGCCCGAGGTCGAAGGGAGAGACGGAGAGTAGGATTATTCCACGGAAGGGCGGCTGGAAAGGTACACCTGTTGGTACGCTGGCCGTGCCGCCCCCCTCCGCCCGCCGCCGGCGAACGGCCCCGCGCAGCGCCCCGGGCGGGGCGGCGGCCCCGGGAGCGCTCGGTGCGGCCCCGAGGGGAGCGGGGAGCGCCCCGGCACCGAGCTGGCGCATCAGCCCTACGATGTACGGAACTGCTGCAGCCGTATACAGCCAGCCCTCGGTGCCTGAGATAAAGTAAGGCTTTCTCGCTGCAGGCCTTAGCCGCCGAGCAAGTGAATACCCAAACCTCGGGTTTAGGCAGCACCAGTAGCGCTGCCTGAAGAGTTTTCTGCTGTAGAAAGAAGAGTAACAATAGCCTTAGGGCCCACAGTCCTCATTCATGTCCGTGAGCCTGCATCTTAGGAAGCTGCATAAACTACTTTTTATCTACAAACACGGTTGCCCAGTTACCACAATAAAGGAGAGCCAAGGTGATGAATCAGGGAAGCCTAACACAAAAGTAGAATCTGAGGGAGCTCATTAGAGGCATATTTGATACCTCTAATGAGCTCCCTGAAGAAGTTTTTCTCGTGTGCTATGGTGGCTTTTCATTACTGCCCCTGAACACTAACTCAGCCCAGTCCTCCATCACAGGCATTTAAGTGACCTGATCTTTTACTGCTGTGTTATAACAACAAACTCCAAACTATATGCGCCTGATTTGAAGGGAATCAAAATCCAGTTTCATTGAACTATCAACTTTATTGATTTATTTACATAAGTTGCTCTCTTACAGGTTTTGGTGCCTTTTTAAAATTACTGTTCTGCCTACTTAAGCATGTATACACTTTTAAACAGCTTCTGTTACACTTATTCATCTTGACCAGATGCTGGCAGCAGCCAGTTACATTGCAAGCGATCCTGCTTTTGGAAGAACACACTACAGATGTCATTACTGCATATTTCTCCCTTAAAATTACTGAAAATGGAAGCATGTATTCTCAATGGTGGTAAGTAGCTTACCATTATAAGGAATGTAGCAACTGTTCTGCACAACATATTAAAGTGGTTTAGAAATTACAGTGTTCTTCTTCCTTGGCAGCCCTGTGTGTAGCAGACCTACTAATCACTGCAATTTCTACCGTTCCTTTCATAAAACGTAGTGGAAGCAACTTTTTATAATTATAAACACCTCATACAGCAAACAGGAAAATATTTTTGGCGTGAAGCCTGAAGAAATACATCATATTTTTAAAGAGACTAAATTAAAAATGATGATAGAAATGTTCTTTAAGGAAAGTAACAAGGATGTTTATCAGCTGAAAAAAGGATGTAGACTGGAAGTAACATCCTTGTTATGTTTCAGTCTATCATGTCTCAAAGAGACAATTAATTGCTCTTTAAGACACACTTCAGAACCAAATAATTAAACTACACACAAAGGCTACTTTAAATTTAATGCATGGTCATAAGAAGTAAGTGTCAAAAGATGTTGAGTGGTCATTTGTTCTGTTTTCTGATCTACAACAAGGTCAACTCTATGATTCCTGACATACTTGTCTAACTTGCTCCTTATGCTGACAGTGATGTAGAATTTACAGTGTTCCCAAACAATCTCTTCCACTACTTCAGGTTTGAATCTACCACTGAGATTTATCACAGTGGTCACCTGCCCAAGCCCTAGCTAATTTATATAGAAAGATAATTAAAGATTCAGGAGGGTAAGACAGATTAGTGTCCCAGCATGCTGATCCTTAACATCTTGGGCAAATCTTGCTTGTGTCATAAAAAAAATCTAATGAAAATACAGACTAATATCTACCTATATTTTCTGTTCTGGATAGAATAAAATGGTTACTCTTTCCCTTGTTAAACCTAAAGGAGGCCTATTTTGTAGTTACAGTGTTTCCTTCATCCCTAACATTAAATTATTCAGAAAATGTATGTACCAGTATTTTCTTCAATTTCTCTTCTTTGTGAAAAGAAAATATTTGTGATGGTCAAAGTAATTAAATTCATTCAGAGATGCTTGGAAGTTTCCTGTGCATTTTTAGCTTGCAGGTGTCTAAATGCAGATAATTGAAAATCAGAAAGCTGGATTAAATATCTCCTTAGACATCTGTATTTGTTCTGTCTCCTTTGCAGACAATGAATATCACCATGTCATCTAAATTGCTTTTTTTTTTATCTCCTAAGGATTTTTGGCATAAATTACGCTGCTTATTTTGACACATGAAGACAAAATATTTGATACTAATAGCTCTTTCAGCAAACACATTTTTAAAAACACAGCAAACATCTTCAGCCAGAGTGAGTAAATGTATTTCATCCTTGTTAACAGATCACTCAGCTATTTATACTGCAGTTGCATTCTCAAACAGCTTGCTATCAAGAACTTCTTTCCAACTAGCAATGAAAAGAGTAAGTACAGCTTGATGGAAGATTTCTTCTGTCTGAATTCTGCCTCTCTTGCCTATTTAAAATTAATCAAATTAATAATTGGTTTTTGGTTACCACTTAGTTCCCAGAATAAGCAACAGCAGTTGTCGAATCAGAAGTAACTGAAAAAATTGGCTGACCCTCCTCAGTTTCTATTGAAAATGCTTCAGCAAATATTGTGCAGAAGTAAAGCAGTCTCTTGTATGTTTTGTTTTTTTTTTAAGGAAATATTATTACTCAAGCTGTTTTCAGTATTTCTGTCTGTACTCTTAGGATGCCTATGACACTGTCTCAACTTCTAGCAGATAAAGTAAAGATGAAAAAGTAAATGAGATTTCTGCAAAAGCATTGGATAGCTGAATTTGAACCTTAAATATTGAATGCTTCTATACAATTTGCCAAGAGGATAGGCCTTGGATGTAACATACATCAGAACATGCCCTGTACATCTCATAACAAGGGCATAGTAAGTGATAAAGCCTGCTGACAGTTGCTGCTAATCAGAAAAGCAGCTCTCCAGAGCAAAAGGGCTGCTTATCTGTAGGTTTTAGCATAGGAGACAAAACTGGGCTTTGCCACAAACCCACTGGGAGCTTAGATAAGATAACCCCCCCCTGCATCTCTTCACTTCTCCCTCCCACTTAGATGCGCAACTGGGATAGTATTCCTATGTAAGTGTGTATAGTGCAACATAACTTGTGGTAGAAGCCTTCATGCCACTGCAATCTGCCCCAGTTTTTAGAAGTTTTTAAACCACAAGAACTTAGTGCATATCAGTTTATAGTGCAGTGTCAAGTGTTGTCAGGAATGTCATCCAAGAACACTGCTGACAGCCATTGCTTCTGACTGTTTCATGCTGTGTCATTATTTACGAGGGCTGTGCTGACCTAAGACCATAGTAAGAGGAAAGGGGCAGAGAGGCACAAAGGAAAAGTTCAGAAAGGAACAGTAACAGCCTCCCCTTCCATTGCAGGAGGACATTTGACAGCTCCACAGAGGTAGCTTTCATTGTCCAGCAGCCCCCGCTAAACAAAAACCAGGAACAACACTTCTTCTGAGGTGCACAAACAGTGGCCTTTTATGGGAAAGACAGGGGGTGGGGTAGAAACCAATTAGCCAACTGGGTACAGGCTATTACCATATAGAAACAAGGCATGCTGTGTGAGGTTCACTTTGTCACCGTGACCAGAGGAAGGTTTCTTATCTCTGGGAAAAGGCTTCTGGGACTTAGGGCCTATGTCTTCCCAGGGCATGCAGAGGGCTCTTGTGCCAGAGGCTCACAGTTCTCCACACCCTTCAAATGTTTTTAAAACAATGAGTAAATAAATAAACAAATAAAAAGTAATGTGATTTTTTTAGCTCCATGTAGATGAACAGACATCTTTTCCTTTCAGATCCTAGAATGTATGCTAAAATCTGAAGAGAAGGAACTTGGCAGCAAGACCCATGTTTTCCTTTTGACAGGCTCCCCAAGCTCACCCAAAGGGGGGTTTGCCTTTTTATTGCAGCTGTATAAAACTTTAGAACAACTCATTAGTAAGGCAAAAATGAATGACAATTTATTTGATAAGTACATGAACAAACCCAAATCCCACTGACTACAGTATTATCCTTGTATTATTCTTCTCTGACCATCAGTTTTGCTGTATTTATGGGCAAGGTAAGTCTAAAAGTTAGTCTAAAAATATTAGATGGGAAATATGGCAACTTGTCAAATTATGTTATTTATGAAGATAAGTTCCATACTTGTGTCTTACAAGTTCCTGTGAACCTGCTTTAGCAGGAAAGTTGAATCAGACGATCTCCAGAGGTCTCTTCCAACCCCAACCTTTCTGTGGTTCTGTGACCTGGGATAATAAACCAAACCATTCTGAAGCTGTTCAGGCAGCTGGGAATTCTTTTGCCATGGCATCTTTCCCTATGGACCAATTGTATTTTGTCACCAGGCAATCTCATATTTGCATCAACACTTTGTAGTGGGAAAGAAAAGGGAATCTAATAACCAAACCTTTCATAGTAAATACCTCAACCTTCACTCTCTTAGTTGTTCTGTAAGCAATTAAACTTTCACACGCTGTTTATCAAGTTTAAAGTGGCTGTTTTTATCTCAATTTTAAAGTACCCTAAATTACTGTATTTCTAGACCCTGGAAATACAAAGCCAACAGAATGAGTTGGATTTCAGATTCAAAAAATTATGCATTCATTGGCATAAAAAAAGAGAGTGCTTTTGTTTTGTTACAAAACCAGCAAAAGCTCTGTTCTTTGATCTTGGAAAATTAAATTAGGTGTAACTCTATTAATTCTCCATTTACTGGCAATCAGAGGAGAAATACACCCTGGGTGATGGCATTTCTGCATTGTTATAAATTGTAATAAAGACTTAAGACTGGTATTTATATGGAAATAAAAGGTCACCTAGTCTTTTTATTTTCTTTTTCATTTGAATTGCAAAGCTGAAAGCTTTATTTATCTTCAAATAATATCTGGGAGAAATCAAGTTTATCTTACAATCACACACCCACAGAATGGGAATGGTTAGAAGGGACCACTGGAGGACACTGGTCCAACTTCCCTGCTCATGTAGGGTTATCGGAGAGCACATGGCACAAGATTCCATTCAGATGGTTCTTCGCTATTTCCAGTGAGAGAAACTCCACAAACTCTCTGGGCAATCTGTTCCACTGTCACTCACATAGTAAAGAAGTTCTTTATGTTCAGTTGGAACTTCCTGTGCATCAGTTTTCTGCCTTTTGTCCTATTTCCAGGCATCACTGAGAAGGGCTTGGCTCCATCCTCTCAGCACCCTCCCTTCAGATACTCAGACACTGATGGGGTCCGCTCTCGGTCATCTCTTCTCAAGGCTGAGCACACCTAGCTCCCTCAGCCTTTTCTCTTAAGAGAGATGCTCCAGTCCCTTAATCATCTTTGTTGCCCTTCACTGGACCTGCTCCAGGAGCTCCATGTCTGTCTTTTACTGAGGAGTCCAGAACTGGACATTGAATTTTAGGCTCACCAGAGCTACACAGAGGGGCAGGATCACCTCTCTGGACCTGCTGGCAATGCTCGTCCCCATGTAACCAGGATACCGTGGGTCTGCTTGGCCACAAGGACACCGCTGGCCCATGAACTCTGTAAACAGCAGAAAAACTTGACATTCAAATAAGGTAAGCCTGTGAGAACTAAATGATGACTGACCATTTAGGCCTGCATGAGGCTGAGAATTTTTTTCTTGCTATGTGCTACATTAATCCACTGCCTAATTACAATTACAGATTTATTTTATACCCATTTGATGTACAACCAGCTGTACACCAGAAGGTGTTTTAAAATTTGGCTGAAGGTACAGCCCCATCATTTGGAGAGTGAGAAGATATGTGTATGTCAGTTGAGAAGTGCGGTTGTTGAGACTGGATCCTAGACTTGGAAAGAGACAAAATCAAGATTAGTCATCAGGATTCCTGAAGTTACATTCAGCATCTTAATCAAGCCCAGTGTTTCTAGGCAATTGATCTGCAAAGTTATCAGCAATTTTCCTGTTAGATTTCATGAGACAGTAAGTGAGTGAGATATCCCAGGCAAGACAGGATGCTGCTGCTAACATTTTATGGTCAGGCCCTTCAAAGGTAATCTCTTCCTTATCTATTTTCCTGCTGATGAGTGACAACAATGACCTGAAAATATTTTTGAAAGGTCTTGATTAAAATCATACACATAAAAAAGAAAAGAAATGAAAAATGCAATCTTCCCACAATATAAAATTGGGAGAATCTAACCCTGAAGAATAAGCAGTTTGTGTAAAAGCTAGAGGTACATAGTGACTGAACAACTTCCTCAAATAAAAACTATTCAAACAGTATAGCTCTGCACTGACTGGTGAATAAAGAGCTCCACAAAGAGTTCCAGTAAGTTCTTTGGGCATCTTACAAGCATATATAGCATGCCCTGAAAGACCAATTAATTCAGGCTATCTTGTGTCAGGCAGGATGTAACCAGCAGTGCCAAACCAGAGCAGAAAAAAAGACATTTATACCACATCAAGTCTTAGCATCAAGAAGTGTGGTGTCATTTATTAATGCTCGTATCCGTGTGGTTGAATTCACATTGAAAGATCTTATGCTCTAGTAGCATAATGCATAGTCATTTACTGTTGAAACAAACACACTCAACAAAGATGGAGTTGATTGGGAGAAGGCTGCTGTCAAAAATCTTCAATAGACCAATGAAGGTTCTGAGAAAGAGGATAAACTTGTTGAAGAACAGAGAGCAACAGTGTACACTCTGTATGCTCTTGACAAGATAATTAAAGCCTCAGCAAGACAGTTTTAAGCTGTTCAGTCATAATGAGAACATACACACAAAAAGGAAAAGAGCACGTCACCCAACCAAACATCATGTATGAAGAAAAGTGTAGAAACCACTTTCAGTTAATAGATGTGATGGAAGAGACTACTTGTGTAGAAAACGGTTTTCAGAAATTTATTGTGACCCTAAATAGAAAAACTAATTTTCAAAATGGAGAACCTTAGTTACACAATTCACAAAATACTTCAGCTCTGATGACCAGACGATTCAAATTCTGTATATACAGAAATGACATTTTGCTGAATGTACTGTATTGCTGCTATTAAATCTCACACTGCTTTTGGACAATTTGGCCACAGGAGAGAACTGGAGGAGGGAAGAAAAGAAAAAGAGGTCAGTAATGCTGAAAAGTCAGCCAATAATATTGCTGTGGTCTTTGCTAAGAACTAAACCTGACAACTTCAGGTTTTTGTCAAAACCTTTCAATTAGAAAAGAACCCATAACCATTCTTTTCAGCACCCACACACACTGCATTGACTAAAATAGACCATGGAGCTACAGAGTTTTTCCCAGATCAACAGAATACATAGTACTGAATAGCGGAACTATCCTAATTTCTTTAGCCTTTGTAATTCTTTTGTATTGAGATCATATTTGTTTTAAAAAGAGCTTCAATTTTATTTTTACAATTTTAAGTGATACTTACTGAATATATTCTATAGGTGTGTGCTAGGCAGCACCATAGCAGGGTAGAAATAGAACCTGTATCCAACCACAGAGCTGTAAGCCTGCAGTATTATGCAACATCCTTCAGTCCACTCTCTTTTAAAAAAGTTTCCCAGCATTGCGTAACATGGCTTTGCAGGCCAAGATGGGCCCTGGAGGGAAAAAACCCCACAGAAAACCCTTAATAAAAACTTACAGACCCTTCATTGTACAAACAATATGCACACACAAGAGAAACAGTTCATATAACCATAGAATTGCCTGGGCTGGAAGGGACCTGAAAGATCACACAGTTTGACCCCTAGGCAACACCACCTTCCACCAAACGAGGTTTCTCAAAGGCCCATCCAACCTGGTCTTGAACACTTCCAGGGATGGGAAGTCCACAACTTCTCTAGCCAACCTGTTCCAGGGTCTCACCATCCCCACAGTAAAGAAATTTTTCCTAGTATCTAACCTAAACCTGCTCTCCTTCAGCTTAAGGGCATTTGCCCTTGTCTTATTAGTCTTGTGAAAAATCTCTTTCCAGCCTTCTTCTATCTCTCTTAGGTGCACAGCTAGAAAAACATTTTACACAGTAGATTTAATGGAGAAATTACAGAAGGAATCCTTTGCTTCCACTGAAATCTCTGATTCTCGTAAAAGAACTGAGTAGCTGTACTTGAAGCAGATTGGAAATAAAACAGGACCTACAAGTGTTACCCTGATGAACTGCCTTAGACTAAGTATGAAATACTATGGAATAAGAGTGATTACTAACTTGAAACTAAAGTATTAGTCTCCCTGTAAGAGCTTTTTGGAGCCAGGCAACTCATACTGCTACCTTAGCACTATGCTTAAGATGTTTGTTCTCAGTGACACCGGACTGTTTCTCTCTGGGTTTTTTTTGCATCATCTGAGATGATTTTATGATCAACAGCAAAGGCATTGGTCTGGAAATGGTCTTTGGGATGATTCACTTTTCTTCCCTCAGCCTCTACCTCCCACACCTTCTCTCAGCTACATATTCTACCACAACTTCTGTGTTCATTCTCTTTTGTTTAGACAGCCTTGTATTCACCTGCTCCATGCCAAAGAACTCAAGTACAAATATCTCAGCACAGTTAAGAAAATGTAAGTGGGAATTTTTATTTTATTTTCAAAGCACACATTATCTTCTTTCCACCTCTGTAAGTGGGTGAGCCCTGGGGCTACAGAGAAATCTTCTGGGACTGATCCAAACAATATAAGAAACTAGATGTTGGCAAATTCGCCAGTTACTGCCCTTTCTCTTTTAGCTTGCAAGAACAAATTCTGGTATAAAAAAATTTATACCTGTTCTATGTAAAAGTTGTATTTTAGTTTCCATTTTCCAAAATGGACACTTACATAAACTGCTTATCGAAAAAAATTACTGCGATTGTATTGCAGGGTTAACAACAGCAGATAAGAATTCAAGATGGGATTTATTTTTTGGTTAAGGAGTAATGAGAGACGACAACAGGCAGGAATTTCACGTTCTCACAGGCAGACTTGGTCAAAAAATAAGAAGCCAGATTATGGCCACCAAAAGCTAGCATTTTCCCCAGAATGCTCATCAAATATTTAAGTATCACAGACTACAGAAAGAGTTACACATTGTGACTTCACATGTAGCCTTGGAGAATAAGCATTTTGCTAAAACCCGCAATTCAGACTAAACTGAATCAGATTTTTCTCCCTACAAAGGCACCTACACGCAGAGATTGGTAATAATTTACTGGGTGGCAGACAATTAAATCCTTGCCAGACTGGCTGAGAATTTTAGCTCAGAAAGAGGTACTGCAGTCCCCTCATATTTCTATCTATGGCCTTAGACTACTATCTGTTTACCACCAATCCTGAATTTTATTGCAAGAAGAAGAGGGTCTAAATTAGTGTTGTGCAACACAGAGAAGGGCAACCAAATGAGTATGAAAGAAAAGCAATCAACAAGACAGTGGAGAAACAGGAGGCTGAAAGCAGACCATCTTTTTTAGCTGCTATTCACATTTTTTAAAATCTTTGTGCTAAAGATATGAATTTGGATCCTAGGACTAGAAAAGAGTACAGCATGGTAAAAGACAAAAGAGTTCTTAATGATAAGGCTCCACATCTCTCGTCACTGAAGCCTCTCATCCCTGTCACAAGTAACAAAATAGTCATCAACTACTGTATTGGCTTAGAGTTATAGAACAGATTTCCATCCTACTGAAGTAAAAATTTCTGCCCTGCTCATGAGAAAGTTTAGGTGTTGCTGACCTTCACTTCTTGCTGAAGATGTGCATTAACCATCTTAAAATATTTTTAATATGAAAAGCTTTTGCTTAGATGCCCATGTATGCTGAATGGAAAAAGAGAAAATAAGGTGTTATTAGCTGCACAATTACAAGACCAGAAAAACCCAAAGCAACAGATAAGAACACAGGAAAATATAAGAGAGTACAGCCATAATTATATTTATTAAAAGACATGCTATAACAACTAGAGTTAGGAAAAGAGTTAGGTATAGATATCATGTAATCAGAAAACACACTAAGCGAAAAAATCAGAATATATCACAGCACAAACAAAATCAAATTCACCATGCACTACACAGTCACAAAATAGGTTTCTTTAATACATCTTACATCTTCTTTCAGTTTTAAGTCATCTCCACAGACATGGAATACTTTTCATGCAATGCCACAAGATGCTTTACAAATGAAAGCTTTTGCTTATTAAAATATACAGACAATCTTTTTATATAAAAACATTTTACATTTCCATTTGTTTCCCCAAACACTCACTTGCCAGATTTAAAAACAAGAAAACCAAAAACCAAACAAAACATGATGATACAAATATTTACAGTATTTTCTTGTGTTAGATGAACATTTTTGTAAACCAAAAGGGAACTTTTATGAACAGATCATGTAATATGAAGGAATGATAGCAATTTTTAGAGATGTTTATTGTGTCTTGAGTACAGTACTAAAAGCAATGTATTAACTTTTTGCCTTCTCTCACACCATTTGGTACACATTACAGTCTCATTTTTGACTGTTTCTACCACCAGTAATGGTCTCAAATAGAGGTCACTTTGCATTGGGTCTTCCCATCAGAAAGGAGTGTGAGAGAAAACAGGTTTTCATATATCTTAATAAAACCAGAACAGTCTTTGGTCAGAGAGTGAAATGACATTCTGATGCAAGAATCTGCTTGGTTAGCAACTTTTGTCTTGTGCTGCTGCAGAACTTCTGCAGAAAGTGGGTAACACATTCAAAAAGAATTGGAAAGTGCTTCAAATGAAGTTCATGTGTGGTAGCTTCCCACTCATAAATAAAGCAGAGTTTCCAAGAACTGAAAAACTGCTTACAGTGATGACATTAATCTGCTAATGTAAAAGCCTTCTTCATTTATCAAGGACCTTCACTTATGTAAGCATTTAATTTCTTTGGGAGTGCTCCAAGCACACAATGTCATTATTATCTGAAGTTGGAAGTAACACTGAGTTATGCTTGGATTTCTACATATTGCAGTACAAAGGAAAAAGCTGCAATGGGAAAGGCAGTAGAATAATTAAATATGTATTGAAACAGCTGTAGTTCACTTCTTGTATAGTCAGTAGACAATATTAATTTTTCAGAATATAAATACACACTTTCCAGAGTGGGAAAATGTATTTATTATACTTAAGACATGTACAAATATGAAAAACTCTACATATAAAACTACTGAAGGCACAAAAACTTTGGTCCAATTTTGTTCCTCTATCACATCCCCCATCAATAAAACTCTGAAGTTAAATGCTTCAGAAATTTTCAATTCTGTTAGGATTTGCTTTGATAAGAGCAGGCAAACAATCTTGTATACAGCAAACAAAACCTCAGAAGACAGAAGATTAAGTTAATTTAAATACAAAATTCTGTGTAATCTGACTAGTATCCTTTCAGCACAACAGTAACCATACTAGGTTCAATAGTTGTGCTCTACCTAACAACATATCAGGGCCAAAGGTTAAGGCAAACCAATGCTTTTTGCAGGCAGCTGACTTCTCATTTGAAATACAGAAGTATAAGCTAACAGCATAAAATGACAAGTAGTAGGTCTACATCTCTTATCCCCAACTCATTACTTTCCTACTGACATGAATCAGAGGAGGGCAAGATAATCGATCACACAGGTCTCACTGGCAGTACTATCCACAAACACTAATAGTTTCCCGGCATACAAACATAAGTTTGGTGTCTGCAATCAGTAAAGTCACAAAAAGGCAAGTCTCCACAGATATGTGAAATATCTTCCAAATAAAAAGAACCTCAATTTATAAGTACACAAAACCAGTGCAACTTACAGGACCAGCAGACAAGGCAACTGAATCAAATTAAGGGTCAAAGTTTCAGAAATTGGTTCTGATATTTTAAGAGTTATGCAGAAATTCAAAGAAGCAGAAGTTTTACCACTATATTACAAACCAAGGATCATTTGAAAAGGCACTTAGCTGCTCCTGGGTTGCTAAAAAGGCCTTATCACACTTTGAACCAAGTGTGCATCCATCAAAAAAAATGGACTAGGAGGTAACTAAGAGTTGATTCAAGGGCATGACATATACAAACGCATAACCATACAGTCATAGAATCATAGAATATGCAGAGGTGGAAGGGACCCACAAGGATCATCGAGTCCAACTCCCAGCCCTGCACAGGACAGCCCCCAGGAATCACATCATGTGCCCGACTTACACTGTGCACATTACCAGATACTTCACCAATTATTTAAACAGAAATTATTAACATATGCTAAAGTAATTATGAACCTAACAACTTAAGGCCACAATATAGAGAAGATGAAGCCAGAATCCTCTTCAGAGTTATACAGTTAACATGGAAAAAGGCAAAAGACATAGGATGCAGTATATTTTAAGCCTAGTTACAAATTAGTAAAGCAAATTCAGAGTAAGGACTGCCAAACAGAATAGCAAAGAACAAAGAATTTGCTCCATTTGATGTTTTAAAATTTACACGGACAATTCTTTGAGTAACTGCTTAAAGTTGTCTGCAATCTGACTGAAAGGTAGGACTAAGGCCTTTGGAGGGTCCTTTCTACCCACATCACTGTAAGAATCTGTAGAATAATACCATTCTTTCCCAAATCTTCCTCTTTTCACAGATATCAAGGGATCTGCTATAATATGCTTTAGAGAATCAAGAACTGAGATGCAACTGTGCTTTTGCAGCCAGGCAGTAATGAGTCAAGCACAAAGTATGAAAAATACTCCTTGTACCACGATACTTCACTAACAATGCATTGTGATAACTAAGGGGTTATGTCTGTACTTTCAATTATTCAAGGCAGAACATTAGATGGGAAAAACTAGCCTTAACTAGTGCCTTCATGCTGCTAAGCAAGTGTTAAAATGTACTGTCACATTACAAAGCTTGTCTGCCCATCTTGTAAAAGCAGATCTCACTAAGAGACAGCATCTTTCAGATATACACATATCTAGAAGTATGTTGACAAGAATAATTCTATTGCAGAAACAGAACAATAAAGGTGAATCAAAAAATATACACAATACTTGTATCATAAAACCAAAAAGCGAACATAATAAATACCCACATTCAGATATTTCTTAAGTTAAATATTTTTAAGATTCTTTTCATCAATGCTCACAGTCAAAGGGAAGGTGTTTGAAAAGGCCCGTCAAATCTGGCAAATCAACAAATGCTTCTGAGGCTGTGTCCCAGCCAGGGGTTTGGCTGACCTGGCCACGGGACTTGCTTTCGGAAACTGGGTCTGCTGGGGGTTGATGGGGCGCACCTGTCAGAAGAGGGGAAGGGCATCTTCTGCCACAGGCTTGCCAAGCTGGTGAGAAGGGTTTTGAACTAAAGATGCTGGGGGAAGGGAACCTCAGTCTACCTCATGCCTACCAGTTTGGTGCCAGCGCCAGCAACAGATGCCCAGAGCCTGAAGAGGGATCACAGGTCAGCAGAAAAGCACCTGAAGAATAATACAAAGAAATTCCAAGCACTCCAGACAGTAAGTCAGCTTCACTAGGGTCTCAACTCCAAAGCCTCTATGCAATAGCACAAATGAAGGGGAATAAACAAGAAGAGTTGAGATGTGGGCATGTCGGCATGCTATGATCTCAGCTGCATGTCATGGACAAATAGTGGGATCGTTCTAAAGAGTGGAGTGTTGGAATGGAAGGATACAGGCTCTTCAGGAAGTACTGGAAGGGTAGACCAGGAGTTTGTGTTGTCCTCTATGTCAATAACCAGCTGGAGTTCATGGAGCTTCACCTGGGGATGGATGAAGAGCTGACTGAGAGTTAATGGGTCAGGATTAAAGGCAGGCAAGGGACAGGGGACTTTATAGTGGGGGGTCTGACCAGGAAGACAGAGAACATGAGGCCCTTTACAGACAGAGAGGAGCAGCCTTGCATACACAAACCTTGCTCCTCATGGGGAACTTCAACCACCCTATTATCTATCAACACAGCAGCACATAAACAATCCAGGAGCTTCCTGGAATGCATTGATGATAGCTTCTTTCTCCAAGTGATAGAGGAGCCAAGGAGAGGAGGTGCTATGCCAGGCCTTTTTCTCTAAAAAGGAGGGGCTGGTGGGGAATGTGAGACTCACAGGCAGCCTCGACTGCAAGGACCATGAAAAAAGAGTTTGAGGTCCTTACGGCAGCAAGAAAGGTGCACAGAAATCTCACTACCCTGGACTTCAGGAGAGCAGACTTTGGCCTCCTCAGGTATCTGCTTTGTAGAATATCATAGGATAAAGGACTGGAGGGAAGAGGGGCCCAAGAAAACTGGTTGATATTCAAGGATCACCTCCTCCAAGCTCAGGAGTGATTATCCCAACAAAGAGGAAGTCTGGTAAAAACATCAGGATGGTATTAGATGAACAAGGAGCTCCTGGATGAACTCAAACACTAAAAGAAAGGCTACAGAGGATGGAAATAACGACCCGGAGCCTGGGAGGAAAAGAGGTTTTCTGAGCAGCCCAAGTCTGTGAAACTGTGAAAACCAAAGCTTCCCTTGGAAAGGGGAAATACAGCCTACATTTGTAAAAAGGGAAATAAGGAAGACCCATGGAACTATAAGTCTGTGAGTCTCACCTTGGTTCCCAGCAAGATTATGAAGTAGATGGCTTCACTAAAGGCAAATCACGCCTGACAGATTTAGCGGCCTGCAACAGAGTTACAGCAATGGTGGGTAAGAAAAAAGCAACTGATGTCATCTACCAGGACTTGTGCAAAGCCTGACACTGTCCCACCAAACATCCTTGTCTCTAAAATGGAGACATGGATTTGATGGGTGGACCTGGAAAAGGAATTGGCTGGATGGTCACATTCAAAGAGTTGTGTCAAGAGCTTGATGTCCAAGTGGAGTCCAATAATGAGCAGTGTTGTGAAAGGATAAGCACTGGTACCAGAGCTGTTAAACACCCCTGTTGGTGGCATGGACAGTGGAATCAGCTGCACCCTCAGTTTGCTGCCAACACCAAGCTGTGTGGTGCAGTCAACACACCTGGAGGGAAAGGATACCTTCCAGAAGGACCTGGACAGACTGAGAGAGGGGCCTAGGAGAAGCTCATGAAGATCAATCCATACCATTCTATGATTCTGTGAAATCCAAAAGGTAACATCCCTAATGGGAATATAATTCCTAAGACAGTTGAACGTCCCAGTACATCATACATTCTGCATAATAACATAGTCGTGTTGTACAGCAATTGTTATAGCTACATCTGTACAGTCAGATTGGCTGCTACTGTTGAGGAACACATTCACTGAGGTAGCTCGGGGTGCAGCTGCAGTGGGAGCTGGAAAGCTACTACTGGGCTGATTTTGCAAAAATAATTCAGAGGGAAAATTTGAGAAGGCTCACTACAGAATACTCAGATCATGGTAGAAACATACTCTTTCTTCTAGAAAGATAAAGTCATAAAATTCAGATGTATGAAAACAATTATGAGTAGCAGAACATTATAGCAGAGACAAATTCTGCAATAGAAGTAAAAAAATGCCATGTTTGAAAGAAATAGGTCTTTAAAATGTACTAAAGTCAAATTAAATTTATTTTCAATTAATTTATGTAAAAGAAAATGCTAGGGAAAAAAGGTCTTAAAATGAAATTTAGCTTTTAAAAATGCTATCAGAAGTCATTAGTATTCATCTGTACCCTAATGACCAAACTTAACTGCATCTCAGCTCACTCCCCAAAGAAAAACCAAGATTCAGTATCAAACATTTTTCATACTTACAAAGGAAAGAATGATAGTATTCTATTACCTAAAGTTTAATACTGATAAAGAAATGTAGAAACCTGAAAGAAAATATTCTGATACAGCCAGTATCTCTCAAAAAGTTATACGAAGTCCAGAAACTGAACTGGATTTGCTGTTTGGCTTTCCTATATAGGTTTGTTTGGGTTTTTTAGTCTATTTTGTCTGGGTGTGAATTTTTTATCAGTGAAGTACTACCCACCAGAGAAGTGCAACTAGGTAAATTTAAAGAATCCCTCTGTGATTACACAACAAATGAAACTTCATTCTCATCTATATGCAATCTCCATAAGAAAGCACAAGAAAATAGAATTCAAAGTGTTAATGAAAAAAAATATGTCTTGAAGTATCATGGAAAATGTTTTCAAAAAGATCAAGAGGAGAATTTTCACAAAGCCCACAATATTTTGCAAGATACTTCAGATAACACTCTAATCTGTTGTATCACACACATAGTAAGGCACATAAGAAATTATGTAAATACACAGTAATTTAAGTACTAGACTTTAGAGTGGTAAAAAAACTCGAGGTTTAATTTTTCTGCCCTGAAAGATGACTTTAGCAAAAATAACTTCTTAAAAACTTGAGAAACCATCATAGACCTGAATATTTTCCCTAAGATTGCAAACAATTATTTATATAGATGTAAAAAATTATTTTAAATCAGGACCATTTTCTTGTTTTACTTTCTCCACGGTACTACTACATATCCCTTCATAGTAGAAAGGGGACATCAGACTTCCAACCTGTGGTCAAGTCAGCCTAATTCTCCAATACCACGTCTTGAAGAAACTTGTCAAACACCTTTTATTCCACAGAGAGAAGGCACTGCCTTTTCTCTAATAATTTAATCTATAAGAACAGCACAGACTTTTTATTTTTATAAACAAGTTATTTGTAAAGATTTGCTGAAGTATGAACACACATCCTGGTAACATAAATACTATTTAGAGGATACTCACAGTTACTGTTTGCTTTTCTTCAAGAAACCCGAGCACTATTTCACATTCAAATTAGTGTTTAATCTGCACAGAGTACATTTACATTTTCATTAAATGTATTCATTTGATATATGTAAAAGCACTCCAAATTTTTTAAGTAAGGCTGATTTCAAACAAAAGCTGAAAAAATGTTCTCAAAATACCATTTTAAGTAGGAAATTTGATGATAAATATTTTTGCTAAACTATTTCACAGAAGAATCTAAGTATGACATACTTGCAGCTAGAATCAGAAAAAATCATCACTTAATTCTTTGTGCATGAATGAGGTTTTTCTTTTAAGAGACAGAGTTTGTCACAGCTGTCTCAGTCTCTATTTGAAGATTTTTCTAAACCATTATGCAGCCTTAAAGGGAACATTCAGAGAAAATTCAGATTGTAGATTTTGAGAAGGAAACTCTGAGATGTTGATTTTCTCCAAAGTCATGATTGTGAAGCTCAATGAGAGCGTGAACTGCTTCTTCCACAGAGCCCAGCTGGATAAGAGCCATTTTGCAATCTTTCCTGAAGTACAATAAAAACCATTATTAATCCTAATTTTCACTAGCCAACACAGAAAAGTGACATAAGTGGGTTTTTTTCTCACCCATATCACACACACTAGACATTTATACAGCAAAAAATTAATGCACCTACTAAAATGTAAAGACAACAAAACTAAATAAATTTTGCAAATCTATGGCTTAAAGCCATGTCATTCTTTCATTCCTGTGGACTTCAAAAAGCTAGATCAAAATAAGGCTTGAAGACCTCCAAGAAATATTGGCATTGTCCATATAGATGGGATTATTCTAGCAGGTATGATTGTATTTAAATAATGCTGCCAAGTACCCTTAATAAATGTAAATACATCGTCATCACTGTTATCTTTTATATGGCATTTTATATACACACAACTTGCATTTTTTCAAGAAGTGAGCAGTTTCCTTAAGCTTATTTTACTTTGAACACACATGGAATTTGTCAAAAGGCTGCATATTTTTAGTTTATTTATGCTAACACAGTATTCAATTTAAAATTTTAAGATTGAAAGTATCATAAAAATCATGATAGGTGTACTGCTTTTGCCTATAGCTATATATATAATACATGGAATCCTGCCTATAGTTACATACACATATAAAGTCACAAAAAAGCAATTAGCTATTTTCCAGGATGAAAGCTCGCTTAGCAATTTTACAAGAGAACTTACTGGAAAAATTTGAAGCCTTTCACAGTAGATCCTTTACTTGTAAAAAGGTTCTTCAAATCATCGACAGTAACAGAAGGCCTAATTGAAAAAAACAGAAAACAAACAAAACAAAAACTCGCCTCAACTTGTAGAAGAGCGCAGAGTTCTGTAATAATATCAAGATCTCAATTTTGGCTTCTAAATTAGTTTTTGCTAATTTGTTCAAATTTATCTCCACCAATTCAAACCATGTCAACACTTCAGCCCAAAACATTTGCCTTTTACCGTACATTTTAGTGTCACATTGTGCTATAAAAATATTTTAGACACACTCTATTGTTTGTCATCCAACCCTGTTTCTTTCTCCATTAAATTCAGATTGCATAAAAATCTCATAAAATCTTAAAGAATACATTTCATCTTGCATTTCAGTTTGTGCAAATGTGCTTCACGTGTTTTCAAATTTCAAAGATTTCCATTTTACTCAGAAAGCTGTTTTCAAAGTGTCTTATAATTTCTTTTCTTACTTGGGCAAAATACCATAGTTTCTTTTTTTCCCCTCCCTGCACAGCTGCTCAACAAGAGAAGCCTGTAAAAACTTATGTTTGGCTGTTACTCCACACACTGTTGACAACATTCTAGACATAAAAAAGATTATTTCAGTCTTAAAGAGCATACTAAATACTTTTTTCTTTCTTACAACTTGCTCTCCACATAAGAGGTTGGAATTCTGTAGAAACTATTTTTTAAAAAAATGTTAGAATTATTAAAAACTGTACCTATATTAAATAACATCAACAATGAATTTGTTGTCATGTGCATTACCTCAAAAAACCTGTCTTTAACCTTTGTGAAAATTCATGACACATGATTTAATGTGTAAAAACCAAAAGCATACCCTCAAGAAAATGTAAACTGATCAAATTCAAAGAAGATAATTCATTCAGTTATCCTCTTTGCTAATGATAAAAAAGGGACAGTTAAAGGATTCACTTTTTGTTAATCACATACCAGAAGGACCCACAGCAGTACAAATCCTTAAAGGCCAAGGAAAGAAAACTAAAATTTATGTCAGACTTTGTAACTTGACAACATAACCTAGAAAACATCTTTCCAAGAAGACCACATGTAGATACTCACGGGATGTTGGAGAGATGCAAGGTGGCAGATGGAGGAAAGATATTTTGGAAGTTCTTAGAGCAAGGATTCTTGAAGCGATGTAAAGGGCTATTGCTATAGTCCTTTGTCAGACCTTTGTCCTCTTGTCCCTCACGAGGAAGTTGAATTGTCTGATATTTTGAAAGAGTAGCATGCATGACTCTTCCATAAAGCTTCTGTCCATTCAAGTAGTTGATAGCTAACCAGTGGAAATGTAATTTGAACAGATATTAATGGAGGGGAAAAAAAGACAATTCTTTGAATACTGTTTTCTACTTAGTGTCAGATTTCACATTCTGAACTTAAACTGCAACTTCTTCACCTACCAAGTGGGCTATGGCACAACATTACATTTAAAAAAGGTATAAGGATGTAATAAAATCTCCAGTTCAAATGCCAAAAGAACGTAAAACAGCATTTTAGTACAGATCGGTTGATTATTCTTAAATTGCTAGATAAAAGATAAATTACAGGAAAATAATATAATGTATTATTGAAATAAATGACAAGAAAATGGTATATTTTAATTCTAATATTTACTAGATTGAGATTCGCAGGACCATTTTTTAAAAACCACTAAGATTATTATCAAAGTTTGTATGCAGTAGTGCAGCACAATGATGAATTTAATTTGTTTATGCTTGTCACTATCAGTTGGCAAATTCCTTCTTTATATCAAACTCCTGTTAGCTTGAAGCATAACTGTGCCTTAAAAATCAATACCTAATTGAGCCTGGCTTGCATCGGCCATCTGAACCAAAGCAATTCCTCTTTTCTTAAACATGATCTTCACACGATGCACATCACCATACACACCTGTGGAAATCCAGAAAGAAATTCTTCTTCAGAGCACTACTACGAAAAGCACAAGACCAAGTCTGTTTCTTTTGACTAACATTAATGTTACAATGAATAATCACCTCATTAAACAGGTTGGTCAAAATATTAGTATAAAGAGAATTTTAAAGCTTCTGTATTATTTTCTGAGGCTCAAAAGTGGAGGAAAATTCCCAGGGTCCTAGTCATTCTACTACTGCATGTTTATGTTCAGTTTTTAAATAGTGCAATAGTTGTCCAAGTCCTCTTAATTGAGGTGTATTAAAATATTATTCTAACAAACGTTGTCCCCTGCAACTAATGTACGAGCCAATTCTGTACAGCATTTCCTCTGATGCAACCTCTGTTTTTTCATCTTACTTTGCTTTCCCATTTCTTGTAGTAAACAAATTGGACCACACACCAAAATTCTTCTGATGCTAACTGTTTTGCCATTTTGCTACCTGTGGCTTGTAACTCCTCACTCAACTTATTGCCATTTTAAAACCAGTACCTTCTCTAAGCGCATTTTCTGGACATGAACAGAATAATGGAGTTTGAATTAACCAGCATGGATCAGACAAATAAAAGGAAACACTAGCCCTGTCTCAAGGTATATTTGACATATCTTACCAAATAGGATGAAAAGTCCATAAGGTGTGATGGCCTGTTTAAATGATAAAATGAGTATATTATTTCTAAAGCCACGCAAATAAAGACATCTATTCCATAAGTGCATGATAAACAAAAAGAATGGAAGAGATACTGCATACTAATACATAAACCTGTCTCTCCAAAAGCCATTCTCTCCAATAACCACAGTGTATGGCACTCTTGTTAATACATATTTGCTATGCACATGTAAAATATGTAAACAAGCTAACACTTCAGCTCATGCATTTTCATCACTCAAGAATCATTCTGTCATGCTGTAGAAGCTATTAATATTCTAAGTAGCTTCAGTATTTGACCTTTTTCTTGGTAAGCTAGCAGCTCATTCCCTAAAAAAAAATGAAAGGGATTTGCTAAACTAAAAATAAAGCATTAAAGAACTCCTTTATATTTTGTAAACAGACAATACCAACAAAACTAAACCCAGTTGCTTCAAAATGTGTTTGCTTTGTCTCCAATTTTGTTCCCATCCCTCTTTATGGCCATGACATGCTAAACGGAGACACAGAGAATTCAACTGTTTATGTATGAAGCAGATAGAAAGTGGTATTTAAATTAGAAGCTGTGAACAGGAAGCTAAATATCGAAATAAATTATTTTTCTTCAGTGTTTCTCAATTAAATTCTTGTATGCCAAGCACCAAAGAAGGTAATTTACACTCTAATGTAGCCAAAATTTTTTCAACTGAGGCAAAGGTTTTGGCAGTAATGAGTACTAAAATTACTTGTGTATCAGAAGCACTACTTGCACTTTCTAGCCCTATTCCTTCTCAATTCAACTTCTCAAATGTGCACCAAACATACCTAAATTATTCAAAAATAGAAGATATTGCAGCTTAAGTGGAAGCCCATACCCATTTAAGAAGGGCATTTAGTAGCAGAGAACAATTAATGTAAAATTTAAACTCATCAAGAGTTTACTCTTCTAGCCCAAGTATTTTAAATCAGGAAGGAAGTTTCTGTTTTAAAAAGAAATTTCTTATTCAAATGAGGCCTCAATATTTCTACTTTAAAAAAAGTGTGTGGGGGGGGGATAATGAAAGACAAAATCAGATAATTTAAAGGCCATGAAGGAATATTTAAATGTGCACTGAAACCCTGCAACAGGAGAGAAATAAGGTCAACCAGATTTCCTATGCAGAGAAAAAGAAATGACAGGGGTCAGACAACCAATACTGAAGGACAAGTGTTACAGAACTGCCAAGAAACAGTATCTTAAAAGGGTAAAAATAAGAACATATAACAGCAATAATTTCCAACAATTAATGGTGTTGAACATTCTTATTTTTATCCTATTAAGAAGTTGAGCATTACTTAGTACACTGATATTGTATCATGCATTACAGCACTAAGTTTTACATGAATTCTTAGCTATGATTAGTAAAATGTAAAGCATTAATGTCCTAAAAAGAGCTCCGACCTAAGCTTCACATATTCCTGAGAAGCACACTCCTTACACATTCAGAAAATCATCTTAAATAGTCAGCTGCAGAAAGCACACCTGCAGTCATCAGAAACTCACTGACATATTGAAAAATAAAAAAACCCTTGTCTTACAGCCCTATCTCTAGCTGTTTTTTTGATGCTTACTGTGAATTCGGATGTTAGTATGAAAACAGAAACACAATAACTTAAAGAAACTGGTGAACAGATGTTTAAACCTCAGAATATCAAGGTAACTTCCATTTTGCCAACAACTCCTAATTCTAACAGTTTTGCAGTTAAGTAAATGCATTGAGTGTGTATAACAATACACAATACAGATCGCTGCAATACGGCTTCCTATCAACAGTCAAAACAGAATTGTGTTTTAAGTCATGGCCCTGGTAAAGCTTGATTTTAATTTTTCTGAAAAGATACATATTGTTTTTAATTAAGCACTCATCAGTGTTTGAATAACATGATTATAAACCAGCTTATGTCATTTCCACTTCAAAAATAACTTTCCAAGTTGTCCTTGGTAATTTTACTACCACCATATGAAAAAGCTTCTGTGTGGTACTATGACAAGTGAATACATGTACTTAATAACTTTTAAAAATAAATGTAGAGTGAAGTCAGTAACAGTGCACCTGTATTCTTTTTCTTCAATCTGGAAAAGCTGCAAAACTAGAAATGTCCTACACACATTTAGAAAGGTACTTGATTGGCATGCTTTTGTTTCCTTTTCTCTTCTGGAACTTCTTTCCATCTAATTCCTTAGTTTTTAACCAGTGTAATGAAAAATGCTTTGCCTTCTTTACAGATAAAACAGAGGAGTCATACTAACAGATTTATCAGTAAATTATCATATGAGTATTGTTTACATCTTCAAACATTTCTTATATTTGGCCACAGACTTCTCTCCAATTACTAGCTACACTGCTAACACAGGGTTCCCAAAGTAAATTGTGTCAGGAAGCTTTTCACTGATGACTGGAGTTTTTAATATTGCCAACTACCTAAAATGAGTATAGAGCTGTCCTGTTTTTGTATTATCAGAATAGAGAATTCTTATAATTCCTTCAGCTAATGTCAGTTTGCAAGGATTCTGGCAGTTGGTACAAGGTGACGCTTGCATCAGTTCCACCAGCCAAACTTACTTCAGGGTTGAGGTTGCTGACTAGTAAAACGGAGTTTGCTGGAATACCAGGAATAGTCATGTGTCCAGGCGCTGCTGACGTGGTGACCGTGAGAGAACCAAGTGCTCCAGGAACAGGCGGAATGGAGGGACCTGGAAGGGTATAAATAGCATCACTTGACATCTCAAAGTGGAAAAGGAAGAATACAAAAGCAGGTTGTATTTGGCAAAACCATCAGTATTTGATTTAAAGATGCTTTTAAAGAATTTAGTTATTACTAGTATCTGACCAATAAAGCAGGAGGCATGTCCCTTTCAAAGAAATATTCAGCTACACAGACCCAAAACAAAGAGGACAAAAATTGCAGCCCAAAAAAGAAGAAAAATAATTCAGCATAAAAGTTTATCCTGTGCTAGAAAGAAAAAGATCTCAGTCTAAAAAACTATCCATTTTTTACTTGATAGCCAGAAAGGGGGAGACTTCCCTTTATTTGCTTTGAATATCATGGCAGTTTTATGATTCTTAGAAAAACAAATGCTCTATTTCTTCTCTTGCAGGTAATCATGGCATTTAAGTTTTTTGCTTATGGAAAGATACACTGCATCAGTATATGCTTTTTATTACAGAAACTTATTTTACTGTGTATACATATGAGAAAGAGAATTAAAATTACTCAAATTAATACTGTGTTCTGATAGCTATATTAAAAAAAAAAGACTCTGAACAGATGTATGCAGATAGCCTACTAGCCATAACTACAATACCACATTTTTAGAAAACAAACTTACCTGCACCTTGAGGAAAGCCCAAGGCTGGGGCAAACCCAGGAGGCCCTGTATATGATGGAAAGATGGTATTTTGGGTGGCTAGAGAGAACATAAACATCTCATTAAAGCAGATTTTGAAAGTTTTGGAAAACAGAAGAGATTTCAGCAATCAGAATCAGCTACCAACGGATATACCAATATACCAATTGCTATTGATTCCAGATGTGTATAAAATGTTTAGGTTAAAACTTTCATTGAAATACAAGACTATGTTTTACAAATACAATCTTCAGCCACTTTTGAATGCAAATTTCTGGTCAGCCTCAACATTACTCTCTAAAATGAAGTCAGGGCAAAATATAAATTAGACAAGTTTGAACAGGAAAGCACAGCACAGATTAGTAGCCATTAAAGTTAATATGACTGTATTCAATGGTTTTTATTCACACAATGGACATGTATTCTAGAAATTTTCTGCAAGTAAATATAGTCAAAGATGTTTTGCAATGATGAGATACAACTCCTGAGTATTTCTAAGATCAGTATAAGCTAAACAATACAAATATCTACAACTAATCTGAGATTCTGAATTTTACTAGCTGTTGAAATGCATGAAGTATACATATTCTGCATTTTAAGGAGATGTACTTTCCCAGTTTGTGTAACTTTATAAATAACCAGTGTTTTTTATAGTTCCCCTGGAAATCACAAGCATTAACCAGATTTGGAATAGCAACATATGGAGAGTCCCAGAGTCAAAGATAGCTCAGTGATTTCCACATTTGTATGTGGAGTTAAGTGCTACCAGAATAGCACACAAAGCTGTGGTCTAAGAGGCAGTTAGATACAAGCTTGAACTGTGGATTTGTTCATATGTAAACACACACCAAATTTTCTTTTTTTTTTTTTTTAATGCAGCATGTAATATTAGAAAACACATTCTACAAGCTTGGTAATATGTCTGTTTTACTATCCAAACCTCCACACCACAGACTGAAATGGAGCCACTAGCAAATGGTTATTGATAGGGATGATACAATACCATAAGAGGTATCTATTATGGATTACAAAAACAAATGGAACAGACACCACAGATCAAGTATTCATGAATAGCGCATCACATTACACCCTCTCTTATCTGTGGCAACAAAGTGTCTTTCATACAAAAACTGAATACATTTATCACACCAAAGCAAGTAAATATGTTCATGAAATACACACACTGGTGCATTATACTGACAAGTTCTGGCAATATAGTTATTAATCACTTATTCACAATCCAAGAATGGTAATAGAAACACTAATGAACAAATAGATCAAGAGCTTTTATTCTGCCAAATAAGACCTGCATGTTGCACCCTGATACCAAAATTAGGAATGTAACAATTGTCAAACTGAGCTAATGCAGAAAGATCTGGAACTCCCTGTTGCTCTTGTTTTTTTTTTTTTTTTTTAATTCATTTGCTTCATGGCTATCAGCCTAGCTTTCTAAGCAAGCTAATTCATGTATTTCTGCTTATGCTCACTGGATGCAAGAACTCTTTAAATACAAAATAGGCACAAAATCTGTTTGTTTATAGTGCGGTATCTTTTCCACAAAATCTAAAAGAAAATTAAAGAAAAAAAGAGAGGAAAACCAAGTTTCAAGAGAAGTTCAGTTTTGCTATTGAGATAACTTCAAGTCTAAAGGAAAAAACAGATGTATTATTCTGAGAGTAACCAGCTTTATCTTATCATTCTACATCAAAACTACATCCACTAGTAATAACAGGTACTGGAAATACTCACATGACTTAGAACATCATTTCCTCATATTCTGTAACCAAGCCTCTCAGAGCATGCCAATGACAGTATCTGCACATTGTCACCACTGACAGCAAGGCTATGAAGCCCATTTCTCCCTGTCTACAGCTATTTTTTACCCTTTTTTTTTTTTTTAATATTTGTGCAGCTACTACACTGTAAATGTATCACAGACAAGTTTTGGTACAGACATCAGACTATTCCAGCACTTCTTACTCGTACAGTCCAAGAAAACAAGGCTCCTAGCAATGAGAAGCTTGGAATAGTGAGGGGAAAGACAAGGAGAAGCGTTCAAGTGTTATTCTCCAAAAGCATACTTACTTCTGCCCTACAAGCAAGTACAGAAATAAACTACACTAATTGTACTTTTCCCTTCCACTGATATTTCAAATAGTTCAAGTCTAACTAATTAGAATTTATTAGACCTGTAACAGAACATTTCTATAATGCTGTATGGCAAATTCCACCCTCCTCCTCTGCCCCAGACTATAATGAGAGTTGTTTATTACATAAAGATCCAAGGCCTGCCCTGAAGGGGAGCAGTAAAGACAAAAATCAAGAAAGTAGTGAGTGCAACCCACTTTCTTATTCTAATCTAAACTAACTAACTCAACTATCAAAAAATTAATCCAAACTCACTATTTGCCCTAGCTGCCACAGAAAAGTAAAGGAAAATAGGAAATTATTCTCCCACCCCTTTTAGTGTGATAATCAATTGGACAGCACTTAGATACCTAATAAACAGCTAAGACAGTTCTTAGCTATGAATTATTGCTAATCATTGTCATTAGAGAAAGAAAAATAACTAAAATCGCTCAAATTGTGTTGTGAGCACTTCTCCAGTCACTTCAAGCCCTATGCCAAAGTGGCTTCTAAAATTTAAGAAAATTTCTTAAATGTTATCTTTTAGAAGATGACTAGAGACAAATATAGAATTTTGAATTTTCTTATAGTTTTGTTTCTTGCAGCATACAGTTATCCTAAAATATCAACAAATAAGAGCTAATACCCTTAAAACACTTCTTTTCAAGCAGCTTTAGGCAGCCAGCGTCAACTTGTGATGACTTCCATTCTGATGTGCAGTATTCACTACATTACCTGTACCAATGATACCATTTTACAGTATTTTGCAGCTTCTTTACAACACTTTAAATTCGCCCATGAGTATTCCTCATGTCATTGTTTCAGATATTCATTTACCATGACTTGGACTTCATGCTTTCCACATAAATTTTACTGGACCTAACAAACAAAAAGGTATGCAAAATGTACCCTTCCATGAACCTGATATGAATCCAGAGCATACATGCAACATAAAAATTATGATCTCAGTGTGTATTAAGCACTAGAGGTGAAGGTTCCTTACCAAAGGGAGTAGATAAGGATGTCTCCACAGTTCGCTGGCCATCACCAAAAGGAAGGTCTATGCGAGTGAAATCCCTGCTCTTGTCATTGTTGTACTTCACCGTTAGGTTAGTTAACTTGGAGAAATCAATACGCAGAGTGCAGCACCCATTGTAGACACTATGGCCATCCAGAGACTGAAGAAAAGTAATTACATTTTCAGAGATAAAACCCATTGTGGCAGCCACCACTATAAGTTCACATTTTTTATTGCAGCCTTTCAGTACTTGAAGGCAGCTATAAGAAAGATGAGGACAGATCTTTTGGAAGGGCAGACTGGGATAGGACAAGGGCTAATGGTTTTAAACTGGGAGGGTTGATTTGGATTAGCTATATGGAAGAAGTTTTTTAAAATGAGCATAGTGAAACACTGGCACAGGTTGCACTGAGAAGTGGTCAATGCCCACTGGACAGGGCTCTGAGCAACCTGATCTAGTTGAAGGTGATCATGCTCACTCCAGGGGATTGGACTAGACAACCTTTAAAGGTTCCTTCCAACCCAAATCATTCTACCATTATACAGTTTTTGCCTTGCAATATCCAGACAGTAATTCACCTTCTGGTTTAAAGTCCTCTTTTTAAACACCAAGTAGAAAATTATTCTGCCAGTAACTTTCCCTAAACGTGTAGCTCTAGCACAGTCCACTACTTAGTATTATATCACCTTGAGCTAATTGGACAAAACATAGCTTTAAGCACAACTTGAGTTCCTATGTTTCTAATCTTACTTCTCTCTCACTCAACACACAGTATCAGATGGTAATAGGAATACTAATTTGGAAACTTTAACTGCGTGAACTGACCCCTACATGAGGGACTCTAATGAAGGATCTGATGCACAAGGCCCATGAAGAGTGCTGGAGGGAGCTGGGGTTGTCTGCTCTGGAGAAAAGAGGCTCAAGGGAGACCTTAATGAACTCTACAGCTGCCTGAAAGGAACATGTAGCAAAGTAGGGGTCAGTCTGTTCTCCCATGTAACAAGTGACTGGACAAGAGGAAATGGTCTCAAGTTCTGCAATGGGAGTTTAGACTGGATACTAGGAAAAATTTCATCATCAAAAGGGTTACTAGGCTTTGGAAGAGGCAAGTGTCACCATCCCTGGAGGTATTTAAAAGACGTACAGATGTTGTGCTTCAGGACGTGGTTTATGAGTGAACTTGGCATCATTATGTTTATCATTGGACTCAATGACCTTAAGATTCTTTTCCAATTTAAGTCCCCAGACTTGGGCATGACTTCAAGTGGAACAATGGAGTAGATGGATTCTGTGCCCAAGAACACCCAGAAGAAGCAGTGCATAATTGTCGTGGGTGACACACTGAGGCAGCGAACACAGGCACCCATCAGATGACCTGACCACTGGTCTTAAAAGGTCTCTAGTGTGCCTCTCTGGGATTTGAATCACTGGTGTCATGAAAAGATTGCTAAGGCTTTTCTACACATGTGACTATTGATTACCTCCTGCTCCCTTTATATGAGAACTAAAGATGACTTGGATGAAGGGGCAGAGGCCGCCTCAGCAAGTTCACAGATGTCATAAAGCTGGGAGGAGTGGCCAATAGCTGAGAGGGCTGTGCAGCCTTTCAGAAGGACCTTGACAGGCTGGAGAGGTAAGAAGAGAAAAACTGTCTGAAATTCAACAAAGGCAAATGCAGAGCACAGACTGGGGCCTGATCCACTGGAAAGCAGCTCTACAGAGAAGGAGTTGGGGGTCCTGGTGGAGCACAAGATGCCTGTGAACCAGCAATCTGTCCTTATGGCCAAGAAGGCCCTGGCATCCGGGGGGGGCATTATGGAGAGCACTGCCAGCAGGTCAAGGGAGGTTATCCTGCCCTTTTACTCAGTACTGATCAGGCCACATCTCTAGAGCGCTGTTCTGGGTTCCTCAGCTCGTGCAGCAGGTCCAGTGTAGGCCTACAAAAATGATTAAGGGACTGGACCTTAAGGTCTCACAAGGAAAAGCTGAGGGAGCTGGACCTGTTCAGCCTCAAGAAGACTGAGAGGGAATATTATCAATGATTTTTGTTTTGATAGACTCATGCAGCTGTTGGTGTATATGCTACACATTTGTTTTGCACTTGACGATAGAGCGCTGTCCTCTTTAATAATGAGAGCTGTCAAAGTTATTCATGTGCAACGAGAGTGTTAGAATGATAAGAAATCACAAAGTTAACAGTCAAAATATTCCCAATGGTTCCCCTCTCCCTGAGCAGGGAAAAATCCCCCACCAAACAAACAAACTCAAGCTGAATACACTACACTTACCATTTTGGCATAATAAGCGTTCGTTGCATCAGCATATTGGAGCAAGGCTTGAAATTGATTGTTCTTATGGAACATGACAATCTTCAAAACAAAGCCAAATTTAGAGAAAATCTGTTAAGGAAAAAACATGGGCTTTAAGAAGCAATGAATAATTCATGCACACTAAAAACTAGCATTTAATAAACATGGGCTTTAAGAAGCAATGAATAATTCATGCACACTAAAAACTAGCATTTAATATTTCAAATAAATTTTTAAAACATATTTCTATTGTGAGACCTGAACAAAAATTGTGTGAAATCAGAATTTTGTTTAATGTAAAAAAAAAAATTAAAGAAGAGGCTACAAAAGATGGGAAAGAAGGATAAAATTTCCTTCAAGATTTAGCAATGTCTAACCAACTAAGAGCAGGGAAGGGACAGTCCAAACGTGGATAATGAATCAGAGTTGAGATTTGAAAAATGGACTTTCACAAGTCATAGAATCACAGAACATGTTGAGCTGGAAGGGATCCACAAGGGTCATCAATTGAGTCCAATTCCCACCTGTGCACAGGACACCTCAAGTGTCACACCATGCGCTTTGGAGGATTGTCCAAAGGCTTCTAGAACTCTGTCAGGCTGGTGCTGTGATCACTTCCCTGGGGAGCCTGTTCCAGAGCCTAACACCCTCTGGGTGGAAAACCTTTTCTAATCCAACTTAGACATACCCAACTCAGCTTCATGCCATTTGCTCCAGTCCTGTCACTGGTCACAAGACTGAAGGCATCAATACCTCCTCCTCCCACTTCCCCTCTGAGGAAGTTGTAACTGCAGTGAGGTCTCCCCTCAGTCTCTTCTCCTCCACGCTGAGCAGAACAAGTTTCCTCAGCCACTCCCTTTAAGGCTTCCCCTCCAGACCTTGTACACTGCTGACTCATACTCAACTTGCCACTGACCAGGAAGTGCAGGCTCCTTTCCACAGCACTGCTCTCCAGCCTCTTGTTCTCTAGCTTATACACATTCCCTTTCCATGTTCCATGCTAGTTTAAACCTCTGTCAACAAGGCCCACTAGCTCCTACACTAGAACCCCTTTTCCCCTCCGAGAAAAGTCCATCACATCAGGTGTCTGTGGAACACGTGTTGAATAGATCACCCCATGGTCAAAACCCCCCAAATTTATTCAAGTACACCACGGAGTCACCCATTGACCTAATGGATCTGTCTACTTCTATCAATATTATTCCTTGTTGCTGGAAGTCAGTTGAGATGGGACCTGCAAACTACATTTCAAGGTATCCACCTTTATGTTGTGTATGTTAGACAAATTCTGCAAATCTGTTGAAGAAAAATACAGCCTAAATAGTTGATGTGCTTATTAAGATCCACTGCCTAAATTAGAAAATGAAGAGGAAAGAAGCAAGACAAAGCTCTAGATTTGAACCTACCCCCATACTTTTTAATCAAATAGTATTTGATTTATTGCAAACTTAAGCATTGCAGAAATACTTTTAAAAGTTGAAATTAAATATACATACATTCAAAATGAGAGTGTGCACTACATGAAAGTGTCTACATGAAATCAAAGCCACAAAGAGTGAAGATAAAATTAAAACTAAGATATCATGCACTTATATCATGCATGATATATGTCTAAATTAACAGTCAAAGAGGAAAGGTGAGTTTGAGAAATACTATTAGTTTTCAAACAAACTGTTAGAATCAATGTAAAGTCAGGAAAGCAGAAACCTCTGAGAAACATCAAACTTGAAGTGATAAGAAAGGCCACAGATAAGGATAAGCATCTCCTGCCAGCCCCTTAGGCCTAGAGTCAACGATACAAGACTGATGTCCCAACCCTTTGTACCCAATTTTTCCATCTCTCAGAAATAAGACTGCAATGCTGCAGTCAACATTTAGTTACATAAAACAGAACAGAAACTTTTTAACAGCAATTTAAAGTTAGTGTTTGAGGTCCTGTTCATAAAGCACTTACTCTTAAGAAAGGCCTAAATACAGCTTCTCAAGCTCTTCCATGTTTATCCAGAAAACAGACCTTTTTAAGGTAATGAATTTTAATGTACACCTTGCTGTTTGATTTTAAATCTTAACACACTGTATATATCAATTTTGATATATCAGTTTTGTATATATCAATATATATCTGTATATATCAATTTTGTTTCTGCAAAGAAAACATTAAATTTTCAGCTTCTTATGATAAATATTTTAAGGTGCATTGCGGTTAAAAAAAGTTAATTTCTTGACAAGAAAGACATCTTACAAAATACAATCCAAGGATGGGATGACAGCTTGCCTACTAGGTGTTCCATAAGATGCTATAATTGTCAGTGAAAATACTAATTTCCATTAACCTCACCACATAAAGTAAAAGTTATATTGTAGCTATAGGGCACAAAGTGATGCTTTAATTAGAGGAGAGTGTCCCCTATTAAGTAGTCCAAATAAGATCCCTTTTCAAATATTACTAAATTTTCTAGACATATTGGAAAAGTAGTTGAGTGGGGGCAATTCAAATACTGCAAATATAGTTGCGCTGCACTGAAGTAGACTAAAATATAATGAAAGTAAATTAAAATAAATTCCCTCGTTGCTGTTGTACTATTAGAACTAGTACAGCTCCCATAACCACAGGAGCTTGTACTCAGGTTATTCTGAATGTAGTAATAATCCTAAGCAGCTGACATAGCACTTGTACAGGCTCAGTAATGAGTGAGCAACACTCAAAGGTACAAACAAAGGTTTAGATCAAATTGCTACATCCAAGTGACAACTAATATGTGTACTAGTTAACTAGTATCATGACAAGGAGACACAGAGAAACAGAAAATTTTAAGAGATAAGAGGAAAAATAGAGTGTTGCTAAAAGCAACTATTGTTTGAGATCCTAGCAGAGCTGGAAAAAAAATCTTCCCAGGCTGCAGGTTCTTACAAAATCATCCCAGTTATTTTAAACTGTATTATTTAAGAAACCCATATGTGAGGCATAAATTACTACTAATTACAAAATCTTCAAGTATGAAAAACTTTGCAATTTTTTAAAGTACCAATAAATCCTCTGGATGCAAAGAAGTGGTCTCAAAGTTATTATTTTTAAACTCAGTTTTCAATAGCTTAGCCTAAATACCTCAAAGTTACAGTAATGTCTTTCATAACTATAGCCTACCATTATTCTAGGCTTTCAGAGGTAGTCAAATGCCATTCTGAAGATGAACAATCAAAAATATTTGTTCAAGAAATTTGTATATTACATCACTTGCACTGAGTGATAAAATTGAATATATAACCCCAAATACAATGCAAACCACAAAGGTTACTCAGCAGAAAGAGTGCTAAAATGTGGATTCACAGGTTCATAACACTCAATATTTCATGACAGCAGAAGTAACAGTTGTTTGCTGCTTCCACAGCAAGGAACTAAAGGAGACATGAAAATCAGAGTACAAAAGACCTGTTTACTTGAATTTCATTTCTTCAGAAATATTTCAAACCTAGATCCCTAAATTCAGGAAATAATTTTAAAGAGACAGTCCTCATTCAAAAGATTCAGGAACAACAGGAACTTAACAAAATACATTAATGGATTTATAGCAACATTGGAACAGATTATGACTTTTTAAAGCAATCCTCATTACCTGATACAGCATGTCTAAAGTGACAGGGTAAAAAACATTTTCAACAATGATTCGAAGAACAGAACCATGACTTGGAAGGACCCCACCTTCAGCAGCAAGAGCACTTGTAATACCCGGGTTTCCGTGCTGCACAGCATTCACACCTTGCAATGCAGCTTGGGGTCTCTGAAATTAGGCCATAGCAGAGAGCACAATTAATTTACACACAAATTATTCATACTGAAACAAAGTTCTCCTAAATGAAAAGCACATAAAACATAACTTCAAAAAACAATTTGTCCTTCATATTATTGATTCAAATCCCACAGTAATAAATAAATTGTAACTCCTACCTTCCAGGTGCCTCTCTTACAACTAGTCAGTGTAATTCACAGACTTACAACTGGGTTTTTTCTAGTTAAACTGCTACTACTTTGTAATGTCATACAGACATGATTTTGCTTTGATTATGTAAACTACTGTCATTCTAGACATTTTCCCAACAATATTGTTAATGACAATATTGTAATAGACTAACCAGTCAGCATGCCAGAAACTATTTGCTCTGCTTTACTAGGAGTTCATTCTCTTCAGGAACTAGGATTTAGTGGGAATAAGATTCAAAACACACACCCTACTCTTCTTTCAGAGCCAAGCCATCAACCACAAAAAATAGGTTTAAATCTCACTCAAACTGGATTTCTGTGATTACACAAGTCTCTAAACTTGTTTCTGATGGGCTTTCCCCAAAAAGGTCTTCATACCTCCTGTGAGTAGCAGCACTATGGAGAAATGTTCCTTTCCAAAAGCAGTATTGTGACCTGAAGTCATGTCTCAGCTACACTACTTCTTTTGAAGACAGACTAAATAGAGCACATAGCACATGTTACCTAGTTTCAGAAAAATATAACCCTGCAAAACAATCTGTACTTCAGGCCTCAGCCTAGGCACGAGGACAGTAACAGTATTCAGCTGCTCTACATAGGGTCTCTTTAAAATTTAGATAAAACTCAACTATAAGTGCGAAGCAGCTTGTTTTTAAAAGTAGACAGCGCTGTTATAGAAGAAAGCAAGTGCTACATACCAAGTTGAAAATACTCAGAAAGAGACTCAAGGAGTCTTACTTGCAAATATTTATATGCTTTTCTTGAGGCTGTTTATGCAAACTACATCCTTAAAACAAAATCTTGTTATTTATTTGGTTTTGCAGATAACAAACCAATCCAGTGCTCTTAAATGAGTAAGGAGACAAATAATATTTACCAGACTGACAAGCTTGCAAGACTTCAGTGACTTTTGTGTCAGCACAAATGAATGATTTATGCTCAAATCACTACTATCAACATCCTTACAGAGAACAAAAATCATGATATACACATCATAGTATATAATTTACATATCTAAATGGGAGGTCAATTGAAATTCATCTAGGAATCCAAAAATCCAGTATAAACCCCTAGAGTACTCTGCTAGTGACTGGACCCCAGCTTTATGTCACTGGTCCCAATCATGTTGGCCTTTCAAATCACCTCACAGTTCACTTAACTAAACCGCATTAATCGGTTCATCTATTGGGATGTTGTTGGAAACAACATTGAAAGTCTTGCCAAAGTCAAGATAAACAATATTGTCCTGTCTCATGCACCAGACCAGTCATCTCACCATAAAAGGCCATCACACTGGTCTTTTAAAAACTTTTAAAAACCTATGCTTGATTATGACTAACCACTTTCTTCTCCTTAGAATGCTTGGAGGTAGTTTCCAGAATGAGTTGCTCCATTCCCTTCCAAAGGACCAAAGTAAGGCTGATCAGGCAGTGGTTCCCCAGATCTTTCTTTTGATCTTCCTTGCTGTCTTTCCTTAAGATAGGATAAGGAAGGATTTTCTTTTTTCTAGTCCTCAGTAACTTCTTCCAACTGCCATGACATTTTCAAGATTGTACAGTGGCACTGCAGTGATATCAACCAGCTCCCTCAGCATTCACAGGTGTATCTCACTAGGACCATAAAATTTTTGGTTATCCAATTAGTTTAAAACATTCTTTAATGTGATTCTTCCCTACTTCCTTCATCAAGACTTTCCCAGTGTTCTCATGTACAAGGTAATACCAAGGGCAAGTCTTAGCCACTACAGGCTGATGAGAAGGCTCTCAGTACTTCAGCCTTCTCCCTCTCCTTTGTCCCTGCCCCATTCAGCAGGAGGCCTACATATTAAAAAAAAAAAAAATCATATTTTACTGCTGATACACTTGAAAGATCCATACTTGCTGCTTTTCACATCTCTGATCAGAGACAACTCCATGTGGCCTTTGACTTTCTTAACCATATCTGCATGTTCAAATAATGCTCTATAATCCTCCTCAGGCACCTGTCCATGATTCTAACTGTTCTGTGCATCTCCTTTACATTTAGACTTAGTCAGGAACTCCTTGTTCATACAAACAGTCCTCTTGCCACCTTTGCTTGATTTCATGGTTATCACGATGAACTACTTTTGGACTCTAGCTCCTCTACAGTAATTTTACAGAAGTCCCTGTCTGTAAGAAGTTACTGAAATTACATATTCCAAAATTTGTCTACTGGTATAGTGAAGAGTAGCCTGTTTATTTACTAGTGTTGTGGTTTAATCCTAGTGTGCAGCAAAGTATGCCACAGAACTCTCAGTCACTTTCCCTTAGCACAGTGGGAGAGGGAATTGAAGAGTGGAAGTGAGAAAACTCACGGGTTCAGTTACAGTTGAACAGGAAAAGCAATAGCTGCATATGCAAGCAAGGCAAAACAAGGAATTCCTTTACTACCTCTCATGAGCAGAGAGGTGTTTAAAAATTTCCAAGAAAGTAGGGCTTCACTGAGTGTAACAACTACTTGAAAGAAAAAGGCCCCAAGTCTGAAGATCCCCCCTTCCTTATTCTTCCCCCAACTTTCAATGCTGAGCCCACCATCATATGGTGTGGGACATCCCTTGGGTCAGCTGCAATCAATTGTCCTGGCTCAGACCTTTCCCATCTTCCTGTGCATTCTCACTGGCAGGGCAGTGTGAGAAGCAGAAAAGGCCTTACTACTTTCTGTCACAAGCTGATATAAGGAAAATTAACTCTGTCCTAGCTAAAACTAGTACACAACTCATGCAATTATATCTTGTTAAATGGAAGTATTATACTTACAGGCTGATTATGTTGATTGTCAGTCCTAAGTTCTTTGTAATTGGAATACTGAATATAAACTGGCTGATTGTGGAGGAGAGGTGTAGTAGGACTGTAGTAGTTCACCATAGAGACAGCAGCATCTACAGAAGCCATTTCCAAAAATGCCTGCAACCAATACATAGCTGATTTCAATGCTGTTTTTGTCTACAAGCAAAACCAAAGCATAATTTTTTCCCAATCCCATTCTCACTAGAAAAAGATGATGTAAAAGTACAGTACTGATTTGCACAGCATTAGAATGTATTTGCGTGTGCATGTTTATGGAGCTGTTTTATTCAATTTATGGGTTTTCTTAGAAAGTTCTACATTGTAAGAACATTATGTCATTTAAGAAGACATGGAATAAGTATGACATATGGGAAGCAAAGCTGCTAAACACATCACACTGCTAATCAATATTAAATTCCTGAAACCAAGCATTATTACTTAGGTAGCTGATATGCATAGTGATTGAAGAAGTTGAAACAGAACATTAAACATCCATCAGTTTATGTATTGTATTAACCCAGCTCAATGCTCTAGACAATTTTTGAATGAATGCTTATTTTTAGGATTTCCGTGTTTCTTCATGATGCAAACGACTGTCACATCTAATAGGATTAAACAGATGTGTTTAACATGCATGTTAGCAATTTAAGTAGGCAGGCTCTTTGAAGACTGTAGTGGTCATATGTCCTCATCAGTAGTGACAATGAAGTTCTTTATCACTTATTACATTCTTATATAGAGTGGATATAATGTTTAGCAATATTATTAAAAAATTCCAGTTCATTGTTTAATCCAAAAGCATATTAAAAACTTACATTTCATAATATCCTTTCACATTTAAAAATATGAAAATCTTCAGCTACCAATGAAATATTTAGACATTGTCGCAATCATTTCAGTCAAGCACAAGATCAAAATTGTCACAACATGAAACGCATCTTCAGCATTGCTCTAGAAAATGAAACATTGAAAACTACATACCTGACCTTTTCCTCTTAGCATCAAGAGATTGGTTACTTTGCCAAAAGGGAGACCTAATGAAATGACTTCTGCTCCAGTAACACCACTTGGAATTTGACGAATGTGAAGGACACGTGAAGGGGAACATGGCGATCTGCTTCCTTTACTTTTTTTCTTCTCATTATCTAAAATATTTTAGGGAGGGAGACAGACAAGCAAACAAGACAAACACATTGCACAGGGTACATATCAAAACCTAAAGGAGAAACTGCTTCCTCAGCACTGACATTGACTAAGGTATAGCCCTTTGAATCTTAAGAAAGACATTTCATATCTAACAAAGGGACAGTGTAAGAAGACATCATCAGCTATTCCAAATCTCTATAGCAAGGGGATGGTGTGGTATGTTTGGCTTTGCTTTGGACTTGTTTGTTTATTTTCTGGTGATTTGGTTTTGGTTTACTGTTGGTTTGTGGTTTGTTTGGTTTTTTTTTTAATGGAGGTCAGTAACTTCTCCCCAAATGCCTACATATGACATTTACAAAATGTTAGTTGCACAGAAGAGGGGAAAGTCTTAATTGGGAAGTAATACATTAATTTTTCTTTTATCACCAGCTTATCTTTCTGTGACTAAGTTGATAACTCAAGGTTTGGAGTTTGCTTTTATATTATTAAAGAAAGCCTGCTGTTCCAAATTATTTTCAGTTTTAAAAAGTCTTTAAAAAAGATAGACAGCATGAAATCCAGACAAACTCTTAAATCTTCCACTTTGACACATTGCCAGAAGTAGGGTTTTATTGAACATATGCCTATTTGGATACTGTAAGTGGCCAATTTGGTAAGTGACCAATGACTACATTTCAAGGACATTGCTTGATATCCTTCAAAGCACTTTTAAGCAGAACACCACATCTGGAACAGGCATATTGTTCTAGAAGCAATTGCAATGGAGGCAAGAGAGATAGCATTAACACCTGATCTGTTGCATTTAGCCTTCTAAGCAGAAACACAAAATACTGGGAAGAAATTTCTGTGTGAGCTTTATAAGAAATTTCAGATTTTGCTGTAGGTTTTGCATACAGCCTAAGGCTGATAACTGGTTCATACAAGTCATTCTACATCAGGATGTTTACAGGGTCTTTTTATTAGTGGAAACCTGTAAAATTTCAAGTCGGATGATTAAGGCCCCAACCATAACACACTTAAAAATTGTCCCCCTTAAAAATTGTCCCCCTTGCAAAACTGAAAATTCTGTTATGCATTGATTTTTCCATCAAGAAAATTTAAATAGCTTCATGTCCTCTGTATGAATTCTGAAAAATGTGAACTTTAAGACAAACGTTAACATATTAAACACATATCGGTACCAAGCCATGACAGGACATGTTACCAGTAAAGTCTAACAACCTGTTTTGTTACTTTCCAGGTTCAAAATGGACAAGGTGTCCTTGACTTATAAGAAGTCAAGAAATGCTTGACTAAAAAAAAGCAGGAAATGAAGCCTAGTATCAATTTTGCCTTTTGTTTAATATGAGAGACTCTTGCAGAGGTGGTATCTTCTGGGTTCTGATACATTTCAGAGGTGACAAAATAGAGCAAACTAATGAAGTGCTTCTTTGCTTGTGAAACTTTAGCAAAGTTACTAAATGAGCAATAAAAGCTAGCACATCTCAAATATAAAACCTCATAGATTTTTAAACCATGCTTCTTTATTCAGCTGTGGTTTGATACTAATTTTGATGCAGAGTGATAATCATCTAGATCTTTCAGCATTTAAATTACAAAATTGATTCAACAATTCTTTAAAGCATGCCAAAGGCAATCACCTTTTCTGAATTTCACACTCAATTGAGTAAAAGTAAAAAATACTTTCAGACAGACAGAAAGAAGCCTTATGAACAAAATGAAATTTGATTCCTGATGTACAATGGCAAGTTCATTAGAATCGCAATTCATGACTGGTACAAACGTATTCCCCGAGTAGCCTGAGATGGAGAGGTACACATTTAGATATGTGACACACCAGACCGAAAAAAACCCCAAACATAAAAACAAATGCTGCAGCTGAAATAGTTATAGTAGGTAAAAAGATATATTTTGATAGAGATTATATTTAATTTTAGATTTATACTGTTATTAATGAGAATGTCCCCTAACATATCCCAAAAATTCCCAAACAACTCTATACTATTTTAAAGTTTAATATCATATAGATATCTTGGATACCACTGTAAAAGATCAGTCATGGCACTGTTAATTAATAATATGTATTTCAGTGATTACATTGCTGAGCTATAAGCTAATGCTATTTCAAGCCAAGTAGAAACATTTGGACATCACACTGAACTGATCAGCATAAGTATAAACAATCTGACACATGCAAGTAAAAGAAACCAAAAAGCAAAATCTTCAAGCTAGCTCCCCAGACTCCTTCTTTCCCACCAAAAATACAGCAAGTCTGAGATACTTATCAAGAGGTCATCTGCTCTGTCCTTTGCCCAGATACAAAATAAACTGTTTGGAAACCACTCCTGACAGGCAATTGTCTATGCCATGATTTAGTTAATTTTTTTGACATAAAGTTAATTCATGCAACCATTGGTCATTAACACTCTAAGTACACATAATGCTGAAAGTAATACTAACAAAAGCAGTACCCAGTTTTCTCTCATTTTCAAGTTCTTGTCTGACCTAAAACTTCAAGTAAACATATACACTTACTGAATCTTTCTCAACACACACAAAAAAAAAAAGCAAATAAAACAACACAGAGAAAGAACAATCAAAGATTTTTTATTTTTTTTTTTTTTAATATACCTGTAGCTGGAGTAGAATTGCTCATGGTAAAAAGTCTGTTACTGAGACCAGAAGAAGCTTGTCAGGACCACACTAAGAAATAAAAGACAAGATTACTAGTACAAGCTGTTGCAGAGAAAGCTCAATATAAACGTGCAGCAATTCCCTTTACTTATTCTTCCCAAGAACACCCCCTTCCTACATACATTATCCGCTACTGCCAGGAACTTATTTTCCAGGAAAAGAAATGCCAACAACATAACTTTTTCATATATCTAAGAAATTAACAAATTCAACTGTGTTATACTTCACACTTAAATCTATCCCACTACAGGTCACTTCAAAGAAACACCAAGAATAACATATGCTTACTAAAAGAAATTAGCTGGCTGCAGGCTCTGGGTCTGCAATACAACATTACTTCCAAAAATGCACAACCACATAGGTAAAGTCTGGATTTGCAACAGGACACAAGACACCTTGAGCAAAATTAATTTGAGACATATTTAAACATATCTATGACACGTCTAAAAACACCACTGTTTTCAGCACATTTTCAAAAAATACCTATCACTTACCATCAAATTCTTAGGACAAATATTAAAGTATTTGCTTTAAGAGTATTAACAATTAGAAGTTCTAACTACCAACAAAAGAGTTTGAGTGCTACTGGTCCCTCTTTCAAAAATCAGCATCTAACTGCCGGTTACGACTGTTTACTCATTAAGACTGCTGCAGTACTCCAGCCAAGCATCAGCTTCAAAATGCCAACAAGAAACAAGGTACCACAACACCTCTCAAAGTTAAGTTTCCTTGAACTTTAACCACACTCTTCCATAAAAGCCTTTTTGATGTAAAATAGAGACCAATGGAGTAGTTCTACAAGATAGAATCTCTTGATCCAAACAGCTTCCCACCACTTCGGTAGAAGGAGAGGCTCCCATTACCCTTGGTGCAGTATTCCCACCTGCACATGAACTGTTTATCTTGCACCAACTCCAGTGCCCAAGAGTTTTCCTATGAGTATAATCAATTCTCCAGCTTGCCAGCATCCTATTCTAAGTTAGAAGAGTTATTCAGCTGAAAGAGAGGTTGAGAAGTGGCAGGATCCACTGCAAAGAAAGGGCTAAGGATAAGCCATCATGCTGGCTTGCACTGGCTGCAAAAATACTGCTCAGAGTACTGGTTTGTATGGAGTCTGCGCTTAAAGGAGCAATTAGGTTCTCATCCTTGTTAATCATGTGTTCCTGCTGCTTCTCTAGTGTGGGAAAGTCATTCACAACAGAAGGCTGTGACTAGGATAGGGTGATTAAAAAGCTTTTCAGCCAAATTTAGCTGCTCATGAAGGAGCACAGGTGTTAGTGTGGGATGGAAGAAAAAATGAGTGTGTTCATTCCTCTCCTGCAACAGTAGAGACTTATTTTTAACCATGAAACTGCATCTTAACAGTGTATTTAAATACAACATCTAATTCTGGCAAACAGCAAAATAATTTTTATATTAAGAGAACTAAAAAATAGAAACCCTGTATTTTACAGAAATGTCAATTAAATAATTGCTAGATGTCATGCATATCACACTGTACTTGCACAGATACTAGAATGTAATTAACATGCAATATTGATACCAATTTTCACTTATTAGCAGCACATTGAGTATACCAGCACTCAGGTATTGCACCTAAAGACCATATTTTGATTTTAAAATGCTTATCATACTCATGAAACAAAAGCTATATGTGCAGATACGGTAGAAAGTATTATGGATGGTCTTTTATTACACTAAACCTTCCTTTTGTTTACTGGAGGGCAGGAAGAAAAAACATTTCTGATGTAACTCCTGTTACGGAAGCTTTAATTTGGTTTCTAACTTAGCATTTATTGAACAGAAGAAATCTCTGCATATTTCCAAAAAAATACACCATGGAAAAACACAGTATATTACCATGGCCAACATGTAATCTTACAATTTCATATTTAATTTTATACAAACTAAGAAGAGAACACCTCAGACATTTTTAAGAAGAAATATTTTCCAACCTCTCCCATTTTTTAGCACACACACAAAGAAACACAGTTCAGATGGCTGCAGTGGCCTGTGTAACAACTCTCTGTGCAACTGACCTGTACCTGTAAAACCAAAGCTGTAGCTCGCTGCAGCACACAATGAACTACTGCTCTAGGATGGTGGACTAAATAAGCTTGAAGAAGAGAAAAATGATACCAAAATTACAACCTTCATCCATGACATGTGCCTGTACTTAAAACTGAAACATCATTCAATCACCATATCCTACAACAGTTCCCTACATTTTGCTGTTACACTGACAACCATTAACATGCTACAGCAGCCAAAACACAAAAGAACTCTTTTAAACCCCAAGCACATCATCTATGCAACTGTTCTACTTGGTTTAACAACAGATCAGCAAAGCCTTGGGCTTCTTGCAATACAGGGAACCATTACAATTTCAAATGTGTAACTGTCTTCATACATTCAACCCAATACAAGGAGTATTATTTAAACTATCTTTGTATTTAAGAAACCAAAACTAAACAACTAAGCATTAAATCAAGACACTGTAAAATAACTGGACTGGCACAGGCTTGCGAAGTCTAGAGCCCTGACTACAAAACATAGTTTATTACAGAGGAACTTAGACTCTTACACAGGATTTTGATTATACTTTTTGTTATTATTTGAATGTCCCACTGAAACATTATTCCCATTTTTAACTTTTTAAATCAATAATAAGTTAAATACCTACCCATACAATTACAACACATTTACTAACTACAGTGTGCTCCTTGGAAGCGCATAGTATAAGAAGACTGCTAGGAATGCCACTGTTTTTGCAGGTGGCTGACCAAGGTTTTTTCAAGTACAAGAATACTAAAAAGATGCCTTCCATTATCTCCTTATTTAGCCAGATTATAACTGACAAGCCTTCTCAGTCATTGACTGAAAGCAAAAAGAAAACCAAATGCAAAAACATTCTAGAAGATTGGAAAGATAAATTGACACTATGGTAGTTGTGCAAGTTGAAATACAAAATGTGTATGTTTGGGACATTCTGGATTAATGAAAAATTACAAAATTCCAGTTCAATCTTTCTTCCCCACATAAAGGTGAAAGTTATATTTTTAAAATACTTTGTAACATGGAGCATTTAATGTGATGACAGATCACAGTAAAAGGGTTTGCAAGGCCTTAAGTGCTGAAAGAGTCCACACAATAGGGTAGTATGCCCTAGATAATGTCTTACAAAATTATTCAGTTCCATTCAAGCCCAGCTGAGAATCAGTGAAAAGAGCAGCCAAAACCTGCTTATAATCCACACTTCATAGACACTTGACAAGCCCTTCTTTAAGGAGAGATGTGAGGTCATACTGCCCTCATGCCATCACTACCATTTCAGTTTTCACGGCACAACTGTGTGGGGTAAGACACCTGCTTAACCTCATCAAGCTGCTTTCCCTAATTCTTGGTGAGGTCACACAGTGAAAGTGAACAGGCAGGCAGGAGAAGTAACCATCCTGCCTAACCCTTCCCTGATAAACACTTCAAGCACAAAGCTACCTCACAGAAAGCAGCACCTGCCTTCTGAGTGTCAGAAGGACTGTACCAACTACATGGTGAATATTCCTTCTTTCATACCTGTGGTAAATGAGGTAAATGGAATTGTTCAAAACAAGGACAGCTACCAAACCAAGGCTGCAACACACTCCTCTATTCCTGCACTCACTCCATATTTCCAAACACATTAATCATCTCCTAACATCTTAAGACTGCTTTTTTAACACCATAAGACTTTCCAGCTCTCCTACTTCAAGGCAGCATTTTTGCATTTTTTTTTGGTGATTATTAACTGGTGACAGGTAAGGTAAGAGCAATAGAACAGCTACAGCTAGATTAAGTTTATTCTTTCCTTGAATTACTGAGTGGGAACCAGAAACCTGTTGCTTAGAAAGCTTAGTGCAGTTTTGGACATTTCTTTAAAAACCAGTAACATTTATAGTGCCAAGTAAACAGTGGAGTAAGCGGCCTCTACAAAGTGCGGCACTCAATGACAGGTTAATGAAACAAAGTATTCTTCTGTACCTACCACGGTCAATTTCCCTGACTAAATAAGGCATATTACACAACTGACTACAGCAACAGGCACATGTCTTGAAACTACTTCAGCTGTTCTATGATTTTTAAAATGCTGATAGTAATTTATGCTAAAGATTCTGCAATTCCAGTATAAGACCCACTGCATTCATAGCAAAAACATAAACCAAACATCTGAAAGTCAGCAACTCTAATTTTCTAAAATCTTTGTGAGTCACATAACAGTTGGGAACAGAAGGGTAAGTCTAGTACTGCAAAATCCTTCTTTAGAACATGTCCACATGCTAAAACTATGGCAGGTATCTATTTAGCATTACTTCTGGAATCAATGAATCCTATAAACAATGTTTTATTTTTTAAAAAATCTATAAGTAACACCCCTCAGCTTTCAGCTGCAGTATTTTCTTCCTCTCCAATTTTCTAGAGGCCACAAATTCTTCAGTACAGTTCAACTAATTAGAAATGGGATAGTCCCAGAGAAGCTTTTATTTCTATTGATGGTTTTCCTAGAATTTAGTTAGTCATCCTTCTAAGCTATTATTTTTAAGTCAACAATAAGGAAGAATATGATCATAGGTTTTATTATGAAACAGCTAGCTAAAACAATAAAAAAAGTATGGCGAATTTTAAGGGAAAGTAAGTCTTTCAAAAAGTACCTTTCTCCATGCATATAAATTAAAAATGTATATTTTTCTACAAGATTCTACATGGCAAAACAAATTAATTACCTTACCCAAGAGAGCAAACTCCAAAACATGACAATTTCCAGCTATACCAGTGATAAACCATTATTACATTTAAACTAACTGTTCTAATGCATACTTTATAAATTTTTATAGAACCTGACTCTGAAAACAAAAGCTAAGGGTCATGAGAAGAGTGAAAATTTCCATTATATTCTGCTTCTGCAGCAATGTCTCTAGATAATTGCTATATTCATTTACTCTTTCTTCCTCTTTCACATTTGCAAAGGAGATGCAGTTCCTACTTCCAAAATGGGGATTTAATGTGAAGTACAATGCTGCTGGGGCCAAAATAACAAGAATAAGAAAGAAAAAAAAAGAAAGTGGAGACAAACTACAGGAAATTTCAAAACCATATATTTGTATTAAAAATAAACTGACCTTACATAGATAAAACCTACCCTTTTCAGTAAACTGAAGAAGGAGGAAATCATGGGCAATGATCACAAATAAGCAAACCTCCGTTACTCTGCCATAAAGACCCCCCCAACACAGGCTCAAGCTGCTGAGCATCAGTCACCCTAGAAGCACTGTCTTAGCACTGATAGCTGCTCTTCTGCAGGCTTGAATGCTCAGTGGCTCTGCCAGCAACACAGCTTTCTCCACTGCCTCTGCTGTCAGCGACTGAAGCTCCCTGCTGTACTGGCAGCAAGGTACTGTACACTTTCAAAGACTCATGTAACAGTAATTAACAGGTTAAGAGAAAAACATTATGTACTTTGCATTTATGCTAGATACAGGGCAAGAACATAAGGAAATAACATTTTCCTCTTGAAGATGCAAAATATGCAAAAACAACCTTGAGCACGTGATTATCAAGAGCTACAAAACTGAGAGTGACAAGTTTAGTTTTTTAATGAATATAAAATATGCATTTTCATTCTTAAAGTCAGAAATACCTTCACTTAGTATGAAGGCTTTAAAGTAATCCAAAAGGACAATAAGCCACGTACCAGTTTGAGTATTCTAGAGACCCAATAGGCATCATGACACAGAGGCCGAGCTTTCTTTGAAACTGTCATCAAAGATGACTGCTTTTCTTTGTGATATCATCACTCATTTACAATTTCCAATAATACTGTTTTCCAACAGTATAAATACAAACTTACCTAAAAACAAAGACTGCTGTCTGTGCTTCCTAGCTAGTGTAACCTTTAAATACATGAAGATTAAGTTTTCCTCTTAAGTTAACACAGGTTTTTTGTTAAGAAAATTTACTAAAGTTACTGCAATGCATTCCTTTCACATATATATATCTTTTTGAAATGATCAACAGAAGACTCAAAACAATTCTTACTAAATCTCCGCATTCTAATTCTTAATAAGCAATTGAACATGGGAACATATCTGTAAATAAACACTATATAGAATGAAGTCCTGTACAGATGAAGATACTTGGCTTTATATTTAAAGGTTTTATCCTTGAAGTCATAAATGGATCTATACAATGTCACACTCTGTAGTGTTTTGCATCATTTTATACTTTACCATGCACAAGCCATGCTCTAAACTCCCAGGATCCCAAATAATCTACCAGTAAGCTGCGTCACTTGAATGTGTTCAGAAGAAAATTTACACAGCCTTATAAAGTACTGTAACTGGACAATCTGGTTTATAATTTATTATTAAAGATTAAAATTGAGAAAGAAGTACAGTGGAAAGAAACGGGACAAAAACATGACACTAATGCCAAATAATACGGTAACAGCAAAACCCAGGAAGGGATATAACAAAAGAAGTAGTGTGTGTGAAAGGCTATAAAAAGATTCTTCCATTTAAATCAACTGCTAAGAGATCTGTAACAACACTGTATTAAAAAAAATTTGAAAAAAAATTTGAAAGATGTTAGCAAATTACACAAAGGTAATGGTAAACAGCCTAAAGAAAGAAAGAAAAACACTGTGATAAAAATTAAAATGTGATGAACTGCAGATTATTTTCTTTCCTCTTGCAAAGGAAATCACTTAACTTGCACAGCATGAACAAAGAGAAAGAAAACAGCTAGCTGGATCACAACAGCAATCAAAATTTCTGCCAAACTGCTATCTGAAGCACCCCTTTTATCATTCATTTTTAACTCTAGTTCTTTCTGAAAACAGAAAAATTCATAAACAGGATTCCAGGATACAGTGTTTATCAGCAGCTCTACCTTACAGCATAAAAGACATCTACTTTTGTTAGTCTGATTCCTATTGTTTTGCAGAACTAAACATACACAGCTTAGTTTAAGAAAATACTGAGGCAGAGGAAACTCATTACCTACCTGTCCAAAAACCACCCCAGATTCTTAGGAAGCTACCAAAAAGGTCTGGCTCTCAAATGACTGACCATTTAGCTTAAAAGCATGAAACCACTTTATCTAACTTACAAATTTTCAGAGCCTTATAAATAGTTTTAAAAAATAATTCCAGTCTGAACTTAACTGTGACACTCTAAAGACACATGTTCTCGATTGTATGGTTTTTGACTACTGAATTTTCAGCTTCAGAATTAAATATTTCCTCCACAAGAGAAGAACATTTCTATTTTTTAAAAGGAAAATTTATATGCACAATTAGTCATTTAAATCTAGGACTAAAAGCTCTAAGAATTGCACACTTAAAGTCAAGAGGTTGGAAAGTAATAAAAGTCTGTTTGATGATGTGTATCACATAAACTAAGTATGACTTGAATAAGGTCTTGTTCTAGCAGGGGTAAGATTTGCCTTAAGATCAACAATAGATTTAACATTTCCATTCACAAGTAGAACTTTTAATTACTCCTTAATGCTTTCTAGAAGAGTAGTCTTGTATGCCTATGAACCCCACAGCTCTTGTCCTGTCTCATGTTTACTTGGTTTCCTCTTTGCTTCCTTATCAATGTTTCTGATCAGTTTCTCACTCTGAGAAACTCTCTCATGCAGTGGTCTGTGTTCCTCAGGCCCGCCTCCGCTTCATCTTTTGGAACAATTAGGAATAAACTAGACTCCGTAAGGATCACCCTATAGATGAAAGCTTCTGTATTAATACACTAGTTGCATAAATAAGGGAAAAGTCATATCTCAGCCTTTTGGGAGACTCAAGAGATAGCACAGCATCAATAAACCCCTATTTTTGTTTACATTCTCCCTCATACCCAGAAAACCTGCATCTTTTGTTAAAATGAATGCTTCATCTTTTCAGTATACATGGACAAGTTCTTCTTGCTTACTCCTTCACCTAAATATTACACCAGTCACATAATATGAACTTTACCCTTCAGTTTTACTTCACAGAAATATATCCTCCAACAATCTTCATTTCTTCTACCTCTCAATGGAACACACAAGTTAGTTGGTAAAAAAATTATTTTTCCCTGATTGAAGTATACTGTGAAGTAATTTAACAGTAAAACATACAACCAGGTATGCAAGAAACATGGTTCTGAGAAGAAAACCTATGAAGCAACTATAACTCCTGAATTTTATCAATATTTAAATTCATGCACCCTATTAATACTCTGCATTCAATAAAATACTGGTTATTAAACAAGTTACCATCTTTGGAAAGTCTACAGTTTTAAATTTGGCCATTTATTTGAAAATTAAACAACTAACACTTTTCAGTCTAGGACAGTTCAAATCTAGTCTTTGGATTGCATGATTTGAGAAGTCTGGATCCTCCTAAGATACTGCTTCTTTTTTTGTGTGTGTGTGTGCTCTGAGTTGCTGTCCTTGTATTTTAAGGTACATACTGAAACAGCAACCAATACCATGAAAAATATCTCCTCCAAGAGAACATAACATCATTCACAACACATTAAGCTACACTTGTTACACACATGTACTAAAAATACCAATTTTGTACACAAAATAGATGAACTCTTATGTTCATCTTAAATAAAGTCCACAAAAATAAAAAATTCCTAATGAATTATAATGTTGCTACTTAAGGATTCTACACCAAACACTGCATTTATTGCCCAATCCTCAGCCCTACAAAGAGCAACCACTACACAGCAAAAACAAGCTACACAGAGCAGAGGCCACAGAGGAACAGTACAGACAGGGTGACCTTTGCATTTACATACAATTCCCATTACTGTTCATACATATAAATATATACACATACAGTTGAAATCTCCTTTATGTGACGACAAGACAAAAATTACCATGAGCAAAGTGATTTCTCTACAGACAGTACGTTATGGAACATTGAAGGAAACATTTACCAATGAAGAGTTATTTTCAAGTTAGTTTCATATTTTTAAAGCACTTAATTTTACTTCCATATATTTGTTTTCTACTTTAGAAAACCATTGTACATTTACAAGCTTTTTACACAGTCGAAGAAAATTATATAGAATCTTCTATGACAGAATTTCAAACCAATGACAATTAAGACAACTCAGTTTTTCTACAAGGTTTTATTACACTGAAAAAAGTTTCTAGCACTGACAGAAATCAAATGAAAAATGACCATATCACCTACTTTTGAGTTCAAGAAGTTTCCTCCACAGAAACTAAGTTTTGCATTACAGCTTTCATCATATCTAAGGTCATATACTGTGTACTGAATAACTCCACAGTAATTACTTCAACACTGATTGTGTTTTGGGAAAGGACAGACAACTGAGATGATGGGGAAGGAAGAGACATAAAGCTAGAGTAGTTTTCCTGGTAACATAACATCAGAACAAACAACCCACCTATACCCATGGAGCAAGAAAGGCAAATTAGAGACTATAAAATAGAAACACGTGAACTGACAAATCAAGAAAGTAAAAAAATTTATGTTGTATCTTGCATAATAAAATTAGGAAGTGAACCAGCAAAAAACCCTACAGAAATGGAAAACAAAACTCATACAGAAACAAAATTATAATTAAGCTGAACACAGTCAAGAAGACAAAGAAGGCCTAAAAAAGCCAAGAGGGATTACATGTAATTTATTAGTATTTACTAATTAAACTAAGTCACCTCTTAATGTCACATGTCAATAAAACACTTGGATGCTATATTCTTTTCGTTTTCAGTGGTCTTTGGGATCACTGTGCCTTTATGCTGACTGCCCAACAGTACTGTCAGTGTTTTTAGTACTAGAAAACACTATGGTTAAAAGCCTGAACACATAAAGAATCATAGAATCATCTAGGGTGGAAAAGACCTTTAAGACAGGAGAGTCTGTATCTCAGTGCTGAAGCATAATTTACACATGGAAATGCAGTCCTTGAAATCACCCTGGACACGTGCAAAAATGTGCTTTGAATTCTTGTTTCAAAAATGTTTATTGTCTTTTCCAAAGTAGGAAACAAGGAACCACCTAGCAAGCTGGAATCAAAAGCTGGAATAGTATTCTAATATTTTGTCACATCCTTCTCATGTGTCACTTCAGTTTTACTATCATGCAACCTACAGACAAGGAAAGGGTTACCATTCCCTGATTTTGCCATACGATCTGGTCCCACCCGAAGCAGACACAGTAAGATATGATTTCTGCCTATATGTGAATGGGCTTTGGTTCACCCTTATTCCCGTCATTAATGCAATTCCAAGAAAATAGTTTAAATGGTAAGATCCTAATAGAGAGCACTGAGCCCACCATATACCTGTGCACGTGTGTGAATTATGCACGCTTCCACAGAGTGTACATATGCAAATATGATTCTGGATCCTTTGCTTCTGCTATTCAGGGACAGAAAGAATGATCTATCTTCTCCTTGACTTTAAATGCCATTGTAATACACCATGTCTCTTAAGGAATAAGAATGGCAACAAGTTAAATTACTACCAGTTCAGTGTGATTAAGGAAGTTAATTGCAAAGATAATGGTTGGTTTATTGAATCATATAAGCATTCATTCCATAGGCTTTCACAAGAAAATTAGGGTGAGGTTTCCTGGTCAGTTTAAGCTGATCTACGGTCACAGTGAGCAAAGGCAGTCATGTCATTCCTCACCCTTGCATTTTCACAGCTCTCACTGCAGTGACTAACAACTGCAAAGCAGCATGGTACCAGAATAATTTAATTTACCATGCAGCTCATATATGTCAGTTGCTAAACTATGAGGGAGGTGCAGAAATGCGCTGTTGAGGATGGTGCTGCTCTTTTGGAAGCAGATCTGAGTTTGAACAACTTCAGCCAAGAGTGAAACAGCAAGAGCAGGGAAGAGTGGTATCAACAGGAGTAGACAAAATACTTTGTCACCTACCCACTCTGCAAAGCAGTGTCAAAAATGCTGCCTTTAACTCCAATGTAAAACTCACTTCCACAGACCTGAAGAAATAGGCACAATTTTCACATGCTGAAATGAGAAAAAAAGAAGGAAAAAAAGTGTCTTAAATATAACCTTTCATAAAAAAATATGCTGCACAAAATAAAACTAAGAGCACAAAATATATACAATGGCCAAAAGCAAGAAAACCATAAGCAAGAGTGCAATTACATGCAACAGTTAATGAGTGCAAAAGAATCAAGAAGTGTACCTTGAAAAAGGAACTGTAGGCATAATTTTATGACATAACTAACTCCCATCCTCATGTTTTGACACAAGATTATGTTTAATCAGGATATCCTTTAAAATAAAGTTGATGAACACACACTTGTGCTTATCACTTAACACAGGATTAGTTCAGCAGAACACCTGATAAATACTCCCTGGTACAACCCAAATCAACTGCTTATCTCTCAGAACAGGGTACACAAAGCAGATTAATTTTCTTGACTATAGACCAAATCAAATGAACAGCAATTTGTCAACTACTAGGGAAACCAGATTCATTTTTATTCTTCTATTTTCATGTTTCTGCCTCTATCAGATAGTAGTAGTAAACAAGGTGTGAGTGAACAGCAAGCTCATAAGGAACCACAACCACATAATTCAAAGTGGGTTAAAAACAGGTATTTATGAAGTAGCTAGAGGAAAAAGCAAATTATGTAATTCTATGTAGAATATAAATCAAAAAAATGCTTCTGAGCCAGAAACCTATGGATAATTATATGGAGGTGGTTGATGACTGTTTAAAAGCATCATCTTCCAGAATTCCAGAGTGTTGTTAAACCTGAAGACTTAATCTGGAACTGGAATGATTGAATTTAAATTGAAAATATAAATACATTTGCTATGTTTAGTGTTGTTCCTGATTTTCCCCACTTACTAACCCACAAGGAAGCCACTAACCTCCATTATAAAAACCCACAGGTCTAGGTACATATCTGGTCTGCTTTTGATAGTCAACAAAAAATTACAGTTCACACCATTCTGGTTGCTTTGAATTTTATTAGTTTAACTTGAGTCACATTTTCCTGTTAATGCAATAAATTTAAATAAAGACCCAATTTCTTTCACATAAAACTGAAATTCTCATAGCTTTCCACAGAAATTTTCTGATCTAAATAAAAATTATTTCTCTGCATTCACTTTCATATATTTTTACCCCTAAATATAAGGCTTGGATCTAAATTAGCCTCAGTATTCCACAGAAACAAATTAATGCCTCTATTTCATTTCGGCATTAATGCAGCAAGGAAGAGTAATTTTTCTTCTTTCACTTTTTTTTTTTTTTAATTTTTTGATTAAGTGCCCTTGAAAATAAGAAGCCACAAGAAAGCTTATGAAAGATTTCGCTTTACTTTAGGTTTACTAAGGTAGTTTTAAGCAACAGCTTTTGTAACACCTTGTATTTTCAACAAACAGTTTGGAGATCACAAAATGAAATTCAATTCTCAGAAAGTATTTAGCATCTTCTGACAAAAAAAAAAAAAAAACCCAAACCAAATCACCCCAAAACCCCAGGTCTCCCTGAAGTGTCACAGGCAGCACTTAGCATCTCAGAGCATACTCTAACTCAGAGTTACCACCAGCCACTTGTATCTTCACTGAAACACATAAAAGGCTCTACTTCAGAAAATGTCTTTAAAAATGCTCAGCTGATTCACCTTTAATATGTCTACAGCCTTTGTTTTACTCTTTGAAAAGGAAGTTTATTAGGGAAGTTCTACTTTGCAAAGTTACATTTGTACAGTTTAAGAACTACACATACTTTACTTCCATCATTTCTACCCAAACCAGAAAGAATGTCAACATTAAGCTATCTTTATTAGTATTTCAGGGCAGTACATCAACTGATAGATTAATCTTTTTCCCTCATTTCTCAACTGAAACAATGAAAACTTTATAATTTTTTTTTAAATACTTAGGAAAAGAGACTCATCATACTAGTTGTATGACAGCACAGGAACCATACACCCACATTAGACAGCAATTCCACAACCTAAGAATAAAGACAACTGTATTCTCAAACAGAACAAAGAAATAACAAAATTACATGTTCATCCATAAGAACATTTGACAGATTAATAAAAACAAATTTTCACTCCACTGTGAATGTTCTGAATTTTCTCTTGAAATTTTGCAAAATGCAGTTTTAAAGAAAATGTGAAAAATGATGACCATTGCAAAATCACCCAGTAAATTTTAAAAATTAAAGTCTTCAAAAGATATTTTTTAAGACTATTTGCTGTTTGATTAATCAGCATTTATAACAACTGTTCTTGTCAACATGTCTCCCTGTAAAGGCTTCTACTATAACAGTGTTAAAAGATGTCAGAAAACTTTTTGAATCACAAGGAAAAAAAGAAGCCTTCTTAACTTCTGTATCAGAATACCTAGATTTTCAGAACAGCAAACATTTTATATGATACTAAGATACACGATATAGGTCTAAGTTAATGTAACATCTACATCTTCACATGAAGCAAGAAATGCTGACTTCAGTGAACATTTCCATTTTCCCTTCTGCATACTGTTATGATGAAAAAAATAAACATTAGGCATGGTTAGTTTCCTGGGACTGTTGAATTTGCCACTATGGCCAAGCTTTCTGGACTTCGGATTTTGCAATATCAATAAGTAAAAGGAAAATATCAGCAATCATATTTTCACTTAAAAAGTAGTGAGACAAGTTGGCAGTACACATAATGAACTTGGGTTTGTTACTTCGTTTCAAGTTGAGAAACTTTATCAAGACATATGACAGATAGTCAGCTACTATCACACTATCCCAGCAATGGGAGCACAATACTTCAGACTTGCTAAAAATATTTTTATCTTCTGAGGACGACATGATGTAGAAACTTCATACTTGTAACAACCTGCTGCATAGTTAAGGCTTTTAGTACGGTCTATAAAATTGCATTACATGAATAACCATTCTGATTATTGATTAACCCTGCAGAATAGATGTCAATCATTTCGCTTCCACATATGCACTTCCACCAAGAACCAGCGACAAGGCAAGGCAAATAGCAGCGGCTCCACGTTTTCTCTGCTACAGACAAGCTCCCCCCAAACTTGGGGTATTAAACTTCAACTACCACGCAAAAACGCAAATACCCAAAAACTCATCGCGACCCACCGCTAAGAAACTCCCGCGCCAAAGGATTTTTTGCCACCTTAACAGGGGTAACTCCGAAATAAAGTTGAAAAATCGGGCAAGCGCAGGCCCCAAGCCGCCACCTCCGCCCGCGGAGGGACGGGAGCGCGCCCAGCCCTGCGGAGCGGCGCTTCCCGGCGCATCCCGGCCCGCAGCCAGGCGCGGGGCCACGGCCCCCGCGGGGCGGGAAAACACGGCCGCGAGGAAAACGCGACTCCAGCCGCGCTGAGGGAAAAAGAGAGAGGAAGCGAAAGGAAATGAGAGCCGCACGCCCTGAGTACCACAAAGTTCCCCGCGGCAGCGCCCGGCCCCTCAGCTCCAGGTCGGAGACGGCCGCCTGCTTCCTCCTTCCACAAGTACCTGGCGGAGCAGCCCTCGGGAATATCCCCACCCCAAGCCCGGCCCCTCCGAAACCCAGCCCCTCTCCGACACCCACCTTTCCTCTCGCTCCGCTCCCTCCGACGGGGGCGGAGGGGACCTCCCCCAGCCCCTCTCTCTCCACCCCCGCTGATCAGAGGAAGGAGCCGGGATGTGCCGGTCAGCGCCCCGCCCCGCCCCGCTCCGCTCCAGGCGGCACCAGGTGAAACTCTCGGGGGGCTGACACACGCTCCCCGCGGCCAGCGGCCGCCGGTCGCCCCTCAGCGCAGCCCCGGCGCGGCGGCAGAGCGGGACCCCCGTGCACGGCCCGGCGGGGCGGGCGGGCCCGCCCCGGAGCGGAGCGCGGCGCAAGCGCACCGAGGGCCCGCGCCCCCTCCGCGGCGCCTGCGCGGTGCGGCCGTCCCGCCGCTGTGCGGTGCGGCCGTGCCATGGCGTGGCTTCAGATATCCGGCCCGGCGCACGGGAACACGGCACCGATCACTCGGCACCGATCACTCGGCACCGATCACTCGGCACCGATCACTCGGCATCACTTAGGCTGGAAAAGACTCCGAGGTCATCGAGTACAACCTGTGACCCAACACGACCATGTCAACTAGACTACGGCACTACGTCCAGTCCTTCGTGAAACACCTCCAGACGCCGTGACTCTGCTACCTCCCTGGGCAGCCCATTCCAAAGTTAATCACCCCTTCTGTGAAAAAATTCCCCGTAATGGCCTCCCCTGGCACAGGTCGAGGCCATTTCCTCTTGTCCTGTCGCTGGTTGCCTGGAAGAAGAGACCAACCCCGACCTGGCTGCGCCCTCCTTTCAGGCAGCTGTAGACAGCAGTAAGGACCCCTGAGCCTCCTTTTCTCCAGGCTGAACAACCACGGCTCCCTCATCAGACTTGTGCTCCAAACCCTTTCCCAGTTCCGTTTTCCTTCTCTGGCTTCCCTCCAGAGCTTCAATGTCTTTCCAGCTCAGAACTGAAAGCAGGATTTGAAGCATGGCCTCACCAGTGCCCAGTACAGGGGGGTGGTTACTGCCCTGGTCCTCTTTGCCATACTGTTGCTGGTACAAGTCAGGATAAAAGACACTGTCCTTTTTGGCCACCTGGGCACACTGCTGCCTCATGTTCATCATCTGTCGACCAGCACACTCAGGTCCTTTTCTGCCAGGCAGCTTCCCAGCCTGGAGCACTGCAAGGTTCAGGGGAGCAGCCACAGGTCCAGGCAGCTGCCACAGTTCAGGGGCCCCACCGTCCCTCGAGGTCCCCAGTGTCCTCCTGCCCTTTGGGTGCTGCAGAACCTGAGACAACCAGGAGAGAGGGAGAAAGTCAGCCGCTCACCTGGGGCCGCCGGACAGGAGCCAGGTGCCAGTCCCGAGCTAGATGCTGGTCGTGCATCTCACTCCGTGTGGCACAGCCTCGGCAGTGGCTGTTGCACTGTTTAGAGGTGGTCAGCTGCCGTCCGTGTTAAAGCTGGACATGTGGGTTTGTAAATTCGCTGAGCCATGTGTTAAGGAAACTTCCTTTCATGACCAGGAGCCACTCTGGCAGTCAGTCCTGCACCACCTGAGCTGGGACTGAGGCCCCTAACCAGCTACACCCCCCACACTCACACAGTCACACCAGGTTTCCTGACCATCTCAACCCCAGGTTTCCCACAGCAGGGTTTCAGATGTCCACATCCTCTGAGATGCAATGACTAAACAGCAAGAGAGCAGCTCGAGCTGGTGCCTCTGAGATCCATAGGTGGGACAGTGGGCAGATGCCTGGTCTCCTGACTGGTGGGTAGAGCGGCAAGCTGCTGAGTGATGCTGGGCAAGGCCTGGTGACATACTCGTAGCTGCGTGTGGGTGAAGTGAGCTGCATCTGCATCCTGCACCCTAGGAGTGGGCACCCAAGGGCAGGAGGTGCCCTGGAGGTACCAGGTAGATATCCACTTTTCATGTATCTGCAATGAATTGTGTTCCTCTGGTTATGTCCTGTGTAGGGTGGACTTTGGGGACTTCCCTGAGCTCCTTTTCTGGGCTATGTTCTCAAAGAAAGGTGTAGCCTCAATCAAATGATGACAGTCACATGACAGTTCTTGAATGTCCTGTGAGTCTGATAGACTTCACTCCTAAGAATACAGGAATGTCTACAAGTTTGCTTTTCCCCCACAAACTACAGTAACAAGAGAAATCATCAGGATCAAAGAAGTTGTTTGGGGAGTAGTCATTTGAAAAAACCCCGAATTTTAGTCGTAACACAAGGCTCAAAAATAAATTTTAGACATAACAGCAGACTCAGAAAAGATTATATTTGAATCAGTTATTATGAGAAAAGGAGGGGAGAATATACATGTATCTCTTTTAGATATTCTAATATGAGAGCATACACACACATATGAGAATATACTAATATATTCATTATTTCTAATGTATTGGAATATATTTTTTATATGTTAGTAAATAAGTTTTTTATACATATAGAAATTTAAAAATTAAGGATTTTTGAGTCCTTAGAAAGAACATTTCTTTAGAGGTCACATTGTGAAAAATGACATACAGTTTCATCCCTTAGCACACATGTTTCTTATTACAAGTTAAATATACAATGTAATTTAAAAATACTATGAGGGTTCTCCTGTAATTGCTCTGTATACCATAAAAATAGAAATAAGTGTGTTTTGCCAGTAATCTAGATTTTGCTGCCATTGAAGAATGCTTTTAAATTAACTTTCAACTGCAATTCACAAAGCCAATAGAAATTTTGATAGATAGTTATAATAGAAAAAGAAAATAAATCCTTTGTGATAGGGCCTGTGAGCTGGTTGCTAACACAAGCAGAGAACAACAGAAAGGAAGGAAACTTTGATCATTCCCTTCCTGGGAGGCAAGGAGTGAAGGGGAGAGATATAAAGATAATGTGAGGGAAAACACTTCTAGGAAGCAAACTTGGGCTTTGGAAGTTGTATTTCTACTTTTCCTTCCACACTTTTAGTGTATTTTTGTTTGTTTGGGGTTTGAAGATTTTGTTTGGTTTTTTTTTTAATTGATCCACCTATTTTTAATAATTTAATTTTATTATTAATTTATTTTCTGCGCGCTTCCTTGATTGGTTATGTCTGTTGCTTTTTCTTTTTTTCTTATTAATTTAAACTGTATTCTGCCTGATCTATGTCAAATTCATGTTTCTTGCAACTTTAGGGAAGTCTGTGGTGTTGTGCTGACTATAAATTAGGTGTGTGTGATTGTGTTGAATGGATGTGTTGTTTCCAGCTGCCTCTCTTATAAGGACATATAAACTGAATGATGGTCTTGTTTACTTTAAAGAGGTATATAGTGTAATTTAATTAAATAGAACTTCGAGGAAGAACAGAGATCTGTATGCACAGATCCAATTATAGCATCAGAGCCTGGGTGCACAATATTTTGTCTGCTCAGCATACAAATACGATTAGACAGATGCAATTAGTCAGCCTGATCTATTTTAAACAAACTATGTTTATCTGTTTTTAGCAGCACAGTATTTTACCAAAAATTACTTGTCTTTCATGTTATTCTATCAAGTTTAAAGAAACTGACACCTACTGTACTTTTCTCCTTCATATATTATTGATATTGTTGTTGTCCATATTGCTAACATTTGCTTATACTATGAAAACAAACCAAAAAAAAATTTACCTGTTTTTCTGTTTTGCAGTTGTGATTGTAATTTCATGGGTTTGAGTGTTTATGACATAAATTAATATTTGGCAGCTAAAAGATCTTCTGAGCTGCTCTCTATTCAATGAAGACCTATTATCCATTTTAAGTAGCTCCTGCTTATACAGAATAATTTGATTCATTGTTGTTTTTCAGGTAATTCTCCTATGAAAACTCCAGTTCTTTGTAACATATTATGTTTATGTAACCAGATACATTATGTTTCTGAGAATACTACACAGTACCACTTCTAGCAGGAACGTCTTTGTTTAATTTCCTGGAAAAAAACCCTAAGAGATTTCTTAGCAGGGTAGTCATTGACTAGGTCATTTAACTTTGATCCAGCCTGACAACACGAGGCTTTCAAGTGGAGGCTGTAGCTCAAGAAATAACAGTCCTGATTAAACCAATTCATTGCAATTTTACCAGCTTCTCAGCTCTTCTGATGCAACTGAATTGTAAGGTCATTCCACAAACTGGATTTAAAAAGGTAACTTCCTCCACCTTTTTGGTTAGGATTAGTAAAGTAGTGTAGCAGAGCAGTCATCTGGAGAGAGCTGCCGTGGACTTCCATGGTCCAACCCCTCTCTGGTTTACCATGCTCTGTACAGGCTGGCAGCTCCTGGTAGACTATGGCTACTTCACTAAACTGCTTCTTGCACGGATAGTCAGAAATACAAGCTGCATCTTTGACTCTACTAATCAGTTCAGGAGAGAAACTGAAGTTTATGTTTTCTCTGACCAAACCATTTCCTTTAAGCGAACCACTCAAAGTGACATTTGGATATCATGATTTACTGTTCTGTGTCTTCCACTAAGGGGCCTGATGCATTGCAGAAAACTGGGTGCAGAATTTTAGCAGAATTCTACTAGCAGTGAAGAAAAGGGAGAAATTGTTTTGCTAAGCTACTAAAAACTGTATTTATCAAAAACCTGAGTTTAGTTCAGACTGAAATCACTGTGTGGCCATGGTTCAGCACCAGCTATCTTTGGGGGGGTCAAGGAGGTTAGTTGATTTTTTTTTCCTGAGATAAACTCCAGAAATTTCTGTTCAGGTGAGTGTGAGAATGTGTTAAAATATATGTGCTCTTGCTATAGTCAAAGATTAAGTTACCAGTAAAGAATTTTAGCTGCACTGTTTCACTATGAAGTCTGTAATATCCTCACATGAGGAAAATGGTTTTTTAGTTAGGACTCACCTACCATTTGAGACTACATTTTATCTCCTGATTTCAATGCAGAATCATTCTAAGATCACAGTAAACCTAAATAGCATTTATTGGCAAATGGCAACGAATTAATATATGTCTGTCTCATAGAATGCACTAACTAAATTACCACTGTTGGAAACAGCATAGCTAGCCTGTTAACTATGGCCTAATCAATTTATTCTACAGCCGGCAAGACCTTTGGATGCTTTAGAAAGTGGCAAAAGATCAGGTGAGCACAATAAAAGGCTTTGCTAGAGTTTGGATTTCAAGAGCCTTGAAATGGTGTGTAATATTTAGGAATGGCAGAAATTGAAAGATATTATAATTGTGCCTGATGATATAAAATTTTAAATTGTTACCAGACCTTAAAATAAATACTGATATAAATCTAGCAAATTTGGGATGTAAAATTATACTCCAAAATAAGTACTTCTGCATAGAACTGACAGATTCTGTAAAGTTAGGAACACACAGTCCCCACCCCCAGTGAGGTAAATACATTTTGTTTTTAAAACAAATATTTGGTATTGGCCAGTTCAGAGGAAACCCAGAGTATCACCCCAAATCCGTGTTTAAGCTCGATGGTAGCCATTTGAATCACAGAGAAGAGCATGAGAAGACAAAAGACAGGCACACAGCAAGAGGAGTACTTGGTCTTTCAACTCTCTGGATAACCATTTCTCAGTGCTGATAAGACAATACCAAGCACTTCCTGTTGTGTCTGACCATTTTGAGACACCCTTTATCCTTGAGAAAAAGAAAAGTAGAAAAATTTAATAGGACTTCATGCAGTAAGTATGGCAGCAAAGATCTAATTCTTAGTCCTTTTCATTGCCCTTTTACCAGGATCCAATTAGTATGAATCTTGGGTATGTGTGGAACATATCATTAATGAGGTGCCTGTTTTGAGGGTGCATCAAAAATGTTGGTATTTTCTCACTCTAATTCATAATACATACTTAGAGACAGTAATGCAATGTTACATCTTGTTTCGTATTGCATTTTTATTATGCTGAACTGAGTTACTCACTGCCACCATTTACAAACCTTTTAGATGTTACTGGATGTGGCAGATGGGAGAAGCATTTAAGGACGCTTATGAAGGAGGGCTTCCAGAGGCTGAAGTTACCATACTGTTTGCGAGGACAAGTGGGACTCTTTTAGGAAGCGAAGTCTCTTTTTATCATGGGAAGCTCAGGTAGCAGCAAGAAGACTCTGTTTCCCAAAATAAGGTTTGAGGAGAGCAGCCACAAAGCAGGCCAGGCTGTGCCCTTGGCAACAGAGCACTGTCCCCTGGTGCCAGAGGCAGGTGAATCCAAACAATGATTCAGGCACAGTAGGGGCAAGTGTACTTATTGATGTAGCCAAACAGAAACTGAAGGCCCAGGCATGAGGTTAAATGGAGGCTCCAGTCAGAAGGTGTAGATGGAGGCTCTAGAGGAGGCTTGTCAGGGCAACCAAAGCCTATTTGTCATCAAGGTTCCTGACAGGGACATACTGGGTGTGGGCTCTCCCATTGACTCTGTTTATTTCAAAGGCAGAAAGAAGATGGCATATCAAGATGAAGAGAAGCCAGAAGAAAGGTTTTCATGTTCACTAGTGGTGAACGGCTGTTTGGAAGAAAATTAATTGTCAGAGTTTCTTTTGAGTAGAATGTCTGTTGGAAAAGCAGACATTGCTTTTGGGTGAAGAAATATTCCTAATTTTTTTCTCCTGATGGGGCACAGGGTAGTGATAGCATCTTCTATTGAAAGAGATTCCGCCCCCAAGCCTTCTGGATAACATCAAAACACTCTGTCTCATGTTTTTCTCACTTCATTTTTTTCCCCAGATGGAAGTGGCTTGTTTGCATTATTAGCTTTCTATTTTAACAGTACTTAGAGTTATGATGTAGCTAATGTAGCTAATGAGCATATCCTCAGGATGTAATAATCTTTGGTAATGAAACTCTGAATATTGGAGATCATGTGGCCTAGATTTTCTTAGCTGTCTAGGTTGTTGATTGAAGAGAAACACCTATCTTGCCTATTTTAACCATCTACTTTTCAGGACATACACTAATTTATTGTACTTACATCTTAACATTCTGTGGATTTCTGGTACAGCTTCTCTTCTGTGAAACTCTATAAGGTAGTTTTCTGAATTTTTATTCCACTGAGGGTATTGCTATGCCTAATAATGGAGAAACGATCACATCTTTTCCATAGAGAAGCCTTTGTACTTCATTGTGTGAACAGTGCCACATGGGTATAACAGGATTGTTACCTCCTTCCCATGCCTTCCTGCTACATCTTGACACAACACCTGTGTAATAAATTTGTTAGCATCTCCACATGTCTTTCTTTTATAGCTTGACATAACAATACCTGCCAGTGGTAAGCTTTGTTTGTTTATAGCATATTTGAAAGTGTCAGGGAAATGGCAGAGCTTCCAAGATGGCCAATTAGCTGATAAGTGTTGGAGTGTAATATCATTATCACACAGCACCTTTTTTTCCTCCCTGAAGAATTTTCTTGACATACTTCCAGTGTTATAGATGAGTTTACGGTTGCAAGTTTCATTAGCGGACCAAATTTCCCATCAGTGCATGGCTCTAACAAATTGAAGCAGGTCTTTATTTTACATGTCTAGCATACTTACGTTATTTTTTCTTTCCAAATATTCAAAGAATCTGTTTTTTGCAGGTAACTGCCAATTGCAATTTTCTTAGTATTCATATTGTCCCTTACAGATGTCAATCAATTTGAAAGAGTATCATGTTTACGACTTGTTTTTTCTATACATCTGTCATATGTCAGTTGTCCCTTAGGATACTCCAGTATGATTTTAGAGTTCATTCCCACATTATATTTAGCAAATTACTATTTCCAGCTCTATAGGCTTTGTTCCACAAACAGATACAGAAGCACTATTCTCACATGAACTTTGTAAATAACTAAGTGTATCATCATACACACGACTGGGTGTAGTGGGTTGAATCTGAGTTGATAGACAGATTTTTATACCAATGGCGCTTCTCGAAGTTTACACATTTAAGCCGCACAGAAAGGCGGGAGTTCCTCTTGTTCCAGCCTGCCTGAGGGAGATGGGGAGGCCTTGGAGCCTCTGGGCCCCGCTGGGCCGGGCCGGGCTGGGTCAGGTTGGGCCGGGCTGAAGCCCCGGCCCCCTTCTCCTCTTCCTGATGCCGCAGCACGGACCCTGGGCCGCTGGGGAAGGAGCCATCCCAGAGCCCAGGCAGCTAAACCCAGCCATGGACTGCTAAACCCAGCCATGGACTGCTAAACCCAGCCATAGACTGCCAGACAGCCGGACCCAGCCATGGACTGCTGCGCAGCTGGGATCTTTCCAGAGCAGCTTCTTGGGACCGGTGGGTCCCTCCTCCCCCACCACCTGTTCTCCACATGGAGCCAGCGGGAGCCGGCAGGAGCCTCCGTTCTGCAGCCAGCAGCACAAAAGGAGCGAGGCTTTTCTTCCCCATAAAGCCTGAATAAGACCATTCTTCAACATAGAGGTTTCGGAGTCAGAGAGAGTGAGCCATGTGAGATGGAGCTGATAAACGGTGGCAGAGAAAAGGGGCGGTGCCGCGTTCCTCGCCTGGAGCTTAGAAATACTTCTTGCACGTGGTGGTAAGAAACTGTAATATCTCAAACTGTTTGTCTCTTTGATCCATTTGAAGTGCATGGGGGGATGGAAGACTTACGTGTGGCCCGTGAAGTTTGTGAAGAGAGAGTGCCTATGCCGAGATATATATAGAAGTAGTGAGAGGCTTTTAAGGATTTGTAGCAGAAAAAGCCTTTGTGTTCAGGCCAAAGTGACCCATCTTTTAAAGGTTGATAACCCCATGTGATGGCCGAGGTGTGGCAGTGTGAAAAAACTGATATCTTTTCATAGAACAGATGTATTACACCACAGCAGATTGTTTCTTTCTGGGCGGGTCTGTTGTTGGGGGCAGCTTGAGAAACCATGTGAAGCAAGAAGAAGAAACCCTTTTTTTTCTTAAGCATAAGAAAGAGACTTTTTTTAAGAACTGTAACACTGACTAGAATCCTATGTTGTGTTATCTTTTGTGCTAGTTAAAAAGGAAAAGTAAAGCGCTGAGGAGAGCGGGGGGGGGTGGTGGTGGTGTGTGTGTTTTAAATTTCTTGTTATATCTTTTAATTCTGTTAGTGATAAACTTTTTTTCTCCTGGTACTGCAACTGTTTAGGTGTGAACCTGTTTTTTGCCTCGCAGCTATCTAGTTTTCCTCAATATTTTCTTATTTTGTTTTCCTTATAAAATAATTGATATTTTAGATGCTTAACGCTGAGTTGTGTCAAACCACACACTGGATGAGGAGTTTTAGCCAGGGAAACAACTGCTATGTGTTTGATTTCTGGCCACCTGGAATAAGGATAATTTGTAACTAAACAATGTTACTTGTTAAAGCAGTATGTATTTCTTGACTACAGCTAACAATTCTATTCCACAACTCTTTGGAATTACTTGGTACTAAAGAGTTCACAGAGTTGCAGTTTGAACTCATTTTTGCTCATGCATTTTAATGATATGTGGCCCAAACTGGTCACAGTTGGCATGTTGGCAATTTCTGAGATTCCTGGCATGAAGATTAATCTCTCTCCTTACAGTCCTGTGGGTCTAAATAATACTTTGTTTTAGACTAAGCTGTTTATGCCAAAACTTTCTAGGCTGCAGCATAGTATCTGTGTCTCTTATCATGTCATGGTCTAAATGCCTAGAAAAGTGCTGAAGGACTGAGACCAAATCTAGTAATTTTGTGGTTGGTCTTATGCCTCTTCCATTGGAAGAGTGTTTAATTGCTGCTTGTAACAGTTTGTATCCTAGACTTAAACCTAGGCTTCCTTTAATACACCAAATTGTTTGTAGACTCTCCTGAATGATCCTTTAATAATACCTGTCCTCTCTGCTCAGGGAGCCATCTATATTCCTGGCAGATTTACAGGGTTACATCTGCCTATGTGAAGATGTATTTCCATTCATAGTTCTCTTCTTTTTCTTTAACTAACTGTCAGGTGAAAAAGAAAATTGCAAAATGAACATGAGAAGAGGAGTTCTTCTAGGCTGAACTAGGAAATAATAATAAAAAGGTGCCCTTAGTTTTATTTAAGAAGACCGCTTCTGTCAGCTCAGATTAGTCCCATTTTACAAACACCTGACCTAATAGCGCTGAAGCAAAGGTGATAATCCAGCAGAGGATGAAGTGAGTGGAGGAACTGAAAATGACCAATAGAGATTTGGCAGGCACAGCTTTTAGGAGAATCCTTTTCGACTCTCTTTCTTCTTTCTTAATGACTCCACAGTTCTAAGGAATGACCAATCAACTTTGTGTATGACTGTACTTGAACACAGGTGGGAGAAGATGCTTATTTGGGAAGGTTGGGTATCTCTGATAATGCTATCAAAAGGTGGTGGTCTGTCAAAATCATTATTTATAAAAGAGTTACAACAGCTCTTCTAATGACTGCATTGTTGGGCTGCTCTTTCATATACTCTGCCTCTTGCTTCTCTTTGAGTTGCCCATTCCTCAGGGCAGGGCTAGTCATGTACTCTGTGTTTGCCCAGCAACTGGCCCACAGGACTCAGCCTTTAGTATATTACAGATAAGAAAATAGAATAGAATAGAATAGAATAGAATAGAATAGAATAGAATAGAATAGAATAGAATATTTTCTTTGGAATGAACATACAAAGATCATTCTGTCCAACCGCCTGGTCCTCTTCAAGGCTAACCAAAAGTTAAAGCATTTTGTTAAGGGCATTGTCCAAATACCTCTTGCCTGGGGAATCTACAACCCCTCTGGAAAGCCTGTTCCAGTGTTTGACAGGATAAGATAGGTTAGTGAAGCAATGCACCATTCTCCTAGCAGACTTTTATTTTTGCTTCCTCAGGAGAACTGCCTGACAACTGAGAAACTTTGTCAAGCAGTTGCAGTATGCATTCTCTTTGTATGTTTCTTTTGGCATTTCTTTGTGTTCCTCCTTGTGGACAGCTCAGAGTAGGAATACCTGGTAATATTTATTCCCCATTGTTTTCAAGTACAAATATCCTTTGACCATAGAATGACAACTTCTGATTTAGAGGAAGTGCCTTATTTCAGTTATAATATATTGGGATATTAAGAGCTCTTTATAATTCGGTGGAATATAAAATGTAGTATAAAAGAGTGGTCTACCACATTTGGCTATAAATAGAACTTAGATTTACATAATGCACTGGATAGCAGTCATTTTAGTCTGACTTATGGTAAGGGCAGTACTTTAAGAACCAGAGACTAATTCTGCAAGATTTTTGCACTGATATCCAAGGATTTAATTCAGGCTCTATGAGACACTGGATCGAAGTAACAAAGAGTAAATTTCTGAGTTGGGGACACTGGGCTAAATCCTTAAATGTGTTTATATTTCTGCTTCTGGTTTCAAACTGTGTTTTCGTAACTTGTATAATATAAGATGTGGTTGGTCGTATCAGTAGCAATGATGAATTTCCTTGTTTTTGAGATGACTTGAAGGGGCGTTGTGTCAGAAACAAGTTAATTAACCATAAATTTGCCTTGTATTTTAATTGTAAAGGTGACCAAGAAGTACTTGGCAGCAGTGGGCAGGGAAGGTGACTAGAGCCAAGGTAGCATACAATTGTAAACTCAGAGAGACAAATAGTTTATCTTACTTTCTCATGTTCAGGAGACAACACCTGAAAATGCCTCTTGAAAACTCCAGCCAGAGGTCATAAGATTAAAGAAACTACTTAAGAGCTTTTTTAACAATAATACTATTTTGTAGACTATTAAATACTAATACATCGGGTTTTGAGAGAATCTTTACAGTTGTAATTTACTCAGTTCATACCTGTGAGTATTTTAAAATTTAAATCCAGTAAGTCCACATATTCAAACCTTTGTGCATGCAAGAATAATCATGGGTATGTTCAGAGCAAGTCCTGCAAGCCTGGAGCAGATTCACTGTTCATCTGAAATCAGTTATTTCTTGTTACCTGGCCATTCTTTTAAATCCCCTATAGAGTTATGTGCATACATGCTTACAAGAAGCAAACAAGCAAACAAACAGACCTGTGTTAAAAAGTTAATGTTTTCAAACCATGCACACTTAGGGTCAAGTCCAGTTTTCCAAATGTTCAGTCAGTATTACTGAACTCAGTCAGTATTACTGGGACCTCCAGCACATGTTACGTGAACAGGACTGAACATGTAGCTGGCCTGTTTCTTTACCTATGAACTTGTGTCCTTCCAAGATGATTGAAGTGTCACAATGATTGGTGCTTCGCCTCACTCTAGAAGACTTTAGAACAGAGTCAGACCTTATCTGTAGTAAGCACCCTTATTAATTCCTGTCAGCATAACCTTGACTGAGAACAAAACCTGGAGTGTGCCATCACAAATTGTTACTTTTTCTGTCTAACTCTTCCCAGAAGGGAACTGGACCAGTATCAGTAATTCCTTGGGGCAGAGCACTATAGATGGGCTTATGTGTCTTTGCCAGAGGGATGTACAAAGGAATTATTGAGGATGTTTCCAACATTAGTACACTTTTGGAGTTCTTTTTAAAAGTGTGTAAGGATGCTGTAAATAAAACTCTATGAGGCGAATTATCTGCATGAAAAGTGATAAGACGTTCAAACCTCCTGCTGCTTTGGCAGAGTTGCTTGGCACTGATCTCCAGCATGACTGAGGGCATGGTCTGACATTCATTCTTACCCTATAAGTCACACTGGTTGAAGGAAGGAAGAGAGGGAACTTCTGTTTCACAACTGCCCTCCAGCCATTAATTTTCCTTTCCATTCAATATAAAGCTGTATGTCTGCATCTCATAAGCAAAGAGATGGCAAGAGAAGAGAGAAACTGAAGTTTCATCTGGGTTGGCAGATCCTTCTCTATAGGTTCAAAGCCTAAGCTGGGCTCCAAGACACAAGCTTTAAACATGGTAGCATTTGGGGTCCGAAGTTGTTACGGGTACCATAGCAAGTGGGGAGGAACCTTACTCAACCTCGAAATGTTGAAATACACACTAAACAAGAGAAATCATAATTTTGTGAAGGTCTGAAGTGTATTTCACCTACTCAAGTAACAGATATTCCATCTTGAAAGACCTGCAAAACACTAAACCATGGACAGATATGCTGCATTACGCTGCCTCCTTCACAGATGTCAGAATTACAAGATAAATGTTATAGAAAGTAAGTTGTAAAACTGAAGAGCCTTATCCTGGTTACAGCACAACAGATGAGGGTGTACACTTTTAGGCTTTGAAGTGTTTCTCAGGTAGTGGAAGACATACTCAACTTGTAGTATGCTCTAACAGCGCAGTGCATGTGGGCACTAATAACAAGCCAATGTAAACCTTGCTGAAGCTAATTTCTGTAAACACTTGTACAAAACATTAACATGTTATTTGAAGCTGCAAACCTTCTTTTAAAGTTTTGGGGAACCTGGTTTTAATATATGGTACCTTAATTTTTGTTTAAAATTCCTTTTTCTGAAGAGACACTATTTCTCAGCCTTTGTTGAACACTCACTTTTTCCCAAAATTTAGGCCTTTCTCTTTAGGACATATTAAAGCTAGTGTGATTAATGGTCATTGCTGCTTTAGACTATTCCTACCCTGTGCTAAAAATGTGGCCCATTTTCACAGATACCTATCTTGAAACTAGTGGGGAAAAAGGTCTGTCCAGTGGAGTTCACAATACAGATAGATAAAATATGGCAGAGGAACATCCATAGAAATGATTGTCCAAGGTGGCACAGCTGAGCTGGAACTGAAACCCAGCAGTGTCCTTTGTATCTCATAGTCTCTCTTAAATGCCAGCTTTGCTTAGTCTCACTGAAATAGAGTACAACATTTTTATCTGTTTTGAAATGTCTTTTCTGATACATTCTTCATCAAAAAGTGCATGGTTATACCACAACTCTATTTCTCCCCACTGCTGACAGCATGACAAATGCTGAAATCCAGTCCCTTTTCCTATGGTGTTTTTCACCCCATAGAAATGCTTTTTTATCACATTCCTTGCCCATCCTGCAGTCAAGATCCATAGTTATGACAACACCAGCTAAATAGAGCTTCCTGAAGAAAATTACAAGGATGGGAACACTAGATGGCTCACAAGGTATTTAAATAATGTATAATTTCTTCTGCATAAATAGCTACTCATAATCTGATGCTTCAGACTGCATTAAAATAAAATACATTTATTAAGAGTTCAAAGTTCAAAGCTGTACAAACAATTTGTTGTAGAAATAAAAATGCCTTGTTTTCAAAAGCATTGGGAAAGGGAAACAGTGAGTTTTGTGCTTGGCACAGGTGATCTGCCCCAGTCTGCAGTTAGCCTCAGCATATCAAATGAAGGAAGAATGCAGCAGGAGTCTTATAAATTAATCTTCCTGTTTACATTGGCCCTTCGGTCCTTTGTATGCTCGAGTATGTGAATGTACAAAGGGGAGGCTGCACCTTAGTTAATATGTTATGTAGTCAGATTTTGCTTTTTTGTCAGCCTGGCCTTTATGCTAGTTGTACTCACTGGTAATTTATTACAGACTTATTAAAAAGCTTCACTTTGAAGAAAGTAATGACTTTATTTCAGCTTTTTATTTTGGTTTTCTGTGGGCTCAGCTTTCTTAAAAAAATGTAAGATCTGCATCAGTGAGATATCAAACAGAAATAAGAAATTACACGTGGACACTTGGCTTAGTCACAAATTTTTCTAGTCATCTGCATTTAGTTGTGCAGATGTTACAATCAGTGTTCCCCATATATCAACTTATTTTGAGATATGTTACTATGAAGACTATAGCATAGCTATTCTTTCTATGTTTTTTCTTTGGTTTTCTGTATATTACTTACATAAGCTAAAGCATGCTTATGTATTATTAAAGAATCCACAGAGTAAATACAGAATGTTGTTCTCACCACTGCTGCAACATGGAAACATAGTCAAAATAGAAATAGCCCAGTCATAAGATTGCCTGCTATATCAGTGTGATCAGCACTGAAAAGGTTTTACTGTCATGAATGATGCAGATTAAAGAATCTGGAAAGATTTCTTACCCTTATAGCTGAACATAGCTCAGTTAAATATAGCTGTACTGGCAAAAAAATTAAATAATCCTTTTGCCACTATACATAACTAGGTAACAGAGACTTACAAAAGGTTTATCATTGAAATGTCTTGTTTGTAAGCAAGAGCTCGCTTTTAGTTGCATCAGTACAGGTCTGAATTGCTTTTACAAAGAGAACCACTACATCCTGCTTTATAAAAAACTTTTCAGCTATGGTCTCATTTCAGCTGCTTTACCTTCACATCATGATATTACAGTAAAACTGCACAGGGCTGTTGGCATAAGACAAGTAATAGAAACCTATTGACTTCTGTTCACTATCACAAAATATGTACTGGGAAAGAACAAGTTAACTGTTTTTGAGGAACACATGTTCACTAGCAGAAAATTGTGGAAGAGGCCTGTCAGCACCCTGTATCAATCACCTGAGGAGAAGGGAAATGCACGGTTATAAAAAGGAAGGAATTTTGCTTCCTTTGACAATTTTTCGCATCTCAATGTTGGTGGAGAGAAGGGAATTCTGGTTCTTAGAAGAAAGCAGTTCAGCTTCCAGTGAACTGTAAGGAAGAACACTGTGCTATAAGAAGTTTAGGGTCATTCTAATGGTTTTCACTTTCTTTTTGAAGTGAAAGCAATGATGCCAGCATGGCTTTGCTGAAAAGCAGATCATGCCTGACAAATTTGTTGGCATTCTACCAGAGTTACAGCAGTTATGGATGAAGGAAGAGTGATTGACATCATCTACCTTGGACTTATTCAAAGCATTTTACACTCTTCCATGTGACATCCTTGTCTCTAAGCTGGAGTTGATGGATGTTACACTTGGTGGATAAGGAATTGGCTGGATGGTTGCATTCAAAGAGTTGTAATCACTGCCTCAAAGTCCAAGTGGAGACCAGTGATGAGTAATGTTCCTTGGGGATGGGCATTGGCATCTTTGTTGGTGACACAGCCAGTGCACCCTCAGCAAGTTTGCTGATGACACCGAGCTGTGTACAGTCAACATGCTGGAGAGAAAGGGATGCCATCCAGGGGAACCTGGACAGGCTTGAGAGAGGGGCCTGTGCAAATGTCATAAACTTCAGCAAAGCCACATGCAAGGTGCTGCACCTGGGTTGGGGCAATCCCAAGCACAATCACAGACTGGACCAAGCATGGATTGAAAACAGCCCTGAGAAGAAGGACTTGGGGTCAATGAGAGACTGTATATGACCCAGCAATGTGTGCTGGCAGTCTGTAAAGCCAACTGTATCCTGGGCTGGATCAAAAGCAGAGTGGCCAGCAGGGAGAGGGAGGGGATTCTGCCCATCTGCTCTGCTCTGGGGAGACCCTCAGCATAAGGGCATTGACCCGCTGAAGTGAGTCCAGAGGAGAACCATGACAATGAGCCTGGGGCTGGAGCATCTCTCTTACAAGGACAGATTGAGAGGGTTGGGGTTTTTCAGCCTGGAGATGAGAAAGCTCCAGGAAGAAATTATAGCACCTTCCAGTACCTAAAGGGGCCTACGAAAAGGCTGGAGAGAGACTTTTTACAAGGCAAAGTAATGACAGGACAAGAATGAATGGCTTCAATTGGACAGAGGGTAAGCTTAGGTTAGATACTAGAAAGAAATTCTTTACTGTGAGGGTGGCAAGGTGTTGGAACAGAGAAGCTGTGGATGCCTCATCCCTGGAATTGTTCAAATTCAGGTTGGATGGGGCTATGAGAAATCTAATCTAGTGGAAATTGTCCCTGCCCATGGCATGGCTGTTGGAACTAGATGGTGCTTAAGGGTCCTTTCCAACTCAAATCATTCTATTATTCAATGTGTCTAGAAATACTAAGAAAATTCAACATCAGCTTGTTTGTGCATATGGGACTGAGGCATTCTGAAGGGTTTAGGTGTGAACCTGAGGGTTTCAGTTTTCTGAGATTCTTGTAAACAGGTTCCTCCCGCCAGAAGGAAAACAGAGGAGCTTAAACATGGCCAAACACAGTGGACAGACAGCTGAACTTCAGAATCCAAAACTCAATATAATATTATGCAAAAACTGTAGCTTGGAGAGGATATGCAGAAACCTGTAGTCGAAGAGGTCCCAGATTAGAGCCTGGAAGGTGATGCTGACTGAGGATTCAGTTCCTTACCAGCAAAGTGGTGTGTGGTTAATTGGGGGTGCCACCAGGTACTATCACAGGTCATAGTTGTCAAGTCTCAGCTCAAAGCTAGATCCTTATGTTTAGATCTTTGGGCCTGCACAGTGTCTGATTGAAATAACTGCATAGACCAAGGCAGCCTTTTCTTATAATAAAACCCGCTGAAGCCAGTGGATTCAGGTTCTCTTTGGCTTAACAAGAGGTAATATTTTATAATCTTCTGGTGTCAGGTAACAAAACTCTTTTACCAGCTTCTCCTGGGCTTGGGGCTTTGTTGCATTTTGTCCCCTTGTTTCAGATTAATTTTAACACACATTATGTCTGTTTGTAGACTGATTTTTTTTTCCACACAATGACATACAGAAATCACAGTTTTGTATCATCCTTTTGTGTAAGGTTTTGGTTTTATTTTAATAAGCTTAATTACTAATATTTGTGTGAAGTTGTTTGATTCTGTCCTTATCCTGTGTATTTGAAAATGATTATCATTATTTCTCATGGTCCAATAAATATTTGTTCATCAAGAATACTCATAAACCTAAGTCATTGCTCCAAGCATTAGAATCACAGCTTTTTTTCATTCGCTGTGTTTCACTGTGACTTATTATTAACTGACTTCCTTTGTCAAAAATAAATTGTGTTGTTTATTTTTGACACAGTCCTGCTGGTATTTGATATTATTTCACTGTGGTAGGGCTGCCCTTATGTTTATTCTAAAAAACAAGGTTTCTTGTTTCTTGTTCTTGTAATTTGTTTTGAATTCCTCTTCTCCTGCATTTCTAATTGATATTTTTTCAAGTGGCTTGGCTTATGTCCTTGTTTTGGAAAGTTTTATTTCTTTGTTTTATTTTGTGTTTGCTTGTTTTGTTTGTGGGTTTGTTGCTTTGGGTTTTTTTAATTTTTCTTTTTTATTACTGTTTTTTAAATAATGTTCAGATAAGTGCTGCTGACAGCCTAAGACATATTCTAACAATTTTATTTTGACCTGTTCATTAGAATACCACATAGCTCAGAAGATAGTAATTCTGATTGCTGGCACATTTCCTGTCTTTTCCCTTTGATCTATAAAATAACTACTCTGTAAGATGGCCTCTCAGGCAATTCTTTGTAAAGAAAGTGTGCCTTTCCCCAGAGCAGTTTCTGCACATATCAGAAGGCTGAAGCTGTTGGCCTCACCCAGAAGAAATGTTCATAGCCTGAATTTTCTCTGGAACTGTGGCTGGAAGAGTTGATACCTGTAGTAACAGGAAACATTTGGCTGATCAAGCAGTGCTTTGCCTATCACTAGGCAGAACTTCATCTAGTATTAACAAGAACATCTCTTAGTTTAGAAACCCCTACTCCTGGTGAACCATTGTTCACCTTCTGCAAGGGTGCTGCATGGTCCTTCAAAGGGCTGTGAGCACTTCACACACACCATTATGTGTCTCTGTGTATGGAAAGAGAGGTGTTTCTCTTTGCAGTAACTGGTTTTCACTTTCTTCTAGGAAAAAATGAAACTGATACAGGCACTGTTTCCTTCTCTGCCAGATGCCCTACCTCACTAAGGTAATTAGCTTTATTTGCTCAGCTTTGCATGCTCAGAATAAAATTAGGCTATTTATTTAAGTGACAAATGTCAGGATAAATCCTATACTGACCTGTACTTTGCTGAATGCAGTTACTAATTGAGTCGCTGGTTGATTTAGACATCAACAGGATTACATAGGATGCCTTTTCAGCATGGAATATTGCTCATAATTTTTATAGCATGAGCAGAAACAAGACATATGTTGATACACAAAAATAAGAAAGATCTAATACTCAGAATCTACAAGACTGCTACAGAGGAGTGATTCCACTTGGAAAAAAAGCATGTTAGAGACTGACTAGTTTACTGATTCTGCAGCCTTTCCTCGTGCACATATTTTTATTCTCATTCTCATTATTTGGAAGACCAAATTTAAGACAAACACAAACACATATGTAAAATGCACAGCACAAGCAAATGTTGCTCTTTCTCCTCACTGAGTTTGATGGCTTGTACAAGTTTGCGGTGCATTTGCACTCAAGTTTGAGTTTCACTTTCAATGAGGAATTCTCAACAACTTTCAGGACTGGATCTTAACAGGGCTGAATGGCTTGGTAGCTAGCAAAGAGGAGTTTTCCTTTTACAATGTTCCATATTTGATAAATACAGCATTTGAAGCAGTATAAGTAACAGTAAACTCCAATAATCTAATAGTCACCTGATCCCTGCTGTTTTATATAGAGTAATAAGGCTTTGAAAAAATGTATCAGCTGAACCAAGACATGCAGAATGAAAGTCTTAGCAGCAGCACCTTGAGGGGAAAGGTAGAAAGAATATTCTGCTATTGGCACAGTGGGTCTGATATGATCAGTGCAAATCTACAGAAATACAAGGAGAAAAGGCAAAATGACAAAGACTGGGTTACTGTAGGAGCTAAGCCTCTACCCACAAGTATTCTCATTCATGGATGACTGACTTAGAATTGTTCTGAGTAACTACAAACATTTGTGTTTAGTGAGTGACTCAGTATTAAGTGGTAAATTGTAAAGGATTGATTTTCCCTCTGCTGCTTAAGGATTTAAGAGCTACATGGGAAAATTCCAGCCCACTTGATGCTTGTGGCAACTTGTTCAGTCGCAGACTGAAGCATAATCCTTACATGTCTGTTTTCACTGGATATTAATTCAAGTGACTGGCACACAGACAGACACAGGCAGTAGTAGACAGATTGTAAAGTTGCTGAACGGTGCTATTTATCTCTGTGTATTACTTCAATGTATGGGACCATGGTTCATGGTTCATGAAGATGCCCTACACAGAGATGATCCATGTGTGGTAGTTTCCTAGGTAATTGTAGAGGCTGTGTGAGACAGGGCTGTGTCTGCCATTTAGGAAACAAGCAGAAGTAAGTGGTAAATAAGTACAGTGGACAGGTTGACTGCCTGAACAAAAGAAGCACTATTCCTCTAATTTATATTCCTAGCAGGGTAAGGACCAAAAGTTCCAGTGGTATTTAGAAAGTGAAATGGAACATGAACTGTGAGCAAGTCTGAAATAAGGGAGCTGTGCTTAAGCTGAAACATTGCCTGCAGTCATTTGCATCCCTGTTGGAAAGAAGTCACATCAGCTAATGTGCAACTACTGCAGAACAAGACCCAGTATATTGAAAATAAACTGTGTGGCTTCAGCAGCTGCTGTGCAAGAAGAAAAACAAAATGCCCTGGCCCCTTGACAGAAAACATGAGGCAGGTAACTCCATGTAGGAACCCTCTCAAAAATCCAAGCTTAGGAAACAGAAGTTACAGTTCTTAGTGAATGTTTGAACACATTTGAAAGCTGAGGTAATTTATTTCTTATCAGACAGAAAGGATTGCAAGGAAGATTTTAAAATAAATCATCAGTGTTTGAATGCAGGTAACTGAGAACAGCTGTTGGAAACATCCACCTTTAGATGATGGCTGCCTTTACCCCTCAGCAGAAAGTGTGTAGTTTGCCTTTACATAAACTCTCATGGCCTGTTATTGGTGTTTCAGTGGAAAGCAACCTATTTGTGTACCTTTTCAAGCAGTGCCTATTCTTTGCTTTCTCTTGCCCTTTTTTGCTTGCTCAGTCAACTGCTTATGGCAGAGATGCTAGATCCTGCTGCCACCTGAACATGTGGCATCTGCCCATGTTTCCAGCCACAGATCCATGCCGATGTGGCAACAAAGGGAGAGAATTCTTCCTACACTAAAAGCAAGGTTGATGAGAGTACATCTGTCTGAGTTCAGGAGGCCAGTGGTTTTAAATTAGATTGATTTGACTGATTATGAGAGACTCCTCAACCCCACTGTCTGTGAACACCTGCAGTAACAAATCTGCTACAGACGAGACACCCAGTCAGTCATGGGTGATGACCCCTATGGCAGGCATACTTGGAGTGACTGGAAAAGCAGCTCTCCTGTCCAGAGGCCTCTTAAAGGGCCACTTCAGGGGCTCCCCTGTTTTCTGAAACACCACAATGAGATTGTTTGTGTGTTTTGGTTTTTTTTAAAAAAGTGTCAGAGTATTGCTTTGATTCATTGCATAATCAGTGTGGCAATAAATCTCTCCAACTATCATTAATATTTTTTTCATCAGAAGGGCAGTGATGTGGCAGACAGGAGTAATTTCCCTGTTAGTTTTCTCTTTTAGAAAAATCTTTCCTTTGGAACATTCCTCATGGTAGTGACTGCCAAGAGAATCATAGTCTGCAGTGTCTTTGCCACATTCTTTTTCAAAGTCCCTTCTTCACTGCACACCACTCAGCCTTTATTAACGCTTTCCTCCACTGAAAATCCTTTAATATCTGAATTACCTTTTCTCAGCCTCACCCTTTAGCAAAGTGCAAATAAATTTACTCACCCACGTTAATTTCATTTAACATACTTACCAAGGGTGAATAAACCCTATGGAAGTCCAAAAATAACATGAAATGGTGGAAAGATACTACGTTTTCATCTTCTCCACTGGGGCCAAACACACCCGCAGAGACAAGGACTAACTGGGACACAGCTACAAGTTTCTGTTCCATAGCTCAGCTCTCAGGTGAAGCATTAGCTTTTCATTTATCACTCTTCATATAGTGTTATATATAGTTATATTTCAGGAGGACTACAGTCAGTGAAACCAGAATGTAATTCTCAGGTTTCAAAAACATTTGATAAATACAGCAATATTTCTTGTATGTGACATTTTACAGATTATTTGCATTGTTCCTTCTTTTACAGCCCATGGTTAAATCTGCATGCTAACTGTAAAATATGAATTATTTCTCTAATGGAGATGAACTAAAGTTTTAAGGTAGCAATTAGGTAGGTATCACTGGTTCTGATGCTGGAAATGCTGCACAGAAAATATTTTGTTTTCAGTGTCCCTGCTTAACAACTTGTAACTTACTATTCCATCACTGCTGAAATATAACACCTGTTAGCAAAAGAAGCAGCATGTAATATATAAAGTTTCTCTTTGGTTCTAGCTTTTAATCTGACTTTGTCTTTTTTTAAGTAAATGATTCATAACATCTTCCTTTTGAAACCTTTATTCTTCATAATACATGCTCTAATTGTGGTTCTCACCCATACTTCAGATCTATTAACCCCATGGAATGACTAATTAATTCTGTTTATGGTACCTATCTTCTCTACTGCTGTAAAAGGTACAATGTTGCAAATTTGCTATCAATTTCTAATACATTAGAAGCTTTGATTTTCAAGTTATTGAGAGAAAACCATACAGAGAACCTTTAATGAATACAATACTCACTCTCTGTGTTTAGGATGCATAGTAACTGTCATCATAAACTGCTTTTCTATATTTTAACACAAAAGTCAGATAGTCTTAATCCTTTGTCCAAGGAATGAGGGAGGAAAGCATTGTACCCTCCTCCTTGCATATGTGCCAGAAGACCAAGGATGCAGCAACTCTGATAGCATTACATTGACAGTTCATTTCAAGATCTAAGCAAAGGAGGTGTTTTGTTCCCTTTTTTGAGGTAGACTCTAATTATAAATGTTAGTGGAATGTTTTGAAGCGAGGTAGCCTTCCCTCACCCCTTCACTCCCTCACTTGGATTGTTTCTCTTACATAGCTGACAGTTGTGCTTTTGTATGAAGGCTGAGGAACAAATGAGGTAAAGTAGGAAACTGGAATTCTCTCTTAAGTATTAGAGCAATTTGCTACAGCACTATACTTGTAAGACTCACCCTTTTATAACAAGTAGGAATGACACAAATGATCTGCAGTGTGAAACTGTGATTAGACTATATATTCTGTACCTGTACCAGAGGCCCCTGAGGACAGCAGTGGGACAAGTTGTGCTCCACCTGCTTCCATAAGTAAACAACCTTGCAGGTGGTACAGGTTGCAGCAACCAGAACAGAGTCAATTGTGGCCAAGTGCCAGCTTTGTTAATGCAGGTTTTATTTCACAGAAATTTCTTGTTATACATTTAAATCAAAAGCATTCTGCAATGCAGCACATTTTTTACAATCCATTTGCCTGGTGGAAGTACAATATTTTTATAAAACAGCCTGAGAGAGTTGCATAGGAAATGGCAAATGGTAATTTGGACATTTTTTCAAAATGCAACCAAAGAATATCCTATATACGAATTTAAAAAACCTGTAGGAGATGAAGTTGTCAAATTTCTAAGTCTAATAGCTGCAGATCCTACTATGATTCCTGTTAACCAAACAATTGAGTCATATTGGTAAAATGTTTCTTTTCCATATTACTAAAAAGATAAACTCTCAGCTTTTTGAGTGTCTCTGAGATGTTTGAAACACTGGAAGCAAAGATGCACTTAAGTGGTAGCAGGATTAGACACCATGGATGTAGTCTTCATCAGCTTGTACAAATAGGACTTTCCTTATTTCCTCTGTCAAAATAGAAAATCATCATCTTCATCACAGAATCATAGAATGGTTTATTTTGGAAAAGACTTCAAAGCTAGTTCAGCCCCCTGATATGGTGAGGTCCTGGGTCTGGACTTGCTTCAGCAGCTCCTTCTTTTTGTTGAGAACCCCAGAGCTGGGAGCATCACTGTAGCTGGAGTCTCACCAGAGAGGAGCAGAGGGGCAGAATCGCCTCACTCACCCTGCTGGTCACACTGCTCTGGATGCAGCCCAGGACATATTTGGCTTTCAGGGCTGAAATGCAGATTGTTGGGTCATTTTAAACTTCTCAGCTACCAGCACCCCCAAGTCCTCCTCAGGGCTGCTCTCAATTCATTCTCTGCCCAGTCTGGGTTTGTCTTTGGGATTGCCTCTACCCAGGTGCAGCACCTTGGCCTTGGTCAGCCTCATGAGGTTTGCATAAGCCCACCTCTCAAACCTGTCAAGGTCCTTCTGGAAGGCATCCCCTTCCTCCAGCATACTGACTACACCACCCAGCTCAGTGGCATTGACAAACTTGCTCAGAGTGCACTCGACCCCACTCTCTGTGGCACCAACAAGGATGTTCAAAGACCACTGGTCCCAACACCAACCCCTGAGAAATGCCACTCAATCTTTTAATATTAAATAGTTTTGTATTATTCTTTCCCTACAGGCTTCATGGTTTTAGTCTATTAAAAACAAGAGGCAAAGCCAAAGCACTTACCAGTATATCTTCCTAAAAAGTTTCTCTTGGCTTCAGCCAATATATGCTGAATGAATGTAACAAGATTTTACCAAAAAGAATACACATCTTACATATTCACCACTGCTTTATCAAAGTTATACGCTTTTGCTCTTGAATGTACAACTTGTCTCCTGGCTTCAAATTAATAATAATTAAGTCTTCCACTAGATTTTTTTTTTTTTTAATAATGGAAGGCTTTCCTTTATCTACTGATTAGTAAGAAAAAAGGAAGAGACTATGATGTTCTCTCCTTGGAATTGTTGCAATGTTTTCAGCTTAAGACTCCTGACCTGATTCATAAGTGTTCAAGTCAAGAATGATTAAACTTTTCTCATAACTTAAAAACAGTTCTCTACTGCATGGTCCTTCTGAGATTCCTCTTTTATCTTCAAGGTCAGGTGAAAACATCACGGGTTTAGAAATATGCTCTATCTGTGAGATAGGTCAAGATGACCTTATGTTCTCCTCCCCCCAAAAATAATTGTTCATGTATTTCTTCTTCATTTAAGCTCAGGCTGAGAAGTAAACAGCACAAAGTGCCTCCCCCAGCTTTAAAACTAATGGATGTTACTTAATTTTCAAGCTGTTTCAAATATCTTTCACTTCTTTTTTGATGAGTTTTAATAATTCATATTTTAGCAGGATGCTGTTTCTCCAGACTGGCTTTCTCTGCCTGTTGCAAATTTTTTTGTTTAGAATTCCATGCCTGTTGAGCTGTTGCCAAGATCTGCTTTCTGCTTCGCATAAGAAACCAAGAAGGATCTCTTCTGCAGATTAATTCTCTGCTGCCACATTATCCTCATTATGCTAGCTGTTAAGGGAACATTTCCTTGTTGCGGCAGTACATACATGAATGTTAAGACCTTCAGGGTATCTTTGATGTGTCTTGAACTGGCATCCCCAAACTAGATCCTAATGAAATCGAGCTGTCTCTTCGCTGCCTTCCTCCCTTTTTTTTTTTTTTTTCTTTCCGTTGGTTTTGGTTTTGTTTTGGATTTTTTTGGGTTTTTGTTTTGTTTTGTTATGTTTTTTTTGGGGGGGGCTGTTTGGTTTGGGGCTTTGTTTGTTTGTTTGTTTGTTGTTTTTTTTACTTTAACCAAGTGATGAAAAGTGATCTTTTACCTTCCTGTTGTAGGTTAAAATGCTCTAGGTCTGACGTGGTATTTTCAAGTGACTGCTTTTCGAGCATGAAGTTGTTAGGTCCGTGCTTTCTAGAATACATATAGGCAATATGGTGATTATTTTCACTGACTGCTAGGTGAAGTCAGCGGAAACCCCCGCACGGTGGGGTTTTAGCGGCGAATGTCTTGCTTCCCGAAATACGCCGGCCACTGCCCCATCCTTGCTACTCACGCGCACCCCCGTGTGGTCAAATTCTGTGTCCTTCCCTCCTCCTCACGGTTTCCTGAAGCACATGGGCGAGACCCAGAATCGTCTCGCTATCCATCGTGCCATCCTCAGAGGATCTTCACAGTCACAGGATATTCTCAGTTGGAAAGGACCCACAAGGGTCATCGAGTCCAACTCTTAAATGGCCCGTGGCTGACTGAACGCACAACTTCAGCCTTATTAGCACCATGGTCTACCGAGCCAATCATTCCAGCCCCCTCGCTGGCTTCCACACATCTTCCAGAGCAGCAGCTCCCCTCCTCAAAGCCAACTGCAAAGATCTTTGAAGAAAAAAAATTAAACAGCAACCATCGCTCACTACACATGCATCGCTTCTTCAGGCTGGTGGTGAGACTCAAAGGTTTTATAAACGTCATTGACTTGCACAGTATGACCAAATTAGATAGAAGAATATGAGAAAGGGGGTCTTGCCTGTAAGCACTGAAGTCATGCTTTAAACAGAAAAAACTAGAGAAGTAGACCTTAAAGACTGATTCAAAAATTCCCTAGAGAAGACAGAAAACCCTTATCAAAGGTGAATTACTAACACAGTCTCATGTGGCAAGGGAAACTATTACAAGTAATGGCAGGCTTGTGCACCTTACTTGTGGGCTTGATGGTCTTTCCATACCTCAGCATACTGCACCATACCATGGCATGCCATGCCACACCATACCATAACCATTACCATGCCATACCATAGCACACCACACCACTCCATATATTCTTCATTCATGCCATTAAAAGGAAAACTGCTTTAATGAGGTTGACTGCAATTTCCATTTTACAGTTCTTTAGCCTTCTATCCTACTATATCCTACTTCTGAAGCTTTCATACATTGCCATGGAACTTCATTTCTCTCAATCATCAATTCCTTTCCACCAACTCCGATTTTAGACCATGGAATGCGTAGAAAGATGTTTCCGTTGCAGCAAGGTCATAGAAGTCCTTTTTAAGGATTCAAAAAGTGGTTAGAATTGATAATGAAATAACGTGGAAAATTTGGTTCCTAACTAGATAATGAATTCTGATAGAATTCTGTGTTTTAACTGTCCTTATCCTAACTCAGAATATTTGCTATTCCACATTTTTGTTTGCACAGTAATAATCAGAGGACACATGCAATTAAGCCAGCTGTTTCTGAGGAAAAAAATAACTGACCTTGACACTAATCATCCCAGTGTAACAGAATATCTGAGTCAGCTGCATGGTTAAGTGAGGCATCATGGCCATCATGCAGTAGGTTAGAGGTCTTTGGGACAAACACACCCAGCTGAACATCAGAGCGAGATTCTCAAGTGCAGCAAGTGGCAAGGAGGTGCTTCTAGAAGGACAGAGGAGATCCTACAGACAGAAATAATTTACCCAAATAGTTTGAAATATCCATTTGAGTAAATTCTTATATGACTAGCTGTAAAGACTTTGCCGACTTCAGATAAATCAGAATCACAGACTGAAAAAGTAACTTAAAATAATGTATCAGTGTTAGTGTTGAAGGGGTATACATTCATAGTATATTTTCTGTTCTGCACAAAGATCCATGTATGCCCAGCTTTACATATCCAGCTTCCGTTATTTATGTCCTACTGTTATGGAAAAAAATTTAACTGTATTTTTCTACTGTTTTGGTTTTTGTTATTTGTTAAGATTTTGGTGTGTTTTGTGAGTTTGGGGTTTTGGTTGGTTTTTTGGTTTGGAGTTTGGGTTTTTGTTGTTTTGGTTTTGTTTTTTAAATTATGACAAAGTTGCAGAATTCATATGGGTTAACTTGACAAAAAAAGACAATTTCTCTGGTTGGATTTCCCATTCTGGTTCATAGCAGGACCACACATTTTTACACCAGCACAGATGAGCCACAGATACCCTTGTGAGTCAGAAGACATAGGAAGATACTGGGAGTGCTTCAGCTGGCAAGGGGTTGATTTTCTTCTGTTTGTAGTTTGCCTGTCACCTTAAACATGGAGGAGTAGGAAACTTAAATAGAAAAGTCATGGAGAACAGACCCGGCCCAGGAAAACATCAACAGTATCTCCAAGTGCCCATGTTTTGTTTCATCTTCTCATCAGACCCAGATCATGATATCCTGGACAATCTTCACAATTCCACAGGTGACACACAGGTGTCTCTCTCTTAGCCCACAAATACATTTTCCGTGATGGAAAGGTCCTCGTAATGCCCTGAGCAACACTGCAAGGGCACCTGACAGTGGTGCTTTGTGCCACCTTCTCTAAGCCACCTCATACTTTTGCCTCTGCCCAATGTGGTGTGTCACTAAGGGCTGCAAAAGATGCATTTGCCTGTGTGTAAAGTAAGTTACTCCCCTTTGGGAGAGCCACGTTGTGGATGCACATGTAGAGCACTGGTGGTCACAGACAGTGAGGAGTAGCTGATAATGATACAAACATGAAATAATTTGGCTAGACTTTGATGTGATTAACCAGATCAAAGTTAGTCTTAAACAAGACTTGAGCTGGCAGATTTTTCCTTCTTCCTCTATTCTGAAAGGACGCTGACCTAAGTTAAAGATAATCAAATACCCTGGACTGTTCTGGAAAAACCTGAAGTATGGTGTATTGGCAAAAGAGGGGAAAAAGGACAATCTTAGAGCACACACAGTGGTAATGCTGGTGCAAGATGTGAAACCAATATAAGGCCACAACCAAGGGAATAGAGATGAGTTATTTGAGTCATGAGTAAAGCTAGATTTCGAACATTCTTTTTATTAAATAAATGGAATTCTGACTAACTAGGACCGTAATTTGGGGAGTTTCTCCAAGGTGAAACAGTTAGATGCAAATGCTTGATATGGTGACTAGTCTCCCCCCTGTGCCTGTATCACTGCTAAAAAGAAGTCCTAAAAGGAAACACTAAAATGAATCTTGATGAACTGCTAAATGAAATGTGCAAGATAACTTACTGTAACTTATTCATGAAACTGCCTTGTTTTTCTCATTTTGGTAGCAGATACAAAACTTTACAATATGCAGTACAAGTTGTTAGTATTTTCATCCTTGTAAGCTGAAAATGCAATCTTGCTGTGTTAAATAGACTGTTTGTTAGGGAGTGGTAGCAAATAACGCTGTCTGTATAAATAGCTGTTCCACAGAAGATGCTCTGAAGGTAGATGCTTGGCTTTTTAAAACATTGATGGAGGAAATGTATTGCCATTTGCAAATTCCAGTTCTAAAAAAACCTGCAATCTTCTATAATTCAGTTCAAAGTCCTGATACTGAACAAACAAGTGTTGTGCCAGGTACTTGGTATCTTAATTTCCTGCTGCTGAATAGTCCCTTCCAGAATCACTGCAGAGTCACTAAAAGCAGATGTACTACCTCTGGAGTGGCTCTTGTAATGCTAGGGGTATTGAATAGACTTCCACTGTCTCTGGAGTACCTGGAAGCTTATACTATACATTCACTGTGGCTGGTGTCATGTCTCTTAAATTAGTAGAAATGTTTATAAATTAAATGAGCTTATATAGGTTTATACCACAAGGAGAAAGTCTCTTAGATGGAAAAGAAATTAAATAACAGAAGTTTTATCTCCTTCCAGAAAAAAAAAAAAAAAACACCAAAAAAAAAAAACCACAAACCCAACCCCACAAAAAAAAAAAAAAAACCAAAAACAAAACAAAAAAAAACCCAAAACACCCAAACTACATTCCAGAAACAGTTTGTTTGACGGCAAGATGAGAGGAAGATTCAGCCAAAAGCTAGGGGAAGCGAGTAAACACATACATTACACACTACTCAAAGGACAGGGCCTATGACACCTGTAAGTGTGATGGGATTGTCACACGGAGGACACAGAGGTTTTTTTCGGAGGTTTTCAGAGTCGACTGCTGGCCTGAAAGATCGCCTCACTGTCTTGAGGACACCGAGAGCCCAGCTGACGGTGCTGACGAGGACCTTGCCCGCCACCTGGTCCCGCACGGCGGCATTTCCTCACGCCCTCCCGGGCTGCAGCCAGCCCAGCCCCGGCTGAGGGCGGGCAGCGAGGCGCAGCCGGCGGGGGGGCACCGGCGGAGCGCGCTGTGCCGGTGGCAGCGCGGCTGCAGCCGAGGCGCCGCCGCAACGCGGCCCGGGCGCTGCGCAGGTTAAAAGGCTGGTGGGCAAAGCACCCGGCCCCGACATGAAAGGAGTCGCTCCTCAAAGAGAAGGGCGCGACACGTTCGCCTCCGTGTAGCTGGGGGGGTCAGGGGCTAGCTCGGCTCCAGGTGAATGCTGCACCATCGGAGGGAAGGGCATTTGGGAGAGCAGGGGGGTCCCGTGAGGTTTCTGCATTGTAGAGAGCAGAGCACTGGACTTCTTACTATAACAGCAGCCAGCAGCATGCATGCATTATCACCATCAGGTGAGATGGCTGGTTTCCTCCAGAAGACTCTCATGTTCAGTGCTAAATCTTCTTTCCCTCCTGGCGCATGTACAGCCTTTGTTTCCATGTCCTGCTGTATGCCAAGCGCTTCTGGTATCCTTCAGCTGGCAGATCTCAACAGACTGACAGTGCTTTGCAGTCGGCAGGCCAGCAGCCCGGGACTTAGTGGTGACCAATTCAGACACCACGATGGGGGTAGCAAGTAGACCAGAACTTTCAGTGGAGCCTGAAACTTTTGGGCACAGCCCCTGGGACTAGTGGCACTGGTAGCTAGTTAGGGCACACGGACCTAATAAAGCCTCGGGCTGACTGCCGTGCTGGTGGCTCAGCTGAGCACAGCCGCTGAGCACAGCCCAGTGTGGAGGCTGGACTGGGACCGGTCACATTACAACCCACTAGCACTGTCCCCTGGCTAGAGCCACTCTTCACTGGAGTAAGCCACCTCCTCTCTCTCCCTCCTTCAGCACCTTCAGCCCCTTGTGCCTGGTGAGAAAGGAACCCATCTTACTGTTTTTCAAGATTCCTGAGACTGAAGGGCAGAGGTGAATTGGTTTTATACCAGAATTCAACTACCTCACCTCATCAACATCTGCAAGTATCTGAAGGGAGGGTGCCAAGAGCATGGATTCAGGCTCTTCTCAGTGATACCAAGCAATAGGCCAAGAGGCAATGGGCAGAAACTGATGAACAGGAATTTCCATTTGAATATAAGGAAGAACTTTTTCACTGTGCAGTTGACTGCACACAGGAACAGGCTGGCCAAAGAGGCTGTGAAGACTCCCTCACTGGAGATACTCAAGAACCATCTGGACACAATTCTGTACAATGTGCTTTAGAATGACCCTGCTTAAGCAGGGAGGTTGGACCAGATGACCCAGTGTGGTCCCTTCCAACCTGACCCATTCTGTGATTCTGTGAACTGCAACGAAAGCAATACAGATGTGACCTTCTCAATGCAGGTCATAGGCAATTTTAAACAAGCAAAGGCTTTAAAAAGTTGTAAACTTTTGGGCTAAGTTAATTAAGAAATAAATCCGAAGCCTTGCAACCTTCTCAGCTTGCTCAGAAAAATGAACGATCCAGATTCAGGGCAGGGGAAATGACTGGCTGCAGAGATGTAAGGGGGAAGAGGAAGAGAGACAGCACATGAACATGCATGTGTGCAAGTGCACCTTTGCACAAGAAGAAAACCTGTTTATCACTCAGTATGGGTATGCAGCCCAACTCAGTGCAATACAGAGGTGTGAGAATTTGTGTAAGTAATAAACTCAGGAATGAAAATAAAAAATTGAGATACTAATTTACCAGGTGAAAGTAAAGCCCTGTAAACTGACTACCTGCTTCTACTTCTAAGCCAGCTTAATAAATTCTGCATAGCACTTCTAGCACAGATCTGCAGCGTGACGTGTGCTTTACCCACTTTTTCCATGGGATATGTGTACAAACATCTACGTGGGGAAAAAACTCAGTTCAGATGTTCTACATTAGTCCAGAGAAGCAGAAGTAAACACCTGGAACCCAAGTGTAGTGTTGGGAAGAAATTAGTTTAATCGACACCTTCTCAATCACAGTGAGTTATTTCTTCTATAAAAATCCCACATTTTATCAATATTACTTATACTGCATCAGAAAAACAGGGACTAAAAATTTAAAACAGCATTGCAGTTATATATGAAAGGCCACTGTTGTGCTAATATGAGTTTCCCCTCAGAGCTTAGAATTAAGCTGTGAAAGCATCTTCTCGAGCTTTATTGCTAGTGTCATGTTTCCTTTAATCCTTAATTTTCCAGACATGAAGGCCAGAGTTGGTTTTAATTTACCTAAAAAGAAGAAACAGAACAAACAGAATGTGAAAGGGATCGGAGAAAGCCTGTGTACAGGAAAACAAAATGCCACCACAGTGAAACCTCAGCTGCTACATTCCTACCAAGTCGTACTGGTAAAAGCAGTGCACACAGGAAACACTGCTCGGAGATGTGCAAGAGCAGAAGTGCAACACAATGACTAGATTCTTTCTGAAGCTACTCCGGCTGCTAAAATATCAGTACCTGGTTAATAAAAGCAGGGCAAGCTTTTGCACTCCGCCTGTTCACAGGACACGAGAGTGCAGAAAAACCCAAGCAGTTCTTGCCCACACGTTCCCTTGAGCCACAGGAAGCCGAAAGCTCCTCCCAGACCACAAAGCGAGAAGCCGCTCTCCTGCCCCGCCAGCAGAGGCTTTTCCGGGCACCGGTACCTGCGTCCCCTGACAAAGGCCTTCGTCCCTCACCTGTGAACATTTTCACAAAGTCGGCACTCGACATGCTCATAATCACATCAGCTGTCACAGGAGGCTTTCCGAAGCCAGCGCTCCCACCCTTGGTCTTCAGGTCAATATACCAAGTGCCTCCGCCATCACCTGGACAGAGAGCGAAGCGAGCTGAGGAGGCAGCAAAGAGCGCTGTGCCCTCCCTCTCTGTTGCCCCGCCGGACGGCCGCAGCCGGGGGCGCTGGGAGCGCTTCCACGGCAGTCCGCACGCCGGCGGATGCTCTGCAAGAAGCCACCTCTTGTCCCCCGTGACGCCCCGAGCACCACGTGCCGGGGACGTGGCCAGGAGAGCCCAGAGGCTGCGCTTTGCTCACACAGCTGCGGCAGCTGGCGCTCCTGCCGTGGCCCCGAGAGCGCCCTGTCGGTGCCCACACCAGCCCGGGGCGGGCGGCAGCGCCGGGACAGAGGCTCCGTGTGCGGCCGATGGGCAGCACCTCCCGGCGCCTGCCCGAGGGGGCCCGCAGAAGGAGCGTCCCACAGAGGGGCAGAGGCGCTGCTCTGCTTCGGGACCAGCCTCCAAAGGCTCCTGTTTCAACATACCCAGTGCCTTTTACCAGGCAAGGCTACACAAGCGATGCTCTTACCAGATAACTCAAACTGAAAGACACCCTGAGTACTTCTCACATACTCTTCAGTCATCGCCCCTTGAATAGCTCTGAATGTCTCTGCAACAGGACCCGATGGCTCGGCTGCAGCACATTCTGTCTTAACCTTGGCTCCATCTGCTCCTTCCCCCTGGGATCCGCTTAACTTCTTCTCCTCTTGGGCAGCACCTATGAGAAAGATTATTTTTCTCTTTCAAATGCAAACCACTTTAAAAATGAATGTAAAAACATGAGCAGAGAACTCAATTTGAAAAGCTTTAAGCTTCAAAGTAGGGAAAATTATTTTTTACTATTTACTATTAACACTGATAAAGGATGCTTTCTCTGCCTGGGAATCTGAATAGGTGTACATCACTAAACGTAATTCTGCAATAAATTTTGATTCCTGATAGATGAAAAGAAAAGTAAAAATAAAACCACAGCAAAATTCGAATTCTGACTGTTCACAGTTCATTACAGATGCTTACACAACAGTTTTCTGATGTAATCTATACACTGCTGACAACATTAAAAAAAATCAGCGTCTTTAATAAACATTGCTTTCATCCCAAAATACTTCTGTCTTGTCTATCTTGTAACGAACATGCATATTTTCATAAATTCTTCTGCAAAGGCTTCTAAGGTGGAAATCAATTTACTGCTTTGATCAGTGGCTTACTTTACCACAGTGAACATGTACATTTAACAACAAAGGACAGGTTTTGCAATTTGCAAAGCAAATCATGTTGAACAGTCCTAAAAATGCTGTTGAAAGTCTCTTAGGTGTCTTCAGTACCAAAAAATGCTTAAGTCTGTTCTGTGAGTCCCTACAAAATAACCTGCACTGGGAGCCCAGGGAACTAACACCATCTGTCCCTGGCAGAACTGTCCTAGGGTGACTGCTCAAGGGGTATTTTCAACAGAAAGGAACACTTCCTACTTTGCCTCCTCTGCCCTTGCCTTATCCCTAATTTAACACTTCTATAAAACATGTTCTAAAGAGCATTTTAGTTGCTCTCCAACTTGACATACTACAATTTTGAAAAAGCAATGCCTTTCTAAAAAAAATTTCTGCATTTCATCTAAGAAGCACATTTAATCTAAGAAGCCATGGATGGAGGCTTTATGTCATATTCTTTTGTATAAATTAGCAAGGCAAAGGAGATATTGCTGCAAAATACGCTGTTTGCAGTCTAATTTCTTTTTCCAGCAATATTTACCTGTGACCTCCCTACTACCACAATTCAGATGTTCAAAAGAGAATTTTTCAAAATAATGCATTGACTTTACAGCATGAAAGTCCTGGAGGAGACATGATTTTTTCCCCCACTTTTAAGTACACAATCACTTCCATAAATCTTACTCTCCAAATGAGAAAAGGGGTTTTGCTCAATACTTAAGTCCAAATTCATAGGAGAAAAATGAAAAACAAAAGGAATTCATTATTGTGAAATTAAATTCATTATAGAAATTATGGACTTGTACACACAGTGCTTTCCCTACCGTATCTTTCTTGCTTCATAGCTGTAGTGTCAATTTCAACATCTAAGAAGAAGTCAGGCATCAGAGGGTGACCTAAGAGGGAGGAAAAATGTAACTGTAAGCCCAAGTAAAGTTGCATAGCAGGAATCCATTTCATCTCATACTACAGTCAAGTAGTACCCTACTTAAGTTTATAATAAACTACAATTTGCAAGAAAAACATAGCATGAAATAACATGTTTATAGAGTTTTGTTCATTTAAAATCTGACATAGAAGGCTTTTAAGGTTGCAATGAAGAACATCAGAAAACCCCCCCATTAAAAATCTATCTCATGAGCTGTCAAATAGTAATACATACATCTACAATGCAGGTAGGTTTTCTTTTCATTAAAGAATTTCTTGATTTAATTTAATAGGAATTTAATTATTAAACTCTCAGTGTATCCATATGGGCTTTCCAGTAAGACACGTTCTCAAAGCTAAGACAAAGCAACTTGTTTTACAAACTAATTTAAGAGCCCCTGGAAACAAAACTGTATTAATGTTCTCCATATGTCCTCCCCTCCTTCCTGAACTTCTCACCTTAAAGATCTCTTTTACCTGGTGCAATTGCATAAACATCAAAATCCTTAACTCCTTCTTCTCTCAGCAGAACTTCATCAATAATGAAGTTTCCAGTGAAAGTTTTTGGTTTTGTCAAAATGCAATATGCAGCATCTGCCAGGATGTCAGTTTTCCTGCACTGTTTTTCTATTCCAGCTCCTCCCAGCATATCCATAGCAGCTGTATGTATGGCTAGAGAGTGTGAAGGGTATGAAAACAAAGCTTTAACACTGATATGGAATTCTCATTTCTTTCGTAAGTAAACAAACTTTATTTTCCTTTCAGACAAAAAGAAATCCTAGGAAGACAGAAGCTGTGAAATATTACAAAACATAATACCAATTCTGTAAAATCAACAATAAAAACCCAGGATACTCTTACAGGAACCAAAAAGGCCAGAACATTTTATGACATTCTCATCCCTTTATTTATTTATCATCCCACCTGGATTTCCACCAAGTTATTCATGCCATGAAAAACTAACAGGACAACTGTTCCTCAAAGTGGATGTATGACACCTCAGTTATAAAGACATATTTGCTTTGGTGATTATCACACTGAAAGTCTCGATGCTTAATTTTATTCTTTTGGTAACTCCCATGAGCTACTAAGGTGTTTCTCCTAAGTTAGTGAGAAACCAAGTAACATAACCTCACATAACTTGTTCAGTATTTCACAGAAGGGCTATGTTAGACCTAAGAATAAAATCCACATCTCCTTGGCTTCTGGTTCTTTTATTAAGCAATTCTATTACTTCTGTGCCATTTCAGCAGTCTTCTTTATGTTTCTCCCACAGAAGCTACTACCATCATGGCATGTTGCTGTCTAAGCCTGTGATTTGCTCTTCGAGGCTGAGGTATCCATTTCAATATTTTTTCATCCTACTCCACAGAAAGGCTGTCTGGTTGTAACTTTTGACATCTGCCATCTTACTGTTTTTCCATCATATGTTCTGCTTCATCGTTTTTCCATCTGCTGTTTAAAACTCAATGCCCTATCCCCAAATCTTGAGAGAAATTCAAAAATCCTTTCCTACATATGAGGCCAGAAGATCAGGGAGGCAGAAGAATAAATCAAATTTTTGTCCTCATTCTGGTGCTTCCATTCCACACAGAGTGATTTTGATACAGAAATGATCCCAACATTCCTTAAACAGCAAATAAATAGCACTGTGCAGGACACATGTATCTTAGCTGGATCATTCACCTTTCCAACTGGGCAAAAGGACAGAAGTCTTCAGCACTGGCCTGAGAGCCCCTGTCCAAATGTTTTCTACAAGAGTGCTCAAGTGTGTAGATGTCTTTGTTGACTTCATTACTTTAGTCTTCTGTGATGAGAATTACTGTCTAGGTTTCATTTACCTTTAAGCAACCTTAGCTTAGTGTTCTTAATTCAAATCAAGTGAAGGGCTATAAATACACATCAAAGTAAAAAGTGACAAATAGATACATTGTACATACATGTAGGTCTACTTAGGTCTAGTTCTCATCTTTCTGAAAGTCAATAAATTTGCCTTTTTTGGTCATCTGAAATGGTATCTGCCCAGCAAGATTTACTTTTTTTAATAACTACCAACAGTTCACAGAATATTTCTGTCAAACACTATGATGAAATTTATTGAGTTCTGTTGACATTAATACATTTATTCTGAGGATTCATTAAGCTGCTTGCTTTTCATGTTCCATAGGTCTGTCACTTCTCTGTTACTGGTAACTATTCTTTTTCTGAGCACAGTCAGCCTATTTGCATAGATTGAAGCAAAAAGGTTTCAAACAGCATTGGCTTGTAGTCTGGCTGTACATTGTAACATTAATTTCATATAAAGTGATGTGGGTTTGCCTCTAATGCACATGAAGAGACTTCCAGTTCTGTCTCAGGACACCTCAATTATTCCTCTGCACTCCTAGTGATGGGATTGGCCCTTGCCCTTTTGATAGACATCCTCATTCACTTTTAGATAAATGGAGAACTCTGGCATCTTATTACCAACATACCTTCACATGTTTAAAGAATCCAGTTAATGAACAGATCCTGGCATCCATACTAACACTGAGGGTAAACACATTTGTATGAGATGACAGTAGACTTTTAAATCAGGAGCTTTGCAACGGTATTTCCGACACCATGGAAGTCTGTAACACTACCTCTCTGGATGACCACAATAAAGAAGTTAACTTTCTCACTTTTGGAAGATAAACCTTTCAAAAGCACAGTTTTTTTGTACTGGAGAATTCACACATTATGATCTTCTTGTACATTTGATGTCACATCAGTTTTCATGAAGGCATCACTGAATGAGTAGGCATGATTTCTGCAAATAAAAAGCTCTGCTTGTATACTTTTGATTTTATAGAAAGCCTAATTACTTTTTAAAATTTCTTTGCAGCATCTCACAGAGAGAAATCTTTATTTAAAAAAGCATTTATTAGAATATATACTGTTTTCATCTGTAAAGAGAATTTTCCTGCACTTCCAAGCCTCATGTTTTGCAGGATCCTGTGGAGAACAAGTATTAGCTGCACTCCAACCAGTACCAGCTCCCACAGTGCTCTCCTCTTTAGCAGGTACGGGTATGTTACCAAGGACATGGCAGCACTGTAATGCTCAAGAGAAAGATACAACTTTATTTAATTTGGGTTTCCCACTTCCCTACATAAGAATGTCAGATTTTGTAGAAGTTTTATTAATACCATCATAGACATTCTTTAATAGTGGACCACATCTGGGACAGTGGTACTACTATTGATATTTGGAGTGCTGCAGCATAAGCCCAAACTAGAAAGAAATAATGTATTCAATTATGCAACGTAAGACTTAATGTAACTTCTGCTTATAAAGTTAGCCACCCCTCTGAAAAAAATTCCATTGTGGATGGGTGGAGAAATTCTCCCAGGATCTTTTTTTGCCTTTCCATGATTAAAAAAGCAGGTCAAATTATTCAGATGGGTGGAGGAAAACAGCTACATTGTGAAATAAATACCTAGAATAGCCAGCTAGTCTTGGCAGAAAAAAAAATCTTTAGCTTTTAATAGGACCCATAAAGCCACTGACTCATTTTCCCAATAGTAGTGGATGTTTTTTCCAGTACATCCAGAATAAAAAAGCTGTGAAGGATGCACATAATGTGTCTATGCAGCATATGAATATGTGTATTTACAAAACACGGGTAATCTTGTAACATCCTTTCCATGAAAAAAGTAAGTCAAATTGGTTGTCTGCAGTTTCATACCATATCTCTATCAGAATGAGACACTCTGGATTAATTTCTTTACTGTCCCTAACTCTCACAGGCAATATACATTGTTAAATCAGTCAATGACCAAAAACCACACAATGATAGGTAAAAGGTCACCTCTTTAACCTCTTGGTTAATGAGAAACCAAGTTACTCCCACACACTGGGATTCTGAGGAGATATAAAACCCATTTAGCAGTGCCATTTTAAAGACAAGACAGGAGGGGTGAGATCTAGGGAGCTGAAGACCAAGAATCAGGTTTCTTGGTTCTATTCCAGATGACTTAGATCTTGGGAAATCTCCACTGAAAATTTTTTGAGGCTCTCCTGGGGTACTTAAAAAGCAAGCATGCAGAAACAAGTGCATATTTCTTTTAACTGCCTCAGAAATAAAAAAATACAACACACACTTGAAACCTGAAAGGTGAACTTTGACTCCACCAGAAGGCAATCCAGATTCTGAAGTTATTATGCATGTAGTTGCCTTCAGTACAAGTACACAGAAGAAGAGTTTATTGTCTTCAAAATAGTACAGATTTTGTGATGATGTAATTATCATGAATGATAAAACTATAATTTTAAAAGAAAATCTCTTACCAAAGTATTTCTATGGGTACAACAGACAGAGTGAGCAGAATCAGGGGGCATTCATTTGCTGGAAGAATTTAAGATGCAAGCATCCAGACCAATGAAAAATGACCAAGTCTGTCAAGCACACCAAGCCAGCTGTTCAATTAATGATCACCTACAGCACTTAAGAAATTCAGCTGATTTTTTTTTTTAAATAGTTAAGTTTTTCTTATATTTCTCACTTTAGAGAAAGTAGATCAGAGAGTTCCAGTTCCCACTAGAGTTTAAAAGGGACCTGTAACTCCTAACAGGAAAACACTGAAAAGTGTCTGTGTACAAACACTTAAACTGAAGCACCACCCTCAGAAGAGGATCTTGGTTCCTTGGTATTTTTATCTCCTCTTCCTTCTTCCTTGCACTTGTTAAGGAAATAAATACTGTTGTAATGTCTTCGAACACAACGACTGGGTTTACACCACTAAAGGGCAGGATTACCCTCTGTCTGGTATTGATTTTAACATCAGTGTGATTTCTGCCACAGATGTATTTGGGGAGGAGAGACTGGCCTCCTTGGCAAACAGCTGGCCAAACCTCAAACAGCAGCCCTTATCCTCACTGACCCAGAGAAAACAAACTGAAGCTAATAAAAAATTGGAGCATTGAGCCATTTTTTTTCCAAGAGCTCTTTAATTTCCTGTAATTTGCAATCAGATGGTTCTATGAACAACTCTTCACAGAATTGCACTGTGCCAAAACTTCTAGGAATAGGCCTTTTAAAAATTATTTCCGCATGTACAGAGGTATATGTCTTGTCAGTAAGCTCTCAAAATTTAACTAGCAAGAAATTCTAAATAGTACTACATACACAGATGTTCAATTCCCACTCATGAAAGCACACTAATATTTTTGTGATTCTGTCCAAACCAAAACACTGGGTGCATCAGGAAAAGCACAGGCAAGCCAAACACTGCACAAATGCTTCAACCAACTGTGTGGTTTCAAACTAGCTGAAGATGAGTTTAGATCAAAGTGGCAATAGTCTAGTGAGAACTAGGAATGAAAACCAGAACCCATGCAGGATGAAAAAAATAATATATAAAAGAACTGCTCAGTCACCTGAATCTATTCCAGAAAAAGTCAGAAGTATATTTAGTGTCAAATAAAACAAGCTTTAGCAGACAAAATACAGAAGGTCAGTATGTTAGTAATATCAAAAAAAAAAAATCACCTGTTTTGGGCCATAAGGCATTGACAGCAACTTCTCCTCTAAATTCTTCTGCCATTCCCAAGACACACATGGACATCCCATATTTAGAAATAGTATAAGCTAAGACAACAAATGCAAAAAAGATAGAAGTTTACACTCTATGTAAAATGTAATTTTAATAATGAAAGGAAGATAAAACAGGTAATTGGTTCACATAGAAAATTCAGGGCTTTCACACAAAACAGTACCTTCCTAGAGTCCCTTCGACCTGCCACCCCTGTCAGATACAAACTGCATTCTGATGTCTTTTCACTGCAAAGAAAATGAAAGCTACATGTGTTTTGCCAAAAATAACTTAAGCCTAGATGCACGGTGATTTTGTCATGCTTTTTATACACAGAACACTGACAAGAGTGATCGAATTTTTTCAAGATGCCTAAAGCATACTAGCTGTTAAGGAGCAAACTAGTACCCTACAGAAAACAAAAGGGAATTCTAAATCCTTTTTACCTATCTACTTTGAGAAGGGAAACGTTTTTGGGGAAAGAACTGGAATTTGCTGGAGTTTAACATGATAAGTGTCCAAAACAGAAAGTTTTTTCTACAGTTTTAAAATGAGCAACACTAATTTCAAGATAACATGAAGTTCTTTCTCCACCTCAAAGTAATTTCCATATTAAAAGACAACATTGAGCTTTATCCATAGTAAAAGAAGTGAAGTTGAATCAGTTAAGAAAGGAAATTTTGGGTTTCAGTCTCTATTTGGAGCAAAAAATATTATGTAATCCTAAAAATTCCCATAGAAAAGCAAAGACTTACCCTGAAAACAAAAAAGATGGATGATGCCATGAAACCTGCCCTACATTTTCCCACAAAACAATTTCTTGTAGGTCAGGTACAAAATTCTCTGAGGAACCACTAGTGCCACTCTGTATATTGTGCTAAAGATACAAGATCTGCCATCCTGTAAAGTAATAAGGCTGGGGTTTCTGGCCGGTGCTGGCTGGGGTCTGAGGCTCAGACCCAAGAAGCCATGGCCAGCCCGCAGAGGTGATCCCGTGAGGAACCGTCTCCCAGGGAGTCGTGGCTTCTCTCAGCCATCAGCCGGGGGTGCCTGCAGAGGTGCCTGGCTCAGCAGCCATCAGCTCTTAGTGATTCAGGGAGTGATTTCAGCTCTGCTCTCCAAGGCAAACCCCCATGGCCAGGCCCGGACAGAGAGAGGAGAGGTCCTTCTGGTGGTTCCGCAGAAGTCGCTTTATTCTTCCATCTTCCACAAAGGGGTGACCAGAGACGGATCCTCCGCCGACTCAGGGCAGAGGGGTCTCTTTTATGGGGGTACAGAGGTGGGTGTGAGAGGGTGAGAAACCAATGGGTATTAGGGTATTTTACATACAGTTTCCTAGAGGATCATGGGTCTGTCTTCTCTCACCGTAACCAAAAAGATTCCCTCTTTCCCAAAGAGGGGCCTGCAGGGGGATTGTGTGACCTCCTTATCTCCAGGCCTCCCCGCCAGGGCAGGGGCTTGTCAGACCCCATGTCTGGCGATTGTGCAGTTCCCTTTATCTAAACAAGGGCTTTCTGCCAGGACAGGGGCTTGTCAGACCCTACAACCCTGCACAGGCACTACTGCACACTTCACAAGGTACTTACTTATTTCTCACAACAACAAATGCTCTGAATGCTACTTACCACAATGATTTTTGAACCACATGGGATTCAGATTCATAGGTGGGCTAAGGTTCAGGATATGGGGGTTCTTACTCTTCCTCAAGTGGGGAAGGCATGCTTTAGACCTGAAAGATAAGATTCAGACATATCAGTTTCCTCTTATTTTATGGAACACCTATAACTACAGTAAAAACAATACTAGTAGACCAGTATTTTCGTAGACAGTCTTAAACAAATCCTCTCCTCATATCAAGTATTTAAATTATATAAAGAAAATCAACAACAAAAAAAATCTGTCCCAGATCACTTATCTCAGGCCTAGTATTCATTCCAGCAAACTGAACCACATTCTCCAACCAGTGCATCAGCTTTGACTAAAGCTAGTGTTCCAGATATTCAGAAGCCATAATCCCCTTGTAATACTTCTGGTAGGGGCAACAAAACACCACAAGGCAACAACCAAAATTAACAGTGCAGAGCATCATTTAGTCATAAAAATACTCTCTTCTGATCCCATACCTATTTCTTCTTCAAAATCACGTTGAAGAAATAATACTGCATAGCAGAATGCTATTTCAAATATTTTAAAGAAAACTAAAAACCTATTGTCTTCTAAGAGAATTCTACTTTGAATTTATACATCTCTGTAAATCAGAACTCATACTTTACAGAAATTGTCTTTTGACTTCAAACATGACTAGGGTACATGTTTGTATTTGATCTCCGCTTGAGAATTTTTAATCAAGCTTCACAGGTGAAAACATCACCACACTAGGGACCAACTGTTCACATACTCCAACAGGACCCATGCATACTCTCAGCCACAAAGGGAACAACTTCAACACCTTCAACAGCAATATCACCACAGCAGTAAAGTAAATAACTTACCACCTGCTTAACTGTCCTGGGGTCTCAGCTCTTTTCAGTGGCAGTTCACTAACAGATGTCTCAATTTCTTAATGCATGGGAACCAAGAAAACTAGCTGCCTTTATTTAAAACTTGGTGGGATAAATCCCATGACTTCACTGCATCCACTGACAGCAAGAGCCTACTCAGAGGGGACAGGGGAGGAAGGAGAGATGGAGGCATTGCCCCCTGCATCAAGAGGTGGATTGAGTGTGACAAGCCATCTCTGAAGAACAACCTGTGAACTGAAGATCAGCAACAATGAGCAGGTAAAAGCCTGTGGGCAAGAAACAGAGACTGAAGCAACAAATGGAACCTTGTGGATGGTGTCACTACAGGTCCCTGACCAAGGGTAGCCTATTGATGAGACCTGCTTGCTCCAGCTACAGAAGGATCACACTCACAGGCTCTCGTCCTGCTGTGAGACTTCAGCCACCCCAATATCTGCTGGAAAAGCAGCAGAGCAAGCTGTAGGCAATCCCAGAGATTCCTGGAATGCATGGAGCATAACTCCTTAATCCAGGTAATAACCCTAACAGAAGGGACACCATACTGGACCTGATGATGACAACCCTAAGTGAACTAATCAGGGACACCATGATGGAGGCAGCCGGGCTGCAGAGATCATGCAATGGTGGAGCTCACAGATCGGAGGGAAATGGGTCAGGAAAAGAGGGCCCTCAGGGCCCTGAGCTTCAGAAGAGCAAAATTCCACTTCTTCAAGGAGGTAGTCAATAGGAATCCTTGCAATGCTGCCCTCAGAAACAAGGGAGCAGAACAGAAGTGGCAGATCTTTAAGGATGCCTTCCATAGAGCACAAGAGCTAGTGATTCAATGGCACAAGAAATTGGCAAGGAAGGTAAGAGACTGGCATGGATGAGTACAGAACTGCTGGTCAAACTAAAGAACAAGAAACAAATGCGTAGCCAGTGGAAGTAGGGACAAATATCCTAGGAAGAATATATGGGTACAGGCTGGTTGTGTAGGTTTGGGGTGAGGAAAGCCAAAGTGAAGCTGGAGCTGAACTTTACGAGGGATGCAAAGAATAACAAGAAGGGCTTCTACAGGTGTGTCAGTCAGAAAAGGAAGACAGAGAAAGTGTACATACACACATTTCAGGACAAGCAAGGCTGAAAACCTGGTAACAACTGATGACAATAAGGCTGAGGGACTCAAAACTTTTTCTCGCCTCAGTCTTCAATAGTAATTTCTCTTCCAATACCTCTTAAGTGGATGGACAGCAGGATGGGGATTGGGGGAGCAAAGTGCTTCCCACTTTAAGTGAAGATCAAGTTTCTGACCATCTGAGGAGCCTGAAAATACACAAATCCATGGGGCCTGATAAGATGCATCTCACAGTTCTGAAGGAAGTGGTCGATGTAGTTACCAAGCCACTCTCCATATCTGAAAAACTGTGGAATCAGGTGAAGACCCACGGGTCTGGAAAAATGGAAACATTGTGCTGATGTTTAAAAAGAGTGGACAGGAGAACCTCGGGAATGACCAGCCTGTCAGCCTCACCTCTGTGCCTGGGAAGACCATGGAACAGATTCTTCTAGAATCAGGAGGTGATCCTAGGGAGGTGATGTGGGACAGCCAGAGCGTCTTCAACAAGGGCAAGTCCTCCCTGACCAACCATAAGGCCTTCTATGATGCAAGGAGTACATCAGTGGACAAGAGAAGGGCTACAGGGGTCATTTGGTCTGTATAGATTTAGAGAAGGTTCCTTGTAACACCCTTCTCTCTAAATTGCAGAGAGAAGATTTGATGGGCAGACTGTTCAGTGGATAAGGAATTGGCTGGACAGTGCCATCCAGAGGGTAGTGGTCAATGGCTCAGAGTCCTGATGGACATCAGCAACAATCAGGGGTTGATACTGGGACCAATGCTATTCAATGTCTGCATTAATGACACAGATGAAGGGATCAAGCGCATCCTCAGCAAATTTGCAGATGATCCCAAGCTGAGTGGTGCTGCTGACACACCTCAAGTCCATAATTGCCATCCACAGGGACCTGGACAAGCTCAAGAAGTGGGCTCATGGGAATCTCATGAG
>JACBWW010000028.1:8429819-8755077 GCA_020086605.1 Lanius collurio | reverse complement strand
TTGGGTTTTTCTGCACTCTCGTGTCCTGTGAACAGGCGGAGTGCAAAAGCTTGCCCTGCTTTTATTAACCAGGTACTGATATTTTAGCAGCCGGAGTAGCTTCAGAAAGAATCCAGTCAGTGTGTTGCACTTCTGCTCTTGCACATCTCCGAGCAGTGTTTCCTGTGTGCACTGCTTTCACCAGGACGACTTGGTAGGAAAATAACCTGATTTGTTTCGTTTCCCTTGAGTGATTACAGTCATATGGTCTTTTCTTAGTTAAATCAGTCATAATCTAATAATTTCATTAGGTTACAGCATACAACATCTGATGTAATTTGTTCCTTTTACGGAGTGTTTTCTCATTCCAGATAACATATTTACTGGTTAAGTAATGTTTGATAGGAGTCAATGTCAGAACTTTCATAATGTTAAATTGCTACACTTCTTTGTAAGTGTGATTTGCACAGGTATCACTATTCAAAACATCTTCAAACCTTCTTTAACAAGCTTTAAAATGGAGTCAGAAGAGAACAGATTAATCATGAAAAAATAGCAGTTATCCATAAAGTTAATCATTAAAACCAAGTTTTCAGAAATGTCTTTACAAATGGACTGGAAAAGTAAATTCTATTTCAATTAACCAGCCTCCTTCTTTACAGCAAAATGCTTCAATATTGTGAAATATAGATAGATACATATACATGGAAATGCTTCGTTAAATTCACATATTGGAATTGTAGGAGATTTAATTGCAGAGTCTGATTTACCATTTTTATCACGTGGATAAAAGTGTAAAGTGTATTTAAAAACAGAATTTCAAAATAACTGAAAAATCTTACTCTAGGGATATTACTGTTTCCTGTGTACAGCTTATGTCCAGATCCTTTTAATTTTCTGATGATTCTGTTTGTCCTTTTTAGATGAGCTAAAGTCATTCATGGTTTTCCTGTCAGGAAATTCTACTGTTATAGGGGAATGGTGCTAAAATTGTGTCTTGAAAAGATGCTGCTATAGTTAAATTTTGAACACTAGCAGAATACTGGCCCTTGTTATGTAACTACAATGCTGTTTTAAAACACCATTTTTCATTTCTGCTGTATAAGATCAACAGATTTTTCAATTGCTACAGAAGTTACAACTCAGATTGATTATAATACCCAACAGCAAGCATGAGGTTTTTGAATAACTTGCCATAAGGCTTAAAAGAAGAATTATACCCCAAAATTCTGGTGTTTCAAGGACAGCTTTCTTAATTTTCTTTTTTTTTTTCTGACTGCAAACTGTCCTGTGTTACTGTGAGATGTAAACTTTAATTTTTATAACAACAACAATAATAGAACTTTATTTTTTATAATGTCTCTCAACTTTAAATTACCTGATATCTAATGAGATGTGAGTTCTGATCCCAAGATTAGGGGATGCACACCATGTTTCTGGTGTACTGTAAGAGCTGAAGTCAGCACTAACTTTTCCTCTGACTGGGAGACAAACAATATTTTTCTGTCCTCTACTGCTTTTCACAAAGCTTGTGTGAATTGCCCACCCCTATCAGATGTTATTTAAAAAGGCTGATGATCCTGAACTATTGAAAAAGTCCGTTGTGCACTGTTAGGACAAGACCTACAATATGGATGCTGTACTAGAAGAATTATTGCAGATATTTGCCTTTTGCAGACAATTTTTACATGAAGTCAGAAGCATGTTTCTTTTTACTCTATTGCTCATTTCACCGTTTTTGAGGCCCATAAAAATGAAGTGACTAAAAAAACTGTGACTGTTTTGCTATTGTGAATAACTGGAGAGAAAGTACTGGTTTTCTGAGGGATGATAAATGAAGAGAACAGCTCCAAGATGTACATAAGAGAGACACGATCTGCAGGCTGTTGACATTAGTGAGCAGGATGGATGGCTCATTGTACTGTGAAGGAAATGTAGCCCTCATGTGCTCAAGGGCTCTGTTTTGACATCTTTTCTTCCACCTGTTCAGCAGTTCCAGAGTTTGGAGCAGGCGGTGCCAGCAGAGGGAGCAGGCAGCACATCGGAGTGTGAGATAAACGGGTTTGCAGCAACTTAAAAATCTGAGTCTTTGCCTTGCAGCCTCTCACCTCTCTTCCCCCGGTCCTGATATACGGACCCTGCTCCAGAACCGGAACGAGGGTGTGTACTTCTAGATGATAGAGCACCAGGACCTGTCATATTTATTTGGATCACTGAAATAATCAGAGAGAGCAATGCTTTATTGTCAGGGAGAGACTTGGTTTGGAAAAAGGTTAGCCTGAATACTTAAAACTTTGACAAAAATCAAACCCAGTGAGTCTTCGTATAATGTCCAGATAATGTCCGTATGATCCATATTGTCCATACAATGGAGTGTTGCTTAATCTTAGTTCAGTGCAGCATTCTTCTTAGAACCAGATGGTGCTTTGAATAGCAAAGTTAAGCTCTAACTAACTAAATATAACAAGCTTAAGCAATGATGCATAGAGTCAGTATCTTTTACTGGGGGGGAGGGCTGTAGCTCTGCTTCCCACCATTTCTGCCAGGGGCTGAGAATAAGACTTTGCCAACTGTTTGGGGACGGTATCATCACACCACTTGAGACACATGCAGAGTTTTATCAGTGGGGTCCACACATCAACTTCAAGTTACTGAAGGGGAAAAAGAATAGAAAGAGAAGGAAGTGCCTGACAAATGGCCAGCCAAGAAGCAAAGCAATGTGGCCCCCAGAAGAGCATCCTTTCCAGAGTTAGCAAACCGTGAAGATGAGGAAAGTGACTATAATTATTCTTGTCAGTCTTTCTTCTGTGTCAACTCTGCCCTTGGTTTTAGGACCCAGCCAAGCTACTTCTTGGTTGTTCCTGTATATGATGCTGTCAGTGCTGACAGGATCGTGTTTAAGCAGTCACAGGTAGTGTGTGTCAGTCATTCCATTTCATGCATATTTATGGTGGTAATGCTTATGGGTTATTTACGTGATTATTATCTGCTTGTGTCTTGTTTTTCCCCTAATACAAACTACAGTTACAAAACAGATAGGAAACACAAGGGGAAGAAAGAGGAGATTCTCAGACTATGAGCAATTGCTTTCTACGAGAACCTACTGAAACCTGCAAGCGGAAGCCCAAGGCAACCGCTTAGGAAGGAGAAAGGAGAAAGACTGACACAGCAGCTCAGGTGGAAGGCTGCAGGGCTGCAAGTGATATCTGAGCCCTGAAGGGTGCACAGAAGGCACTTGGCATTGCAAAGGTGAAGTCACTTGTGCATGCCTGTGTGCAGCAGTTGATGTGTCTGGCATTTGCTACTCAGTGCTAAAAGAAGTATTATGCAATGAAAGTGTGATAATAAGGCTGGACTGGGAAGCCCACACATTAGAGCCTAACAACCAAGGAGGCAGGAAAGTGTGCACAGTTTCAGCATGGCATGGTTGAGCTCAAGCTGTGTGGTTAGCTCACCCTAGTTAGACAGCGAAGCAAGGAAGGAAAAGTGGGTTCTATCAAATTTCTTAAATGTGAACAGTAATTTTGAGCTTGTTTCCCTGTTCTCATTTTCTCTCACTGATAGGAGCCACACGGCATAAGAGATAAATCTGAAAGCAGACCTTTTCATCAATGGTTAAAATTTTAGCAGGGTGGGGGATAAGTACAATATCATTAGCTTCATGATCTTTATCACAACTTGGATTGTGAGTATGTGTGAGATGTGGAATTGGGTGAATAAATAACACAAAATCAGTGTGCTGCATTTTTTTTTACCAAGAAACATAATTCATGCTTTTCATAATATTTTCTCCAGAAGGATGTTGTCAGCTATTTCTTTATATATAGCTTGCTATTTCTACTAAACAAATTAATTGACAAAGGGGAATTTTGGGAAGCAGACTTTACTGTAAAAGCGGTGTCTAGATCACATCTATTTGCTGAAACAGGTCTTTCAAACTTTGAATGTTATCATGCCAAAAAGGGAGGGAAGAAAATAATACCATGGCTGCCTCAACCCAGGTTGGCAGGAAACACTGGCTCAGTTGGTTATTTTGTTTTCCAGAGGAATAAATGCTCCTGTGACAGTGACATTCAGATGTATCTTAAGTAAATAGTTCCCCATCTTCATGTTTACAACCTTGTTTGCAGTTATTTTCTTCTCTTTGAACAAAAAGAGATCCCCCCAAAGACCCTTCATATGAGACTGTTGTCACCCTGTTACAGATGGGCAATGGCATGAGAGGCTGGAAATAGCCCCAGGAGTTCCATGGCAGAACAAAGACTCAGTTCCCTCATGACTCCAGTCCTGTCATTGCAAAGATTTTCCCCACCCTCCATCCTTTTGTGTTTGTACTGTGAGCTCTGTAAGGCACCCTGTAAATCAGGAGTTCTGCCCTCACGACCCAGCATTAAGAGGGGAACAGAAATGGATGCACTGTGGATCTGCTACAGCCTAGATATGTCATTTGCAGAGCCACCTCCTTTTGTGAGCTCAGGAACTCATAGCTGGCAGTGTTCAGTTGGATGAAGAGCATGATCCAGTTATGTTTTAAAGCCACTCTGTGTTCTAAAGGACATTAGGGAATAACTTGAGGCCACAGGCTGGAGACAAAAGCACCATGGTTTCTTAGACAGAAACAGCCCATTGTCCTTATCCTATGTACAGAAATTACACACTGTACATTCAGACAAATCTCCCTCATATAATTAGCACACACTTGTAGTGCCAAGTCTCCTGCTTGCTTTCAAGTGGGTTTCTTATTGAGCTGTTATTACACACTTTTACCATACTCACAGTTCAGGCTTCTGTTTAAATTGCTCTTCTTTACCTGTGTACTTCATGCAAGAGCTGACACTCACCTGCTGTTGCCACAGATATGTCCTGTTCCACCAAAACTTACCAGAATTTAATACAAAACAGAATTGTGTGGTGACATCTCTGAAAGCACACAGACTGGATTCTCAAGGGTGTTTCAAGCCTCTGGCGAAGCACTATAGAATTTCCAAAGGCACCTTGGGGATTGATCTTCATATACCTTTTTCTGTGTTAACACTAATTGGTTAGTTGCAGCCTAGTAACAAAACTGACGAAGGAAGGACCAGCAGAAAGTTCTGCTCTGATATGCTTGGATGTAAATGTGAAGTATCCTCGTGATGTCTGCACTGCATCCTTCAGCATCATGCACATGTGAAGGAAAGGTGGCTGCCAAATGTGACAACCCGAGGTTTTCAGTGGAGAAAGCTAACAGGTAGTTCTGTCAGGTTGTTAACTGCCCCAGACAGAGTATGGAAAATTTAGAAATTACACAAAGGCTAGGTGTTTTTCCTGGGCATTACCATGTCTCTAAGCCTTCATAAGCTGTTATCTGTTTTGCATTTCATCAGTCACACTCTAACTCACTTTAATCCTAGCTCTGACCTGAAATTAGGTACTATTTTGTTCATTTTTGGTTTTTTTTTTTTAAAGTTGCTGAATAACTACAGTCATAAATCCATGGACTGTGAGTTGTGTGGTCTTAAGTGCTGGTACTTACTCCCCCACGTTCCCTCAGAATGTCCAAAGAAAAATGAGCATATCCCTCATGTGTGCTATAGGCTGGGTGTTGAACCTTCAGAGGGAGTTTGAGAAGGGTAGGGGTTTTCTGGTAATCAGTGATTACTGGAAAAAGACAAAACCTTTACAGTGCACTGTGATGCCTGAATCCCTGCTCCTCAGGTTCTACCACACAACCTTCTACTTCAGAAACAAGCTCAGGACACTCCTTGCCTGGTCACCTCTTTTAATTCAGCCTGGTGTTTCCTACATGACCAGAAAAACGCCTACTCGAGCACTTGTGTAAGTCTGCCCTGCCCTGGTTAGGAGGAGAAGTATTTGCAACACCTATCCTAGCAATCCAGTAGAGGGATTGCCAGCAGTCAGGCAGCTGGAGCAGAAGACCACTCTCCTCAAGCTTTCCTGTTTGAATCAGGCTCCCTGTGGGCTTGTGTCCCATTACTGTCCCAGAATAAACCTCTTTTGTGGATCCTTCTAGTGCCGTTGTTTCTGGAGCAGGGATGTCAGATCAGTGTTAAAAGCAGGATTACAAATGCTGAAATACTGTTGAGCAGGATGCAACTAGATGCTGTGGTGAACGACCGACAGAGATGAAGGACCATGGTCTACTAAAAGTGAGTTTGTTCTGAAATCTTCTCCAAAAGTGACAAAATCTTATGGCATCATGCAGTTACCTCCACAAGCAATTTTTGGACTGGCAGGTAAGTGAAGGGCAAATTAAGCAGCAGTGCTTTGCTTTAAGATATTGTGTGTATTTAATGACAGATGTTCCAGGCATGCAGATATAATGCTTCACAGATTCAGCTTTTAAAACCTTTCCTTACATCAAAAGAAGTTGTTGGGTGTGAGGGAGAAGTTGCATGCTTGATCTTCCTCTTTAAGGACCACTCTTAAATAAATGCATTATCAAATGGATCATGTTCTGATGCTGTTTTGCCATGCCTTAGTAAATGAATTTGCTTTTCAAACATTACAGTTCCAGTGTTTTGTACAGGAAACCTAAAAAAAACCCCAAACTAACAGACAAGAAACTTATTCACTTTCATATCTATTTGCAATTTTCCAAGGAGCTTCCCAATAGCAGCATACCAGTATAGTGCCAGAAAGCTTGGTGCCCACAGAGGTGTTGGTGACTTTTATTCTTATTCTGCCTAGACCAGTGCAGCTCTGCTGCACTGTTACTGCGAACACAAGGATACAAAGCCCTCTGCATGGTCATGAGAGAAGAACTCCTTATTTACTAACCACCAGCATCCTAGGAGCGTGTTGTAATACCCCAACTCCACTCATCACACCAGTTCTCTGCAAGTCAGACCACTTGTCTTCCTGCAGTTGTGGAGGAAACTGCCACCCACCCTGCTGTCCTTGACTCTTGAGTCCCCATAGCTGGGTGTTTGTAAGTTGCACTGCCCCACAGACACACCTGTTGCTCTGCCCTTCCAGAGTGCTGATGTCCCATGAGAGGACCAGCCCATTAATACTGACTTGCATACACCTGTTTCTCACCAAGCACTTTCACCCAGAGAAGTGTCAGCTAAGTGCGTCTAGCTCATGCGTAGTTCCCTGACAGGGGACTGAAGGAGTATTCCAGACTGATACGCAGGCTTTTGAGGTGGGAAGCTGGCTCCTCAGATTTTTTGTGCTCATTGCCTTGCAATAGATGTTGAGGTGGAGGAAGCCTCAGAGAAGAACCAGCTGTCTACCTGCATGTTGGAAGGCTGCCTGAAACAGGCTTCCCTCACAGTGTTACCGAGGCAATGTGGGACACCACAAGGTTTGGCCAGGCACTGAGCTTTTCTAGGAGATTCTGGGACCTTCCAGGTACTACTCTCTCCATGCTCCAGCTAATGATGGGGTAAAGTCTTGCTTGGGTCACAACAAATGAAGCCTAAAAAGGAAGATGAATCTTTTAACTCATACTGCTTTTTCAAGGGGCTGCCTTTTTCAGGAAGACATTGGTTGTGCCAGGAATTTTTCCTCACTCAAAAGTAGTTCCAGGTTAACTTTTTGAACTGCAGGTGATGCCTTTTCCTGGTCTTAAAATCAAGAGCCAGACACAGTTAGAAGGGAAAAAGGGATTTTACCTTGGTATTTATTCTAAGGATCCTTGGGTGCACCACACCCAGGTTGAATGCACCTCAATGCACACCACAATGCACCCCTAAAAGATCGGTTATAACATTATAGGTGTTACTAATTAGCATATCTATCAAAGATTCCCCAATGAGAGGCTTGAGTGAGTCCCCCATCCCCAAGCAACCTTCCCCTGGATGGTTCTCTCTTAGTTTACAGAATGTGTTCTGGAGAGGGCATTTTGATCCATGACTATGAAGCTTCTAAATGTTTAGTCTTCTGGCTTGACAAACAAGCCTAAGAACGTCGGGTAAAAAACACTAAGAATACAGAAGCTGTTAAAGGTATAAAAGGGGTATAAAAGAAAAGGCAAAAAAAGAATCTAGTTTGGTTAGGCACATGTTCCTCTGAGAAACAAACCTTTGAAAACTAGTTCATGATATGCATTTGGGCGGTCCCAGCCATGATGAGCAGCTCTTGGAGCAGACATGCTAATGGCAATCTTGTGGGGAACTGCTGCAAAAAAAAAGCCTGTTGTGGCAGTGGCCTGATCCTGCCCTTCTTCCTGTGACACAATCAGTTCTGATTTCAAACCTAAATAGTCAAACAGACCATTCTCGGCCTTTCTCATTTTTCTTTCTCATCCCAGCTGCTCTAGTGGTTGGTCCTTATTGTATGGCCAACTTTCTGCTAAAAATGTAAATATTTTCTGATTGTGTCTGTCTTCCTCCCAGCCTGTTCATCACCTCCCAGGGCAGGTTCCCTCCTGGTGTGAGGGCTGAGGGATTTCACTTAGGCGCTGTTTCACCTTTGTGTTTCAGCTGGCAACGCTTCTGGCAGGTCAGGCCCATGACCGGTGGTGGGGGCTGATGGAAAGTCTGTGTGGGTGCTGGCACACCCTGCTCAGCTGGGCGGGAGAGAGCAAGCATGGCCAGGGCACAGACTGCAGGGGTGTGGCTCAGCTTCCTTGCTGCCGGGGTCAAACGAAGGGCAGAGCTGGGCAGCAGAAGCAACCCATTCAGCAGAATTCCAGATCTCCTGTCAGTCCTGCACGAAAAGGGAACTGGCCCAGTTCCAGTCGGTGCATGTCTTATCTCATGGAGGACATCACTGGGAAAAGCCAAGCTTTGCTCTCTTCCTGCTTGACCGATTTGGTGCTGGAGGGATGCTGGGGAAGCTGAGCAGTTCAAAAAAAAGCCATGTGGTCACTTGGTGTCGGCACATTTTCTGTGAGGTGTATCATCTGTGCTCTGATGTCACTTGCCAGGACCTTTGGGCCTCTCTTCAAGCAGGCAGTCAGGTGTTCCCAAACAGGACAGTGATTCCTTTCCCTTCTGTTTGGCAGGCTGTGCACCCTATTTCACAGCCAGCGTTTCTCTGCAGAAGGCTCAGTTCCTGTGGGATCCGGGATGCTGTTGTTTTTGCCCTCCATTTTTGGTCTGCTGGTGGCATGGGTGTTAATGGGATGGCAGGCTGCCCAGGAGTGCTGGAGGGAAGAGCACAAGCTTCCACTGAGCACCATGAGTGCTAGCTCTCCTGGCACTGACACATGGAGTGAGAAATTCAGCCTTGCCACACAGCTCGCTATGGCTGATAAAGGATTATAGCACACAGGTTAGTGAGTTGCCAGAGGTCACCAAATAAAATCCATGCTAGTTCTGGGATGAGGAGGTGATACACCTTCTTTCTCAGCCCACTGCTTTAATGACAGGACCCTGCTGCCTCACCCAGACATGTGGACCATCTATAGGGAGATGCTCAGCACCTTCAGCAAGTGTCCAGCAAGCCAGACTTCTGCCTGGACCTGTTTTATTCCAAGTGAGGAATAGGAGGAGAAATGACCAGCAATACCTCCTCATCACAGCAGTCTCTCAGCTTTGCAGAGGCAGGACAGTCTGTCTGTCTGACCACCCTGCAGCAGCCAGCACAGTTCTCTCAGGTCAATATCAGCAGCTTTCCTTCCTGGAGAAAACCTTGCTTTCTCACTTGGGAAAGTTGGTGCACACAATTGCTGCCCTCCCAGTGCAGTGAGGTAAAATAACCTCATCCAGAACCACAATTCTGTGTTGAAATGCTGGTGAGGTTATACTAGGTTTAGCATATGATATGAAACAGGAACCTCTGTGATGCAATTACAGCCCTGTGTAGCACCCTGTGATGATAACAGGGCACAATAACCAAGCAACCATGCCAGAGGCTTGTGAAGTATGTTCAAATCCTCTTTTAAATTAATGAGTACAGATACTGCATTGACCTGTGGCTGCTCCTAACAATGAAGAAGTGAGGAAGGAGTAGAAAGAGATGGGGGAGAAGGTGGGAGGAGGGTAGGCTTGGAGGCTGCTTTGTCCTGTAGCCACTGAAGAGCATGAGACAAGTAGGGAAGAACAAAGAAAAAGAATGTAAAGAAGTGAACAAGATTGAAGACCAACAGTGAAGAGCAAGCCCCTTGTGTTGCCTGACTGCAGATAATGTGCTTGATTGTATGGCTCCCAGAGATGAAGGGCGTTAGTTTGGAAGTCAGTCCTCCTCTTCAGGAATTCCTTGTTGTCATTTGTGAAAATGTAACTATTTGGTCATGACAATACAGCTCAGCAGCCCCATCTCAGAGGCAAACAGCACTGGTTTCAACCAACACAATCCATGCAGCCTCTGACCCAGGTGGTGTGTTTGATGGCCTGTGTTGTACTGTGGGAGCATATTCCTGAAAATCAGCCCATTCCTGTCCCTGGAAGGATTTTGTAGGCACAGAAGAGTCCAGGAAGGTTGTGGTCTTTTTCCTAATGTTGCTAGTGCTTTGACTACAGGATCCCGCCTTAAAAGCAAGATATGAAAGCAGGGTGTAATGTATTTGATCATGACGGATGGAGACAGACTCTCCCTTCACTCCCTGGAACAATTACTCCTTCTGTTCAGGGTTCTCCATCTTTAGGAGGCTACCCCTGAAACCTTGATTAATAATTATAGACCTCTGCTGATTTGCAGCAACATGAGCATGACACCTTACTGAAAATAACAATAGCAGAAGAGATGGCAATCTTCCCTAGGCGAGGCTAACACTTCTGCCAAATTCCCCTGTCACATCACAGGCAAACCTGGAAAGAGCATTACTTTTGGCATGAATACACTTCCAGATTGCCTCCATTATACTCTTGTGTAAGCATTGTTGCCATCATAGCTAGTAGCATGTGTTAGCCCATTCAAGTTTTGCAAATGTTGGCATAAGGAACATGAGGAAAAGAAACCTCTGGGCCATGAAGCAGCTGGCTTAGAAGGCTGATAGCCAGGCCTGTCTCCTTCTGGAGTGATGCAGGGTAAAAAAAGCACAACTGAGGAGATGAGCAAAGTTCGCTTTGGCATGTGCCTTGCTTACTGTGGGAGAACCAACGCCCAGAGAAAATGCTGCAAGCACAGAGGGAGCTTTCCTGTGATTAATTGCAAAAAAATCCCAATATGAGTACAGTTGCTGATAGGGTCTCTAGTTGCAAGCAAGTCAAGAAAGTTGTTGTTTTTATTGTCTTATATGCAAGTGCAGCGTATGTGTATATATGTGCATGCATATGTATATAGTCCACATAAAATTAACACCTATTAAAAAAAAAAAACAGTAAATGGTGTGTTTCTGTATCTGCACAAAACAACGGAGTAGCAGCTTTGAGTAGCTCGGCTGCAAGTAAACAGACCTCCACTAGAATAATGAGAATTTTATTATGTCAGTGGAGAACGTGCTCCTTAGCGCGGCACCCCCGTTTCACACGCGTGCATTTCTCCTTGTTTTCACTCCTGCCCACGGCAACGGAGGGAGCGCAGCTCCCGTTGCCTGTTTCCCCGCAGAGGGGCACGGCACGCCGCCTCCGCTCCCCCACAGGAGTCTCTGCCGCCCTGTGCTGCTGGCATGGGAGGGGCGGGTGTCCCTTGGGCGTCCCTCAGTGTCCTGTGGCTGGGGCTGTGCCGCTTCTCCCGGCGCGGTGCCTGTGCGGTGTCCCATGGCACACTGCCCGCGGGGCTGTGCCTGTGCGGTGTCCCATTGTCCCATGGCACACTGCCCGCACTGCTGTGCGGAGTGCGGTGTCCCATTGTCCCATGGCACACTGCCCGCGGGGCTGTGCCTGTGCGGTGTCCCATTGTCCCATGGCACACTGCCCGCGGTGCGCTGCCGGTCCGGGCCGGTGTGCGGGTGTGCCATTGCACACTTCCTGCGGTGCGGGGGACCGGGCGCTGGTTTCCGGTGGCTGACAGGAGCCGGAGCCCGCCGCTGCCTCCTCCGGCGCGGAGTACCACACACCCCCGCACACACCGCGGGGAGGAGGAGGAGGAAGAGGGCGGAGGGAGCGGAGCAGCACCCCCACCCCAGCCCCCGAGCGATATCGCCCTCGTCCCCCCATGCAATACGGGCGATATAACACAGGTCCCCGCCCCGCGCTCCCACGGACAGGCACCTGCAGGTACGTGACCCGCCCGGCCGCACCGTGTGTGTGGATGCGTGTGCGGGGGGTGCGTGTGTGTGCATCCAGCGCTGCCCGCCGCGGGGGCGGGCGATACTCCCATATCTGGCTCGCTCTCTTTGTGCGCGGCCAAGGGCTCTCTTGGAAGCTCCAGCGGGCACAGGCGCGGGCGCCCCGGCCTTGTCGCGGAGCGCTGTGCAGTGGCAAGGCTCTGTGCGCGCCCCCCCGGGCTGCACGGGGCGTGCCGGTGAAGGACAGGGGGAGGCAGCGGTGCCTGCGGGGTCGTGGTTTGTCACAACATACGGAGTAGAGTGGAGCCCCTCGCCCCGCGTTGCATCCTCTTGCAAAAAGAAAAGCGACCTTTACAGCGCTCGCCCCCCTCCCACCTCCAGCTCCCGGCTGAAATTGGGGTGGGCAGGCGCAGAAGGCTGTGGGGCCCCAGGGGTCTGTCGGCTGCACCGAGAACGGGGCCGAGAGCCAGTGCCTGGCGGTGTGGTTTGGCCACACGTGAGGTTCGGGCCCTCTGGCACCTCCCGCAGGGGAGCTCCGAGGGGTCCCTCTGGTCCCCAACCCAAGCAGGCGGTGGGGTGAACACTGGGAGAGGCAGCTCCTCACTAACTTGGCTTGCCACAGAGATGAGGCAGGAGCAATACGGCAAGCCAGAACACAGAAGCAAGCTCGGAAAAGATGGTTACACGCAAAGGAAAAGAGTGAAAACATTGGAGAGATATATTGAACCTTCTGCAATTCAATTCCAGCTGTCAAACACAGAGCCACTCTCCAGCCTGAGGAATAACTATGACGTGTTAAAACTCACCCTCCATCTACAGTGTTAATGGTTATAAATATCGCCTGAACACAGCTGGCAGTTCACTAGTACTAGATGTAGAGTACAGCTCTTTCCCTTCAAGTGAATGAAGATCTGTCATAGAAAAAACCTAATGCACTTAGTAAAAATGACATCCCTGCACGCGGCTGACTTTCAACGTTTGAATTGTTAATCCATGAAGTTTGCTTTTGACTGTCTTCTTTGCCATTCCCCCACTATCGTTCTCAGAAATACAACCTCTGCCAGTGGTGTTGCAATGCTAAAACTGTGATAGATGCTGAAGCTTGGCTGTAAACTGGCACAAACTGTAATGTTTTCCATTTTTCTGTTGATTTGAAGAGAAATGGAACTAAGCACTTAGCATGCTTGATAGAAGCAGTGAGGATTTGCATAAAACAAATAATGACATCCCTTTGCCGTGTTCTGGATGGCAATTTTTCAGACCAGCAACTAGGCTTATTTTTCTTAACTTTTTTTGTTTCTTTGAACAGAGTAACCCCAAAAGGTCTTTTCAGGTCAGGAGTGACCAGTTCCTGTTTCCCTCATGGCTTCTTTAGTTCTCCTCCATGTAATTCAGAGCTCAGACCAACAGGGCTGTACTCACGTGGTTGTGCAATTAACCTAATAACCTCAACCAGCACCACACCAGTGCTGCATGCCTGCCCCACAGCACATGTGCATGGTTTCAAACCGTTTCTGATTGTCTGGCCTTACCAGAAACGAGGAAAAATTGCCCTGGGGGTCACATCTGCCAGTTGTCTCAGGCTGATTATTCAAAGATCATTTCAGGCTTGGCTAAACCTGGTTTTGCCCACTTCTAAAGCCACACAAGATTTGGAAATCACATGGTTCATTCACTCACTTACTGTCCTGTGCTGAACCTGGCACTCAACCTGGCTAAGTCATGCACAGAACCCCTCTTCCCCTTTTGCCTGTGGCTTTCAGCAAAAAGCTATTTTTTTCTGCCTTTTGCTGAAGTTTATCAGTTCTTTGAAATCCTTCATAGGTAAGCTAACAAACAAACCTGATAGTTTAAAAGCCTTGCACCCAAAGATGTAGTAGATACAAGAATTGGAAAAAGATACTGTGAGGTCTAAGTATTAACAGAAAGTGTTGAGGGAATGATAGGTGGTCTTACATGCAATGTAAAACTTGTGAGAGAGGTACACCATGGAGTTACCATTTTTACTGTTGACAGTAACTCATCTCAAGGGTGTAGCAGAGGTTTTCTTTGTATTTCACTGAAATAGCTTGGTGTTCAGAAGGTAACTTAAAACTTGTGGAGAAACCATAACAGCTCAAGTACTTCTCTAGCTGTTGTTAGCAAGCTGGGGGGGGGGTTTGTAAGAAAATATGTATTGATATTGCTCCTATGTTGATGCATCTATACATTGGTAGTTGGTATCATACCAGGAAATTTTCTATAACTGAACTTATACTCTGGAACTTCTACTGAAAGTTTCAAAACCACAGTATAATTCTGTTTCATTCATGCAGTGATAATGGATTTATAGTCAAAAGTTCCTAAAGCAGCAGCAGTTGCTGCCTTAGCTATTCACACCTGGCAGTCACCAGCTGCACCTGCCTTAAGAGGCCACTGAACCTCACCCTGGTGCCAGTTTGACTGGGCTGCCATATGTCCATGCACTGCAGCTCCACAGAGATTTGGAGTTTCAGCAGTGACATCCGTTGGTGTTTTCAGTCTCCCAGCCTTAACTTCTCTGCATTTCTTCCCTGTTAGTTATAAACAAACAGACAGAAGAGGTCTGAAGGTCTCAAGTGTAACCCCAACCTTGGCACTTATTTCAACAGTGCCGCTGTTTTTCCACATCTGCACTCTGGGAGCAATAACCCATCCATGCACAGCTCACAGAGGTGGTGTGAAAATTAACTACCGTTTGTAAGGCACTTTTGCAGAAATGTGTGTGGTAGTTGCTCCTCTTGAGGATTGTTACACATCTGGTTATTCAAGTATAGCTGGCTCAACACACTACTCTGCTTCCAAAGGTTATTGTTGCACACCTTTTTTTGCAAAGTAAAACAGGGTGAGATAAAGATTAGTGACTTAAAAGTAGAGCAAATTTTTATTGGCTTTTCTAGTCCCTTTCTGTGAAATATATTCAAAAATGAGTCTTTGTTTGTATCAAATATTTCCATGATGGATTTGCATAATAATTTAAAGGAACTCAAAAGACTTACACCTTAGTACTATGAATAATTAAGAGGACCAATGGAGCCCAGGTGCTTTATCTTCAGTTACTTGACCTTGGTTCTGATTTGTTGATTCATGACCTTTATTTACTAGCCAGGTTGGTGAATTCTCTTGCAAGACAGAAATTACAGTGTGTCAGTCCTCTCCGGTTTCTTCAATAATTAGTATACCTCACAGGTTTTCTAATGACACCTCTGGCTGACCACTGACCATCTGTGTTTTTTCTGAAGTAAATAAAAAGTCTTGGTCATATGACTGTCTGACCTTAAAATAGAAACAGAAATAAGATAATAGATGCCTTCAGCATGGCGAGAATGTGCGGGAACTCAGCACTTCTGTACAACAAATCAATGTGATTTCACAGAAGCTTCTTATTGTTTAAAATATGCATCACCTCTTTGGGCATCATGCAGGAACTCTCACATCTTCTAATTCATACAATAATAGCTACTTATCACCTCTTTTGTGTATTATGCTTACTTATCTTATACTTATACATTATACTACTTTTACATATTTATATATAACCTATATAGTTCACTTACTTATACTTCCTTAACACAGTACTCCTACCTAACACAGTACTTAGACATTTACTAACTTATCTGTAATACAACAATGCAAATTTTACTCACTTAACACAGTACTTATATCTAACACAGTACTTTTACATTTACTAATTTATCTATAATACAGCATGTATACATTTTACAACTGCTGTGCTTAAGATTACACATTACTTGATTGGTCCCTTTACTTTGTCCAAGAGCTCCACGCAGACCTTTCAGATAAGAAGATTGCTTCCTAATCCAGTGCAGCACACTCCTCTTTATCGATTCCATGCTGTTTTGGTATTTTAGCTTTTCAGCTTCTCCTTTCCCAATTCCAATTTAGCACAGTTTATCTTTCAGTACCTTTCAGTCCTTGAAGCTCCAGATCCAGGCATGCAGAGTCAAGATGATGGCAGCAACAAAACCCATCCAGTGACCAGCAGCCAAGTTAATCCAGGAAATCCAAACAACAAGACAGCACAGGACAGAGAGTAGATACAAGCCCTCATCCTCTACTCTTCCTCTCCTCTCCTTCCCACCAAACCTTCTGGCTGGGCTTAAAAACCCCCCAGGAGCTGACCTGCTACACCTGAAGGTGGATGGCCAGGTGAAGCTGGTGAGGGTAATTCCAGCCTGGTCTCTCTCTCAGGGCTCCAATAGGAATAACTAGAGATGGTTTGGCTGGGGCACACTATCATGATCCAAAACACCTTACAACAAGAATATGTTGTATTTAACCTCAGTCATGCATACACAATTGGGATGTAAGCAGATAACTTTCAGTATTGTATTTTCTGCTGAGAATGGTGTGGTGAAAAGGACCTGTCTCAGATCCTGGGTTTAGTTTGATCTTTGTAGAGCCTCTTTGCCTGGCTGTGTGCTAAGAAGTTACTCTGCATGATCTAGGGGCTGCTCTCAATTAGAGGTATTTTCTACATTTTCTGCACAGTAAGTTTTTATCATGGTCCTTGTATTGCTTGAGAGTTCGTTCAGGCTTCATTCCCTTTCTTATTTTTTGTTTAGCAACAGGCAGGATCTGAAACTTTTGTTCACTCGACAGATGTTACCTCAGAGACTTCACATAAGTTCTGTTGGACCCGGGCATCTTAGGATTTTCGTCTTATGATAAGTTATGAGAACAAAAGTTTTCCTCTAAGTGCAGAATCACAGGGTATTCACTGAGTGAGCTTCTGCAAGCTTTTATTTCTATTGTTCAAGGTAATTAATTTCTAAAAGTGGTCATCATGCCTTAAATATTTTACATATATGTTTTACAAATAGTACTCAAGATAACTGGAAGAGATAAGAGGAGGGAAGAGATTCCTGTCCCATTTTCTCTCCAGGTTTGTTTATTTCATCAATTTATTTCTTCCTTTTTTTGTATGGTCTGCCCTATTGTTTTCCTCTGTGGTCTTCAGGAAAGTGACTGTCTTTGATCAGTATGGACAATCGGGCATAAAAAAAACCCTCTAACATTTTCTGAAAACAGGAACATGACCATATAGTGGTGATCCAAATGTGCATGATACTTTACTTCTCATCTAGTCCAGTGGAAGCTTTCTTGCATCACCAATGCTATAGTCTGAAAGTGTGATTGTCCAGTCCCTTCACCTAGGAACAGCTGCATTTTCACAAAAGAAATAGTCAGGAAAGGTGTCCATGATATAGTGATCTTCTCCAGCAGTTTTTTTCAAAATATGTTTAAAGCTGACAGCAACTGGTTTCTGTAATTTCAAATTTTACTGTCTATCCTCATGGGGTTAACACTGGAGAAAAGAAAAGCCACTGATGTTCTAGTAGGCTGGAGAAATGTCTCAAATGAAATAAAGTGAAATTAAATGAAGCAACTGGAGCCACACCATGAGATGTGTGGATGGGGTGCTGAGGGGTTGGAAGACCCTTATTGCTGGAATCAGCCAGGTTAAAGTGCTAAAGATGCTGAGGTGACTACGGTCCTGTTCCGCCCTTATGCAAAACCCACAGTCTTTGTAATCACTTTGTTACTCCCGATACCACTCATTTACGTACAAATTGGCTGCCACCCCCCGCCCTGTTTAGGCATGGAGGGGGGTCGCCTGAAGCAACCAACATAAAAAAGGACAGGGAGCTACGTTGTGTGGGACTTCAGAACCAGGGATCTCATTCTCTCTGTCTCTTTTCTTTCTCTTCCCCTCTCATCTCTATCCTCTTTCTCATATCATATTGCAAAGTTTACAAACACAACCATTTGCTAACCATGTCCCTTCATGCGAGTAACTTTTGTAAGTTGTCCTTCAAATAAAATTTTTGCTTACTAAAGGAGCACCAGTGTTGTTTTAGTGCACCTCTAGCTAAAGGTTTTTTTCGATTCTGAGTCACTTTCCTCCCCCTCTTGTGTTGGGAAGTCCTAAGGGATACCAAATAAGTGGGCAGGGAGAGCAGGAAAATAACCTCTTAGCTGTAAGCCAAGATAGGTTTGGGCAGTGCCAAGACAACAGCTGCCCGGAAAAGGCCAGAGCTTGACTGCTACCCTATTTGAAGTTATGTCCTCCTTCCCCGTCTCCAGTTAAAAAAGAGAGTTTCTAGTATGCCTCTGCTGAAACCAGACATTTATTTTGTGGGTGTAGATTTCCATGAGGTCAAGGACTGTGGTTTACAAGCTGTAAACTACACTTAATAGGTTCTTAGGTAGTGACTCAAAATAACTGCTGTTATATCTAATAAATATTTAAGGATGTGTCATATATAAATGTTAGTAATATACTGATATTAAATAATGCCTACTTATAAATACATATACATATATAATATCAGCAATGCATATAAGTAATATAATTTTATTTTGAAATTCTATTCTGTATTACTAAAGATAATATAATCTATTAGCACGGTATATACTTTTTATTTTTAACATGTTTTATTCCGTAGTCAGAGGAGAGAGAAAAGAGAGATCTTGTACAGAAGCTGTCTTACTGGGTGAGGAAGCTGAGGTTCTGCTGGAATCTGTCCTATCTGGATGTTCCTGAACAATACAGTGTGAGAAATAACACACCTGTCTCTGTGTTGCAGTTGTGCAGAGCGTGAGGCCAGAAAAAGACACAAAGATATGGGAGCACAGAATCAAATTTCAAAATCATCTCAACCATCTGGGGACTTGGGTTGGAGATGACAGGATGTGAGGCATAAAATGTAGGGTTCTGCTCTGTGGTAGGTGAGGAAAATGCTGACATTACAACCTGGGTAGCAATTTTTTGCCTTTTTTGTTTTTAAGCAAAAAATTCTGTGCAATGGGAATGGAGTAGCTTTGCTTTATGGCCAAGGTGGATGGGACAGGAAACAATTTTCAGTAGGAGTGAAGGTCAGGGCTAGGCATGAAAACATGCTCATTAGCCAGTGTGATATGGGAACGGGTATGCAGAGGGATGTCAGTGGCATGAAAAGGAAAACCCCGTGGTGAAATGAAAACACTTCTCAATCCGCACATCTTCAGCTTTGTCCTTGTCACAGTGCTGATATCTGCCCAGAAGTCATCCTGGGGCAGAAAAGCATTGGAACAGTTAGGAACCTCCTCCGTTTTGTTGATCAACACACTGGCATGGTATTTACACCTTATCTGGACTGCAGCAGGTACTTCCATGCAGCAAGTTTCTACAATGAGGGCTGAAATTAGGGTAAGATTAGCTTTTGGTATGCACTTGGTGTTGCAGTGTAACTTTTCTGTTTGTCCCCTCTCCTTAAACCTGAAGCCACAGAGTGTAATTTCTATACTTCTGGTATCTCTGCAGTCTAAGTATAGAGGGGAGAGGATGTATTTATGTTACAAGTGTTCTCCCAAAGCTGTAGAGAAAACCCTCATCACCCTGTGATAGTTTGCAAAATCTGCTGCAACACACCATAAGGAGCCAGCATATTTTAGCTGGTAACACTCCAAATGTCATAGCTTGGAATTTGCAAAATATTGCAGCATGGAAAAAAAAAATTAATGAACTATTCTCAAAATGTAGAAACTGGCACTGGTTTTTGTTGTTTCGTTTTGTTTTTTTGTTTTTTTTTTAATCTGTGAGGTTTTGATCCTTGTCGTTGAGCCAGCTTTGCACAGAAGATGCCCAGCCACTCATGCAGTGGAATGTTTTCTGTTTTCCATCATATGGATTGTGCCCCTATGGCAGTCTGCAGTCATACCGCATCATGCCACTCTACACTCTTAGGTTAAATATTTGCTCAGACTTTGTTCTAACTGAAAGCTTTTTATAGAGTCTTTTTTCATGTTTAACGAGGAAAGTGAGTACTTCCTGTTCAAAATTTGGATTTCATACTGTCTTTTTTTAGCGCTGTTAGGGGGAAGAATGATGTCTGGTTTCTTTTTTTTAAACTTTCTTATCTGTAACTATAAAAACAAGGCTGTGCTTTTAAAAACTGACTCTTATAGTGCCAGCATTAATTTTTTTTAAACTGGGAGGCAAACATTTATTGTGTAAGCAGTAAATTAGAATTGAAGTTGTTCTGTAAAGTGGTTGGCATACTCTGTGCCAGATGTGTGTATCCTAGCTTTACCAGACTTGGTGAGTGCTGATGACTTAACTTCAAACCACTCAAGTTTAACATTTACAGCTCTGATTTCCAGAAATAGTATTACTGTAACTATTATGGAAATAAGCAGGTTAAAAAGAAACATTGTTTTTTGTGTTTATAATAATTTATTATTAACTATGTAGTCTTAGGTGATATTTTCCAAATCTTCTAGATTTCAAGTCACAAGTCTCATGTAAAGAGAATGTAGATTCTCTTTACAAGTTAAAAATTAGTGCCTTCAAGCCAAGACACTCAAAAAACCCTCATGCAAATAACTTGTGTCCAAAACCTCTTTCAATTAAATCCTGTTTCCTGCACACAGCTTTGCACACAGCTAAGAACACCATAAATGACACATTTTCTCTGAAATGAATATTATGAATTAAACAAGCAGTGTAGTATTCCACCCACTTTGTCTGACCTCAGCAGACAGTTTCCATCAGCCTAAAGATCAGGCACAGTGCCAAGTGTTTGCTGAACATGCAGTGTGATTTGATTGAAATAGGGTGACAAAGATTTTTTGACTGGGCAGAGCTCAGTCAGATATTCCGTTTGTACAAATTTGCCTTGGGTTGAGGAACAGAAGTTACTTATTGTGAGGGTGAGTCAAGAAAGTCAGAAAATGATATATGCAATATGTATAAACACACAGAAAATAGATTTTCTTTTCCCTTTGTCTCACCATAAACAGTCTAAGGGCTTATTCCTGTAAATATTAGGCATTATGGTACTATACAGCAAAATACAGGTGAGTTAACCTCTTGGAAACAGAAACACTAGTCAATAATGCTTGCAAGTTTCACTAGATAATTGAGTTATAACCATTTCTTCCTGGGTTTTTTTTTTTTTTTCCCTGAATAGTCTATCCTTTGGTTAGATTTTTTCTCTTGTTCAATAATCTAGTCTGAAATAATGAGACTGATTTCAGTATAGCATTGTACAGGAGCCTTTCTTAGCAATCCATTCACATGTACGGAGGAAAAAAGGTGGTCTGTCAGATGAAAAAAAATTGTAAATTTGGATTTACCATTTCTTTTTGACAACAAGAGAATACATTATACTTCATTGCAAATAAGTCATGTCTTTGAACAGCTCCACAATATAGGGGAGCGCTACTGAAATACAGCAGTAGGCAATTTATATGGAGGTTGGTTATTCACACAGCCCTTTATTTGCAAGTAGCATTCTGCACTTAAATTCAGTTCTCTTCAATATGCTGCATCTGCTTAAACATGCTGTATTTGCTGTATGCATTTAAACAGTCTCATAAAGATGGTCAAAATTTGTTTTGGTCTAGCAAGGAGTCAAAGAAAAATAGCAGCTCAGATCTATACATCGAAGATATGCATGATATGCAATTGCTTTTTATGTTTGTGTGTGTGTGTGTCTGTGTGTGTTAACATTCAGAGCTTTCCTGTTGGATAGTTAACTCTGTAAAGCTAAGTGACCTCTTTCCAGTCAGGCATCTCTAAAAACTGTGTCACCTCTGCTGACCTCCTAGATACTGATTAAATAGTTTGGCTGTGTTTGATTAGCTTAGTTTACACACAATTTAACTGGTGCAGTATTTGCATGGGATAATACTGTGAAGATGGGGGAGGTAAAAACCTGGAACCACTTCAGCAGGCTTTATGAAACAAAGAGGTATGAATCCATCATGTATGCATGTATTTTAAAGTCTCAGTACTGGCCCTGTGGGGTCAATGATTTTTTTTTTTTTCCTGTGGAGGAGAAGTCACTCCTTCAGTGAAAGGCATTGGTTTCCCATACTGCAGCAGTTCCCCTTGTGGCTCTGCTCTGATGTTGGTGTCCTGTCCACAGCTGTGAGATCCACATGGGGCACGGGGAATATGCTTTTCAACAAGGTGAAGTTGCTCCATGTTTTACTTCATTACTATTGATGCACTACCACTGTCCTAGTACAATGAAAAAGCAGAAAGTCTGAGTGAACACATGTAAACATCAGTTGTTCGGTCTCTTTCCTTGTCTACCTCCACCTGTGAATTTCACTGCTTGCCTACATTGTGCTTTGTTGGAAGATAAGTTTTCTTGTTCATAGCTGGGGTAAATTTGTAATGTTAGTTTATGTCCGTCCTTTTCATCAAGTGCTCTTTATTCCACAACTAATGGCCACTGAGCAGTGATCCTCATTACTGTGTTCCAAGGCATTTCCAGTCTTTTTTCTTTTCTCAGTTGAGCTGAGGTTTGTTTGTATGTTGTTTGGTTTTTTGTTTGTTTGTTTACTTTTTGGAGACTGTAGCTCTTCAGAAAAAATCAGGGTGACCAGTGTACCCATCATTGTTCAGGAGGGACTTCTCAGATGGAGGAGCACCTGCATGTGGCTCTTGAGACTCCTGTGAGGAGGAAGGAACTTTTTGCCTAAATGAAGCTCTGCCCTGGCCCCCACAGATGTCATTGTCAAGGTCTGGGTACTGGGTTGGCAAGTCAGTAGGAAGGCTTTCAAGACACACAGGGTTGCCTTGATGGTACCACACAAATCTTTCCATATAATTAAGGCAGGCTTTGGTAACCTTAACAGAGGGTGGTGGGCAATAGGGGAGAACATCCTGGCTGTGCAGAAGGACCAGGGCTTTTGTGTGGAGGAACCTTATGTTCCTCTGGAGTGTTTGTGGGTTTTCAGATTTATACACTGCAGCTTGTAGATGCAGTGAATTTCCTGTGGTCTTGCACTTTTTGTTCAGGGCTGGTATCCCAGGAAAAGTGTTTCTGGTACTGGGTTGAGCAGAGGTCTGCAGTGCTGGCTGGTATAAAAGCCTCCTCACAGCCAACCAGCAACTGGGAGAGTTGGACTCAGACCCTTGTCATGGTTTCACCCCCACCAGCAGCCAATGCCCGCACAGCCACTTGCTCACTCCCCCACCAGTGGGACTGGGGACACAATCAGAGTATAGAAGCTGGAAAACGCATGAGTTGAGATAAAGGCAGCTTAATGGGGAAAAAAATAGCCATGCACACAAGCAAAGCAAAACAAGGAATTATTTCACTGCTTCCCATTTCAGGCAGGTGTTCAGCCATCTCCAGGAGAGCAGGGCCCCATCATGTGTAATGCTTGCTTGGATAGACAAATGCCATCACTCCAAATGCTCCACCTTTCCTCTTTCTTTCCCCGCAGCTTTATGTATTGAGCACAATGCCAGATGGTCTGGATGGTCTGGAATATCCTTTTGGTCACTTGGGGTCACCTGTCCCAGCTGTGCCTCCTCCCAGCCTCCCAAGCACCTCCAACTTCCTCAGCAGTGTGGAAGTACAAACAGTGGAAAAGGCCTTGGCTCTGTGTAAGCCCTGCTCAGCAAAACATTTTGCCAGTGGGCAGGGTCAGCACAACAGACACGCACATCAACTTTAAGGAAGAAGTGAAATTTGCTGTAGTTCAACACAGCAAGGAATTACAAAAGAAAAAGATAAGCAATGCACAATTAAGTGCCTATAGTGATGAAGAAGGATACATCGCTGGTTACCCTAGTACTTTACCAACATCCATATCCCCACATCAGATGGGGAGCCCTGGTCAGAGTGAGGGACTGGAGGGCCACTCCTGGTAACTGGGAGTTCCTACACGGTGCCTCCACTCGTAAGCGAGGTCTCCATCTTTGGAGAGGGGGTCCAGCTTTTATACTGTGGAATAAACAAGCTTACATACCTTCTAGTTCATAAACATCTGGTTTCATCCTCCTCTTGGGTTCTACCCAAAGCCTGGCCAGGGCTCAAGGAGGAACCAAAGGGGTTGTCTTTGACCATACACCTCCAAACAAGGCCTGATTTCTGATTTTGTGGCCTTGTCCGGCCTTTAAACACAGAAAGATAAATTCATTCCTATCACACTATATTTTGCTAATGAGGGGATACAGATATCATAACACTAATGATCATGCATATTTTGCTAATGATCGGATACAAATACCATCTCACATTTGGTTAGAAGGTTCATCTAGAGGTCAGCTTTGGCTTAGGGCCTGTTGTTCAGGCATCAGTACTTCACAAGGACAAAACTATCTCTATGTTATCAACCCTGTGTTCAGCACAGATCCAGCCCCTTACCAGCCACTGTGAAGAAAATTCACTCTACCTGGCCCAAAACCAGCACAGCCCCCATGACTTATGCCTGAGCCCTCTGTCAGGAAGGTCCTGCTCATGCATCAGGAAGGTCTGCTGTTCCCATTGCATAATGCTATTGTGAGAATTAATGCCTTCTCCCCAAGGCATGAGGTATATTGTTGAAGTTTTATTGAAAGTCAAGTAAATTAAGTTACACAGGTCATTTTCATCTGCTTGATTCACCTTTCCTCTCTACTTAATGACCACTTTGAAAGACTCTCACAGCCATCAGTGGTCTGGCAGTTTTCCCTCATGACTGTTGTTCAACTGTGATCCTTTCTGGTTCCATTTGTTTTAAATGCTGTACCATTTAATTATACTTTGCCTGTGCAGGATACTTTCTCAAAAATAATAGAAGTGTATCACTTTTGCTGAATGTAAAATTATACTATAAGGACTTCAGAATTCAGGAGGATGTCAAAGTAAAATTTCTGCTAATGTGAGAAACAATGCCTTGATTTTCTTGTGTGAGATGTATTTTTTTTTCCTGGTTTCTGTCAGAGGACTGACAAAAAAAAGAGACATTACCATTTTTCACATGGTTTGACCCATTAGATTGTTTGGTAGAAAGTATTTGAGTAGGCAACAAATTGAATTGCTTTTACATTTCCAAGATGCTTAAGATAGAAAATAGAAAAGACAGCACCAGGTATACATGCTGCATATATAATAATATTACTGCCAAGGAAATTTAATTCTGTCTCCAGTGATGGGTTTGGGCAGATGTTTTGCATTCAGCTAGAGATAAGGTAATGCATGCAGTGCAGTCTCAAGTAAATAGGAATAGAATGAAACTGATATTCTGTATTAGTTGTGTATTATTTATTGTATCTGATAGGAGCGTTGAGCAGACACCTGATACTCACACCATCTGCTTGGAATCAGGAGAGTATGGAGGTGCTGTCAGGACTTTCTGTATAGGAGTTGCTCAAGAAAAGCTTTTCTTTTGTAAACCACTCCTTTGCTCATGTTTTTCTGGATATTTTGCTTTCTCTGCTAAGGCTATAGTCCTGGCATTAAAAACCAAGGTTTGCGTTTAGTAGTTGACTGCAGTGTGCCATTGTCCCTTTATTTTATATCAAGACAGGGAAAAGAAGCAGTTATGATCAGCTGCTGTAAGAAACCAGTATTTCTGTGCTCTGAGGGCAGGAAACTGCAGGAAGACAGTTTTGATAGACTCATAGAATCACAGAATATGTAGGTTGGAAGGGACCCTCAAGGATAATTGAGCCCAGCTCCTGGCCCTGTGCAAGACACCTCAAGAGTCACACCTTGTGCTGAAGCATTGTCCAAACACTTCTTGAACCTCTGTCAGGCTGGTTCTGTGACCACCCTGGTGAGCCTGTTCCAGTACCCAGCCACCATCTGGGTGAAGAACCATTTTTCTAATATCCAACCAAAACCTCCCCTGACTCAGCTTTATGTTTTTTCTTTGAGTCCTGTCACTGGTCACCACAGACAAGAAATCAGTACTTCCCCCTCTGCTTTCTCTCATGGAGAAGTTGTAACTGCAGTGAGGTCTCCCCTCAGTCTCCTCCAGGCTGAACAGACCAAGTGCCCTCAGCCACTCCTCACACGGCTTCCCCTCAGGGCCCTTCCCCATCCCCGTGCCCTCCTTTGGACACTCTCTAACAGCTCAATGGCTTTTCTGTGCTCTGGCACCCAGACCTGCCCCCAGCACCTGAGGTGAGGCCGCCCCAGTGCAGAGCAGAGCGGGACAATCCCCTCCCTTGCCCGGCTGGTGATGCTGGGCCTGAGGCACCCCAGGACAGGGGTGGCTCTCCTGGCTGCCAGGGCACTGCTGACTCAAGTTTTGGGATAGTTCATTATCAGAATATACTGTGGAGGGGGGGAAAAAACCCTCAAGTTTTGAAAATCTGCTTTGCTCGAGAACTCTGGGGAGATAGGTGTGAGTAATAGCCTCAGAAAAAGAATGAGAGAAGGATGAAAACAACTCAAAAAATACAAAGAAGTTTCCAGCCCTTTGAGTCAGAAATAATCAGATGGAAGTGCACTGGATAATCGGGTGATCACATGCCACGGTGGTGTTTAGGTGGGAGGATGACATGGGAGTTTAAAACTTGAGTTTTCCTCAATAGCCTTGTGGCTCAGGACTGGTGCTTCCAGAAGGAGCTTACTGTATTTTGGTATAAATCTCTCAAGGGAAAACTGAATTTTGAGTCAGAATCTCTGGACAGGAGACTACCATTCCCTCTGAAATGGTTCAGTTTGCAATATTCTGCCTTGGTTTTTTTCACTCTCCATCTAGCTGCTGCTGTTGTATTGGGACACAAAAAACCCTTCCCCCCAGACAGGGTTAAAGCAATAGTATTTTCCTAGTAAGAGGAAAGAACAATATCCAACAGTGTCTTTTTAGGGCTGGTGTCTTAGTTAGTGATACCTTGAGGAGAAAGGGACTGCAGCTAAACAGCAAAAATTAAAAATGGGCAATGCGAGGGCTGCCTGGTGCTTCCTGATGCTTGCCAGGAAATGCAATGATGTGTGTAGTGGAAGGTACAAGGAAGATCAAGGAAGTGCCCTCACTGTGCATCACTCAGGATCTGGCATATGACTGTCAACTGGGAATGCCACTTGGCAGTGATATGCATGGCAGCAGCATGTGCTGTGAAGGTGCAGGGGCTGAAGGGAGCTGATGAAATTGAACCATGCTGGAAACCTTTGCATTACCTTCAACCAGTCCCTCTGGGTGGATCTAGATGGCTCACATATTTCTGCATGCCTTTATGCCTAATGGTAAAACTACTAGAAATGTTGGATCAGTCAGAGGCTATGAGGAATAATCAAGAAAATTACAGGCACATGTAAGCCTTGCTGAAACCAGCAGTGAGTATTTGATTTAAACATCTGGGTTAAGGGTGTATTACTTAATAGCAATTATTAAAGTTGGTCTTTCTGTGGAAGCACTTGTTAAAGCAGAGGCAGGTGACAGCGCTGCTTTGTTTCACTGAGAAGCTAAGTGCAGTGGTAACATTACCACCAGTCTTCTTTATGGACATTTCTTTAAATATATATCTGTGTTTTGGAGTTTTTGGTAGCCTTTTGCTGACATTCATTTCTTAAATCAGCCTTTTCCTAATGTTAAATGCTGATGCCATAGATTTTGTACATTACTGGCTTCACAAATATTCTATAGGTAACAGAAGTGAACTGGTTGGTTGTAAAGCGTGAAGCTAATAAATACAGCCCCATCACTGGATGCTGCACAGTGATGGCTGTGGTTCAGATTTGCACCATGTTGGAATGATAAGCATTTGCAGCCACCCAGGTCAGCAGTCAGTCTCACCAAGCACCACCTGCCTAGTGGCAAGGTAGTTTCTTATGCTGTCAACCTTTTGCCACTGGCCTGAGTGATCTCCATGCACTGCCACCGTGGGTTTCTTCTGCGTGTCTCGTATCTTCACACAGTTGACTCAAGTATCACTTCCAGTTGCTGGCACAGAACCATTCCTGCCTGCCAAGTGGTGTATTTGTCCCAGAGGCTGCTCTCCATCCCCTTGCCCTGCACTGTCCATCTTGCCAAGTCTGTAGGACTGGAATCTGGATGAGAACAACCAGAAGCTTTATGTTAAAAAAAATGTTTTTTAATGGCTAGTTACCGAATACAGTGCTCTTAGCTATGAAATTAACTTGCACAGCTGTGCTACAGAGAGAGAAATCTTTTGACTGCCCTTTCCCTATCTATCATCTTCCAAAAGTGTACAGCCAAGAGATTTTAATTTCTTCCCTTTTTGTCTTTGGCAGATTTATCCTTGTATTGCACAGCTATTTAAACATAGACCTTTTAAAATGCTGTGAGAGGCTTTATTTTTGTTTGCATCTCTTTTAGAAGTATTCCTAAGGCCATTTGTTCTAGTCTGGCAGGCAGCAAGCAGGCTAAATTTCTCCTCATATCCCTGAGCATTTTGCTTGCTTTAACAACCACGGGAATCGACTTCTCTGTAGTGTGCTGTGGAGCAGCTTGAAAGGAGACCTGGTTTCAATAAAGGTGGACACACCTCCATCTCTGAGGGCCAAACTGAAGGAGTTACTTTATGTTTTTAACTGGTCTAAAAGCAGTTTCATAAAAGACATTTAAAGGGGGAACAGAGCTGTTCAATTTTATGCCATGCTCCTGTTGAGCCTTATGAAACTGTGGAGCTTGCCCTTTGCAAATGTAATTTGGGTTACTCAGACTTCTCAGATGTTCTGTGTTTTGTAAAGCCTTTGAGTGCTTTGTTTATGTGCCATTTTTTCTGTGGACATGAGCAATTGTAATTTGGCTACAAAGAGGAGGAGTTACAAAAGTATTCATGCCTCATCTGAAACAACATTTTAGTACTTGCATTTCTGCTCTAGTGACATGGGTTACATTTTAAAAGGCAGTTGCAGAAAGATCATCTTCTCCCTAGCATACATGACACAACACGTATGTCTGTCCTACAAGTTTTAAGTGTGTTCACCTGTTGTGTGTAACAGAATTTCTTTTTCTGTTCCTGCAGGAAAGCATGGGTCAGAAATTGCTTCCAGCTTTCTGTCTAGCCAGGGCAGCCTCACAGGACAGTAAGTGATATATGTGCCCTTCCATTTGGCACACCACCAAAGTCCCCACATAGCGGGCTGCTTTGCTAAGGGGTGGTTCACAGCATTGTCTTTGGCTTTGTACATGTCACAGGACTGTGGCTGGAGATGCCAGCTTGCTCTGACTCTTCAATGTAGTCTCATACAAATGCTATTGAAACCTTAGACTGAACAGACAGCATCAGAAGGGTTTGGAGGCTGAGCACAGTAGGGACTTTTTTCAGTGGTAATACTCAGTCAGCACTCCCATTTTTCTCTTTGGTGCTAACATGCACCTTTTACTTGCAGTTTGGCAGGTGGAAGTGTGTGTGTAAACATATGACAGGAACTCCTGTTCAGATCTGGAGGATTCTGTTTTCCCCTGCCTTATATGTACCACAGTGCCTGCTGAGATACCTGCAGGTAAAGGTGAAATGCTGTCAGTGCAAAACAAGGTGAAATTCAGCTCAAGGCTTAGATGTGGTGTAAGTCAAGGGGTAAATGTCCCTCTGGTTTCTTTCTGAGGTTGGTCCAGCACTGACAATTCACAGCAGTATTAGAGGATGCCTTGCCTTTACAAATTCAGAAGTGGTACTATCTACAGAGATATGACAACATCACTGCTGAGTTTGGTGGTAGTAATTTTCACTGCTGCCTCCCCAACTGTATCTCACTGGTAACACGTTGCAACTGGAAGAAACCAGCCTTGTTTTCAGACACCTCAAGAGTAGTGCAAAGCATCAACACAAGAATTCACAATACAGATTTTTCTGTTTTGGGCTCATACTAGTAAATTATCAGGAGCTTTGACTGAAACAACTCTTTCTGAGAGGAGAAGAAGCTGTCTAAGTGCATTGCCAGTGAAATCTGATTGGAAAAATGTCAGCAGAAATTAAAGAAAACTAGTCAGGGCAGTTCGATACAATTACATACTGTATATATGTCAGCATGTCCTTTTTCACTCTTTCTCCTTTTTATTTTGGGCTCTAATTTCTAAATAAGATCCTGTGTCATTCCTCACTATAATTCCATAATAGCTCCTCTAGGTTCTGTTTCACTTCGTCAAACAAAACATGTCCAGATGTCTGCTGTGTGTAAGAGATCTGACTGACTTTAAATGCAAATATACTCCATGACACAGTTGAATGAATTGGTATCTAATCTGTGCATGTCTTTGCAGAAAATGTTTTCAAAGATTGGATCAATAATTAGTATGTTAGAAAGCTCTGTGTTACCCAGAGTGTGGTCCTCAGTTATTCTTGGCATGCTTTTCAGCATTTGTCTTTAATTATAGGTTATTCATATCTAGAGAGACTTAGAAGAAGTTAGATATTGATATCAACATGGAATGCCTATACAGTATGACAGTTCAGCTTGTATTTGTAGGATAAAGGTGTGTCGAGGAAAGCTGGTATGTTTTCTACTAACTCTAGCCAAAGGCTGGACTAAATGCAACCACAAGAAAGTATTAGTTGGAAACACTGTCAGGTTGATATAGTAAAACACCTTCTCTTTTCTTTGAAACCTACTGAATTTTAATACATATTTTGGTTGATCGTCTGTTATTTAATTGGCAAGGGGGGGAGGGGAGGAGAAGGGAAGGCAGGGGACAGCAGCGAGGAGAGATTCGGAGAGGTTCGGAGAGGAGAGGAGAGGAGCATCACTGATGGAAAAAACCAGTATTCTTTATTTTTTTTAAATTATCTTCCTAGAGACTAAGAAGTTTATCAGGATGCATTTCTTAAAAGTTGGTTTGCTTTGGAGGTGTATACCTTAAAATAAATTCCTATCCTGCTCATAGTTACTTTTATTCAGCTATTTTTACTAGCATGCATTTTGTCTAGGGCCATTTCTCACTCTAATGAAATCAACCAATATGAACAGAAATGGGTAATTTTGGAAGGAATTTCCTCATTTATTTTTGTGGAATAAATTCAGTACTAATAAGCATAACAAGAACAGACTTTAATGAATCACAGAATTATAGAATGATTGGAAGGGACTTAAAGATCTAGTTCCAGCCCCTGCTGCCATGAACAGGGATGCCATGCACTAGATCAGGTTCCTCAGGGCCCCATCCCACCTGACCTTGAACACTTCCAAGAATGGAGCATCCAGCCGTTAATGAAGACATGTGATGCAACAATGTAACAATAAATGCAACAATGTATTCATGTTTTTTTCTTACACACCTGCTTCCACTTTACTGGTCCTGTGATTTATTCAGTCTTGTTTTCACTTGGCTTTGTCAAACATTCAGCAGTGCATGTAGCACTTTGGTTTGAACTTCAGTTGTCCAAAGGCTACAGTTCAGATTTTGAATCTCTAAGAGGAAATTAGTGAGAGCTCGTAAGACTTGAGAGTCCTCCATAATAGACAGAGCTTTTCTTTCACAGTCTTTTGCATGCCAGTTGAACATTCTGGAATTTCTTATCATGCACCTTTCCTAAATCTGCATGTTGTACATGCCAAGTCCTGCACTGATGTTAATAAGAACTGTGCTTACTTGAGAACACACATTTAGCTCTTTTGGCCAAAGCCCCAGTACTTGCCTAGTTAAAGCTTTGTCAGGTTTTCAGACCCTCAGGGTCAGATTTTATAGATGTTTAGTTTACACAGACCTCTGAAGATCCCATTCAGTGCTTTTGATTACATAAATACTTTTAAGAACTGGGGCCTGGGTTGATTGAGCCAGCCAGTGTCAAAAGGACGTTTTCCATGTATATTCAGCCCCACTGAACTCAGACCTGCAAGTTTTCGTGGTGGCATGCAGAGTGGCCTGGGTGGGCTCAGTCTCGCTGATCTCTGGATGTCCCCATTCTCCACCTTCTCCATCAAGAGAACAGTAGGTCACGCTGCTTGTCATGTGGGATTGCCACCAACCCCTCGCCTTTATGTGGGTAAGCATCATGAGGCATGGATCTCTGTGTACTTTCAGGGAACTCATCTCAGTAATCTTGAAATCTGAATCTGTTTTAAATCTTGATTTAATTTTCATTTTAATCTCAATTGATCAATTATATCATGTTAGAGGCACACAGCTAGATATGTTTCTAGGGATAAAAGGAAACTTGGCACATAGTTGAGTGAAGCATTTCTAATCTTTTTGTCCTCTGGCTGTCAGCTACAGGATGTTACTCTGTATTTCTGACTGTCTTACATTTGAATGCAAATCCTTGCTAGCTCCTTTCTAGGGCAGCTTTTATATCACTGTTTTTTCTACATCATGTCAAAGTCAGGTCTAGGAACTTTTCTTAGGGACTCAGTTGCCCTGTGCTCTGTTGTGCACAGTTGGATACAAGCCTGTTCATGGAATAACCTGCTATCTTTAAGCTTCTTGTATTTTTTTCAAGTTTGTTTGCCAAGAACAACTCTTTTCTCTGAGACTGGAGGGTTTTTTTAAAAGATTTTAAAAAGCAGCTGCAGGACAGAACCTCAGAGTAATGCCAATACTTCAGTGATAACAATAATTGTTGATACTTCAAAAAGCACACTGTAAAGATAGTTCAGAAAGTTTTTCTTGCTGAGAATTAAGTCCTTTGAGAATCATTTAACATCCAAAACCATCTCTGTGTTAAAAAAAAGAGAAACCAAAACCATTAAATTCTAGTAAATTTCATCCTTACACAGAAATGCTGAGTTTCTACAATTTGTCTTATTTCTGTAGGAAATAACCTCCATTTCTCATAAGAGGTTAATAATGTTGTTTCACTAGCATTATTTAGGCAAATAATACATGTTTTCAATATTGCCATGGTAGCACTATTCCAATTTTCAATTGGTTTAGAAAAGCCCCGACATGAAAGAAATCGTACAAATAAAAATTACAAATCAAACCTGGCACAGTAAAGTCTTTCATCCACAGAAGGTGCTTGCATTTGCTTGTAAGGAATAGCACGGAATAGTTAAGTTCTTTGGGCTGGAAGTGAAGGAATTGGTTTCTCTCTAAGAAGATGAGACAGTTTGGTCTTCATAAGTTTTGTGCAAGTCAGTCTTAATATTCCTTTTTTTTCAGTAAATCATGTGCAGACTTTCTCTTAATACAATTTCTCAGAAAATGAAAAGCCAGGGAAAGCATCTTGCCTTCAGGCTGTGTGTGCTTGATTCTTCTCACTGTAATTCTAAAGTTAGAGAGGGTACACACACTTTGTTGTAAACTCAGGAAATTACATATTTTAAACATTTTCCAAACATGGGGTGTGATCTCTCCATTAAAGAGTGATTGTGAACTACAAGCTGAGACAAATCCTAGTGTCTTTGATATAGTGCAATTTTAGTCTCAGGTCATCATAAGAAGTGGTGTGAAGGCAAATGCAATTTTGGAAAAAATTTTAATAAACAACACAAAACAACCAATCCATAATAGATAAGTTCCCTGATAACTTCAATAAAATATAGACTGTTTTTTTCAATTGCTCAGGACCTTAAAACCTTCTTGTTGATATACTTTTCAGAAATGCTTTCTCAGAAGATATGTTCTTTCTTTTAAAACATCTTTGCTGAATACATAGATAATAAAACATGAGAGATGACCAAGACTGACTTGAGGCTACAGCAAAATTCCTTGCTATGAGGTGCTTGGCTGCACCTCAACAACTGTTTCTTTCTGTGCAACAGTGGTGCTACCTGTGTTCAAGGAATGAGGAACAGTGCACCGTAAAAATTTTAGAGGTGGAAACATTTATTTTGCCTTTGCTGTTGAAAGAAGACACTTTATGAAAAGGGTGGGTTTTGTTTGAAGATGTGGAAAAGTTCGGTGTCAGACCCATTATAACCTCAGTGGAAGGTAGAGCCAAATTCATACAAATTGCAATTATACAGTTTTCCAAGTGCTGGAAAGCCAGGACAGATTTTGCACTGATCATCCTTGCTGCATCACCTCCATTGCTGCTAGTGGACAAAGCCATAAGAACAACTGAAAATGTTTGCTCCTGCCACAGTTCTCTGTGCTCACTAACCTAAGGGCACATCATGGTCATTGGATAGTTCATCTAACAGTGTGTAAGTCCACAGAACTGCTAGTCCTAAAATTTGCTTTCATTTGTCAGTCTAAAGTAACACAGTTTTTTTAAGATAGGGAACAGAGTCCATGTTGTCTCTCAGGTCTTTGTTGCAGATCATAGTGAGAAGTGTGTCTTTGTTAAGAAAATGAGTTTCATTGAGGCTTTGAGAGAAAGTTTCAGGGCCATGCTTGCTGAACACTGAATTGAACAAGCAGGATTTCTCTGTCTTCCCTGTTTACACTATGTAAACACTATCACTATGTTTACACTATTAGGTGCTTTCAAATCTTTTCTGCGTTCAGCTATTCACTGTTGATATTTTACAGGATTACATTAGTGCCACAGAGCTTCTGTGAAGAGCCTGGCAGGACATGTTCTTTATGGGATGTGTAAGGAAGACACAGGGTAAAAAAAGATGAAGCATAGCACTGCCAAGTGCTTTGACTTCTCTGGAGCTGGAGGTAGTCAGCAACTTTGCAGGTACATTTGTGAACTGGAGAAAGGTCTGTCTTAGGTAACAATATAAAATGTAACCAAAAGTATGTATGTATTCTATCACCATCTGTTTAAAACCAGGTGGGGCAATGTTCTTTATCTTTTCCATGACACATCTCTGATAACTCCCCCTGGAGAGATATTTTTCTATTGATGGGCTATCAAGCCTCATTGCATGACTCATAAATTACATAATCTCATTTGTGAGATGCTCCACCCAGGGGGAGAAACCAACCATTCCAACCTGGATATAATTGGAGGTTTGGAACACCACAGGCAGCCCTGACCTACTGGATTCCCAGAGGACAAGAGCTACTTAACCACCACTGGACCTTCAGAGCAGGACTAGAGCCTTCTACAGGATCACCATTTCAACAGAACCTTATCACCTCAAGAGGACTGCAGCCACCATTTAATTGGACTGCTACCACCACCCTGCGTGACAAGGTGTCAGGTCATATCCTGACTCTGTCAGTGTTTTTGTACTATTTGCATTTATTTTTAATTTTCCTATTAAATTATAGTTCTGATTTCAACTCTCTCACTGGTTTGCTTTCAAACTAGTACAGGCCACTTCCCTTTCTGACATGACCCTTGGAAGGAAGAACCTTCCCAGCAAGAAGAAGCAGTCCTGTGCATTTCTGTACCATTCTCTGATGATCCTGCACCCTGCAAATGAGAACAACCAAATCAGGCCTATATTCCTGAGGACTGAAGCTCAGGATGGGAAGCACCAGCATAAGGGCTAGCTTGGTTGGGGATTCATGATAAGGAATTAACATGTCTGAGGAATTATCAAAAGAATCACAATGAGCTGGGGAAAAAGGAGTGAGAAATAGGTCAGTCTCAGGAAGCTTAACTGAGACTCTGGCATGTAAGTAATAAGAAAGGTTCTTACATCACAAGATCTTGCTCAGATTGAGCAGGTTTCCTGCACCATCTTTTCTGCTCCCTTTTCACCTGCTTCTCCTGGACTTTTGGTCTCTCTGTGACCCTTCAGCCACACTGTGCAAGAGCAGGGCTCATGTAGCCCCTGTTTAGTAGGTGCTGGGGAAAAAGATTACAAAACCAGAAGCAGCAGTGCCTATAGCATTACATTCAGATTAAGGATCTAGCCCCCAAACTGTTCCTTAGTCAATTCTGCTGTCAATGGGTGAATCATTTTACTTTGTGAATGAGCCAGGCCCTTGGGAGGCTCTTAATCCTGTGATAGTCTTCCACATGAGAAGGTGAGGAAACCCACAAATGCTGTCCCAGCCAGCTGGAGCAGTTTCACCAGCAAACAGGTTTTGCTGCTTTGCTCTGGCTTGCCGTGATGGGAGCTGCAGCTGCAGGCATGCCACACTCGGCAAGGAACGCATCCTGAAGACTAACCATCAACTTAGAAGGAGCTGCATCCTTGTGGAGCAAATGTGACAGACAACCATGACATTTTTTTGAATGAAGTACAGCATTACTTGCCCAGAAACAAATGTGTTATTTTTCCTTCCTACTACCCTCTCAGCCCCTCTCTCAGGAAAGCATTCTTGGTGCTGCTTGTTACTGATAGGAATTGTAATTATGGTTCATTGAGAGTAAAGCCTGCTTATTCAGCAGCACAGCTCCTACTGACTTCAGAAAGCCCAAAATATAAGTACAAAATCTCTGAGACACCCAAGAGGGAAGGCACTTGCTACACATAAATGACTGAATTTGTGTAAAATTTGGGATCCCAGAATTGTGGAGGTGGCAAATTAGCATGAAGGTTTTGTTTTGTTCCTAATGTGTATCCCTATTTATTTCTAAATAATTTCTTAGAGAGCTAAAATCACAGACAAATAGCATGAGCTTACAAAAGTTGGAAACACAAATTTTTTTTGTGGTGAGAGGTTCTTTTTCCCTTGGAGACATCATCCAGAGACTGTATGAAAGTGTTAAGGAACAGTGACAAATGAGCATAACTGGAAGAATTACTCACTAGCTTAAGGATACACTACATAGCCAAACTACCTCACAGGCTTGCAAAACTTGCCAGGATTTGTGAGCCTTTCCTCTGTAATGTATATGCTTTTGTTTCCTGGAGAGACACTCAATTAAAAATAGGTCTTCCTAAGAGCGAAAGGAGCCATATACAGTTTGTATCAGAGGCAGAAGTCAACCCCTTCCCCCATGTTGAATTGGGTAAACTAGATGATTCATACCTTGTCTATAAGATGCCATTGTTTTCTACATGCTTGCTTTCTCTCTCTCTGCTTCTTCTTGCTTCATAGTCCTTATTTCAAGCAGAAAGTAAATTCAATAATATTTGAGTTCACATGGAAGTTTTGTACTGCAGATGCCAAAAATCAGAGAAAATGCACTCGCCTATTCCCATTCCTTCCAGTTTGTTGGTCTGTTTTGGCTGTCTGTCCTGGTCTTTGGTCATCTTGATGACCTCCTTAGCAATATCAGTGAAGAAATCAAAACACTGGGACAAAGAGGCTGAGATTCAACTCTGCTGCTAGCAGGAGTCCCTCACAGGAGATAGCAGAGAAGGTGATTAGCAGTGGTGTGATTTTGGGTGCTCTGTCGCATGGCTGGGTCCCGCAGCATTTGGAGGTGCTATCTCGGCAAGGCGGCACCTCCTGCCGAGTTTACTTCAGCACGTACTTTGTGAAAGAGCAATATACAGGTGATCCTGGATTGGTGGCTAGCAGGGTCTGTGGGACTGCAGCAGGACTTTGTGGGGACTTCAGTGCTACTCTGCCTTTAAGAATGAATTTGGATTTCTTCTGTTATTGACCTCAGTCATTTATCAATGCAAAACATTTGGCTTAAGAAATGCTAGTAATAAGAGAAGCCCTAGTATTGTCCATTAGCTAAAATCTTGAATGAGATAGATATGTACACTGTGGTGTCCAAACCTTTAATACACAGTGCTTTTAAGTATAGAAAGATAGGTCTTTCAATAAAATGAAGCAATGCTTCCCCTTCAGATGGTGATAGATTAATAGCCTGAAGTAATAGTAAGTTTGGGTGGAGAGACTGAAAACAGAAAGGATTTAAAATATTCTGAGCTCCTTTTGTAAGTATGAGAAAGCAGAGCCCAACTGCTTTCAAAGTTTTTTTGAATGTAGAAGCTGAGAAAACATTGCTTCTCTACAAAAACACTTAAAATGTGTTTTTAATAGCTAAGCCAGGTTTCAGCTGCTGTGAGATTGGTTTGAAATCCATTCTATGAAAAATAAATAAATGCAGGGCTTTTTACACCTGTCTTTTAATGTTTTAGTATTTGGGTTTTAGTTTTCATCCAGCTGTCTGATTAGAACAATTGTTTTTTTTTTTTTAATTAACAAAAGTTAATTTTGCATTGTATTTTTACTTGAAAATCTTGAACTTTTAGAAAATTTTAGGTATCAGCCTTGGCATCATGTCCCAAGAGGACTGTTAATGTAGTCCTGGCTATATTGTTCCCTTGAAAAAAATCAGCATGGAAGCACTAATAATTGGTGATGGTAATAAAATTTCAAACATAGACATGTGTGATGCAATTAAGTCTGAATTGACTTATCTAACATTACCCTGGGAAGGAAATACATTTTTTCCTTCTTTACAACAAAATATACCCATCACCCTCCCTGAGCTGCAGGTCCATCAAATGAATGTTCCAGTGTACAGACACTGCTGGAGGACACTCACTTCCCACTCTAAACCTCCACATCATCCCATTTTTTTGCATTCAGCTCCTTCACTACATCTTCACCTCTGCTGCCTCCTTTGTGAGAGAGCCATATCACAGTTCCCTTTGAGTCCTGAGGAACCTTCCACAAGGTCCTAACCAAAACTCCACTTTATCACTTTCATATGCAAGGACCCAGAAGAGAAAATGTAGTTGAGGTAGCCAGATCTCTGCTCCATGATGGTGTTTGTTCATTCTTTTAATGGGATAAAGGAAGCGGTTCATGCTGGACAGCTACCAACTGCTATTGCTCCTGGGACTTGCCTGGTGTCAGTGCATCTTCTCTGCATCATAACAAAGGGTCTCTTGCTATTGCTCTGTGCAAAACCAGGAAGAATTTTGTCTGCATTAATGTAGCTAAGCCAAGTCCTATCCTAGAACATGGAAAAGGGCTACTCTTTAAATGTTGTTACTTTTTATTGCCCTTTGGTCATCAAATAGATCTACTATGGCAAAACTCTGGTTCTGGATACAGAAAATATTGCCTTTCCCAAATCAAATGGTGTTCCCCTTAATACATTAACACATCTCAGGGCATGGTTTTGCAACAGTAGCACTTTCTTGCACAGCACACATTCTGTACGTATTAGTCCTTATAGTGGTACATTGTAAATGAGGTTGTAAAATCTAGAAAAACCCTTAAAATCTAACTATTTCTCTTCTGGGTCCCGATAGCTGCAGTGAATTTCCAGCACCCAGATATGCTTTGCTCTGAATTAGGTATCTGTAGGCTCTGAACTGCAGAAAAGTGCTGTGGAAGATTAAGGCTTCTGTAACACAGTTAAAATACCAGTGTAGATCACATTGAAGCTACAGCATGTTTTTGCTGGTTACTGTATGATTTCAGAGTTATCATGTTATCAGGTTATTAAGCATGAGTCATTTTATCAGATCTTGCCAGGCTGAATGAAGAACTTACATAATCTCTAAAATGTGATTTAGATAACAAGAGCAGACTGTCATCCAGGATCATGCTGTCTGACTGAGCAGACAAGCTTCTCTTCAGGAAACCAGGTACATTTGCTGTGCTTTCTACAGCATGAGTCCCTCCCTGCCAAAGTGCTATTGGCAACTTCTCTTGTAGTTGGCCAACTGAAGACATGGTGGTATCTGCACAAAAAAATTTGGCTGTGGCAGTCAGATAGTGGCAGACCTTATTTCACTAGGGGGAAAGTGGTCCTGCAGTCAAATATGGCTGTCTGTCTTCCCAAGATACATTCCTGGTTGTGTGGCAACTGAGCAGTTCCATGACTCCACACAGGTTTACACTGATTCAGCTTCTGACCATATCACTGACTTTAACTCTCCCTCCTTTCCCCTGTTCACTTTCCAGATTGTCTTCTTTGCCTTGTTATGAGTAGGGTGTTCTTCCTCCTGTCTTTTGGTGTTTCTTCTTGGCAGGATACATTGTAAGTACTCATCTTTGAATATGTCTCCCAGAAGAAACATGGATGCCCCGGAGGTTTTGACCCCTGTTAAGAATGACGGTGAATCTTTAAAAGCTTTAAAACAAATAACAAAATATATCAAAATAGAAGTTTAGATATTTAAAAGTTTAATGGTTGAAAAAGGAAGTCTTCTCCAGTGCCTAAAAGACTTACAAATTGGGGACCTTCTGCATTTATCATAGTTCACAAATGCACTGGTCATGCAAGGAGCTTTGAATTGCAGGTGGTACTCTGAAATCTCTGTTTGCATGTGGGCTGGAATTCAAGTTATTGTAGCAGTGGTTCTCTGTGCATGCACTCTGGCTTGAGCTACTGCAAAAACAAGCTTGACTTTTACACAATTTTATTTCCTACTGATGTGCTTCTTTCTGTTCATTCATTCCCTCCAAGCCTAATTTCCAAGATGTTGAAAAAATGCCTAGAAATTTGCAAAGTTTCTAGAAATTCTCATGCTGGGTCCATTCTTGACCTCACCAAAGACTCAGTGCGTGGGGTGGAAAGACCCGGGAGGAGCCTTGTGGGGCAAATCGTAGGCAGTACTTGTCTATGTTATTTCCAGTTTTGCAGCTTTGGTTTCCACAGACCAACCCTCACCTGATGAACAGGAGTGGGCAGGGATGTGCAGGCTGCCAAATCACTCAAACACAGCCTCCTCACCTCCTTTGGCACAGAGCAAACACAGATATCTGCAGCTAACTGGTGACAGGTGACACTGAGGAGCAACTAGGCAGGCAGGTAGAAATTTGTGTTGATTGTGTTGTGGGGAAAGCATTCCCCAGGGGCAGTTAGCCACCGTGTGGCTGTCTTTTTGAGCCTTGGTGCAGTTAATTTTGTATCCAAAATTGCTTGTATAGAAGAAGACAAGGAGTAAAATGAGGTGCAACGTTGCCACGAATGTTTCATTTCATCTGGGAAATGGGCTTTTCTGCCTGTGTGAAAACAAAAGTGAAATGAGAACAACAGGAACTCCAAAACTTGCAGGTCATGTTCACAAAGCACAGGGGAGAGAGGGTTAGGGAGAGCCTCCAAACAGACCTGCAGAAATGAGCAGAAGTTCACAGATACTTTAGGTGCCTGAGGTCACTGGAGATGACTTCTCTGTCATTAGGTATATACAAAGAGAAACACTCAGGTTTTGCTGTCATCTTGTACTTCAAATTTCTAAATAGTTTTGATGAAAATGGCAAAAGTTTTTCTTGAACTGAATCATGATTTAGCTGTCAGAAAACAGACAATATAAAAAAACCCAAAATGTTAAATCTCAAAGTTTAAGGAAGGTTATGGCTTAAGTCTTGCAGGTCCTTTAAGAGTGTCTTAAGTCTTTGAGCAACTGATGACTACCAGTATAGAACAGTGAAGGGTGAGCTTGTTTGCTTATTCCTTGTATTGAGCACTCAAGTTTTGAGCCTTCCTTTTGATGCCTCTCAAATTGAGTTGAAAAGGAGATATTTGATTAAGTTGAGAAATGTACATAAATTATGTAAAACTTCATAGTTTCTTCAGATCCAGTGAAAGCTGGTGCTTGATTGCTACCCTGGTGTTTAAAATTAATTGTATTTTTAATTTTAATTTCCTAGGTATGAACACACAATCACCATCTTTTGAGCTGCTTTTATATTTTGTCAGAGGTTTAAGCTTCTAATCATTTTGCCACTGATACTGAACTGGCTTGTTTGAAAAGCAGTTTTCTCTTCAGTTGTATATTGCAGGGATGTGCAGGGATGTTCCTGAGAATGAGGAATGAGGCTGCTTATAACAAGGTGTAGTTTTGAGACATGTTTTGAAGGGCATGAGATAAGAGTGAAATGGGTTTAGCTGAGTGTACAAATGTTTCATTTGCCCGTGCAAATGTGGTCATGCTTTGGGAGCGCTGAAGAGCAAGGTTTTTGCTCTCTCTCTCTCTGCAGGTGAGCAGTAAATATGAGTTTGGCAACATACGACCACGAGTGCCAGAACACTGTGATCTGAACCGTGTCTTCAGCTGACTTCCCAGTGGCGAGGCACTGTTGATCCTGTACCATGGAGGACTGCCTTCACACCTCCTCTGAAAATCTCTCCAAGCTAGTGAGCTGGGCCCACAGCCATGGGACCATCTGCAGCCTCATCCCCAACCTCAAGCACCTGCTTTCAGAGGGGGCCCACGGCAACCTGACAGCCATGTGGGGCTGTAGTGCTGGCCATGCCTACCACTGGCCCCTGGCCGCCACTTGCCGGGCCGGCTCCCAGGAGCGCGTCTGCTTCCAGGACAGCCGCAGCTTCAACTCGGACAGCCCCAGCATGCTGGGAGTGCCATCGGAGGCACAGGCCAGCCCCCTGGAGCGCTACCCAGGCCGGCCGGGGAAGGCCAAGCTGGATTGCACTCGCACTCGTGACTCCTGCGACTTCTCCTACTGCAGCGAGCCGTCAGAGCTGGGCGAGCCTGTGGAGGAGTACGAGGATGAGGCCACCCTCTTCGACATGGTCTGTGAATCCTCTGTCACCGACGAGGACAGTGACTTCGAGCCACACCCGCACCGTGCGGCCGCAGGGCCCCGCAAGCGGTCGGCAGCCGCCGCCCAGGCCCAGGCGCAGCCCGCCGACGAGGGCGGCGGCGACGTGCTCCTCAAGAAGATCAAGCAGGAGCTCCCCGAGGACTACTACATAGTGGCCAACGCCGAGCTGACGGCCGGAGCCGATGGGCCGGCCCTGGCCTTGACACAGATGTCCAAGCCCAAGCCGCAGCCCCCGGCTGGGCCCTCCTGCCTGGGGCCCACCAGGACGGTGCCCCAGCCGGCCGCCGGCCCCGGCCCCGACCCCGACCCGCAGCGCCTCTGCGCCTCCCCGCCCGGCCCGGCCCGCATGGCCACGCAGCGGCCGCCCCGGGGACCCCTGGCCTCCCCGGCGCGGGGAGCAGGCGGTGGCCCTGTGGCCGCCCTGCAGGTGCCAGCCACCAGCTCCAATGCCATCACCACCGCTGGGAAACCCATCAGCATCCCCCTCTCAGCCCTGCAGCTCCCTGGTCAGGAGGAGCCACCGGCCGCTGAGGAGACCCTCCCATCCGTCCCACAGCTGGCCCCGGGTGGCGAGGTGGCCGGCTCGCCCACGGTGAGCACTGAGCCTGAGGTCAGCTCCAGCCAGCAGCAGCCCCACGCCGTGCCCACCACCACCCCCGAGGCAGCGGCGCAGCTGATGCCAGGTAGGATACTGGGCCGGAGTGGAGGGGTGGTGGCATTTTGGGGGTGGCCCCCAGGCCTGGCTCGGTGAGGGTGCAGCCGAGTCATTTGTGTTGCATTGCATCAGGGTCCTGCTGGCACTTAAAGTCAGTGGGTGGAGAAGTGACATACACCTGGGAGAAGACTGAGGAAAACTCAGCTAAGCATCCCCACATGAGAAAGTGTACTGCAGCCAGAGACAAAATGCGTTTTAAGATCCATTTTGGGTACAGTTGTGTCATGGGAGAGTGCATGCAGCGACCTTGCTTTGTGCATGAGTCAGCAAGGACATGAACTGGGCCATGCACTCTCTTGATAAACCAGAAAGAAGTAGTCTTAGCCAGTATAGCCTAGAACTGGGGAGTTGGGTGGTACTTTCACCTTCACTAGACAAGTACTGTTGGACATGGAAAGGCAGAGGAGAGTACCAGGAGAGAGGTTTTCACTTCTATAAATCGTTACCTGTAAATCAGAGCAGTGGAAACAAGATGTGTATGTACAGCCTTAACCATGAAATTGATTACACTTTAATCCATGATAAAATTATTTTTTTCCCATTTTCCCAGTGAAAGCTCTCATGCTCTGTGTCCATAATTTTCTCATCTCCTGCCAAAGCTCATAGAATTGGCACAAACAGATCAACATTATTGGATAAAGAGCATGTTAAAACAGCTTACTTCTGCTGAGTGGTTATCCCATGTGCAGAATAACTGTTAGCCGCAGGTCTTCAGAAGGAGGTGGAAATCTGTTTCTTGAAGGGACTTGTCAGCTCTCTCTGGACCTGAGCGCAGACAGGTGGAAGAGTTCTCACTCTTCCAGCTTCTTCATCAATGCTGCCATCCCAGGAGGAGATGGAGCAGGAGCAAACTCTCCATCTTCTCCCTTGCTGGTTTGGCCTTGAACTGCCTGGTACAACAGAGTACAGACAAACAGTGAAGGGGCTAAAAATTGTCTATATGCAGTCTTTGTAGCAGGTGCTGTAAGTGCTAAAAACAATGACTTTAACTTGGGCATCCTGAAAACTGATTGAACGCTAGTAAATCTATCAACTAGCAAGAGTCTGTAGATCTTCTTGCCAGATGAAACAACAGACAAAGTCAAATATGCAATTTTACTAAGTAAAACCCTACTAAGCATTAGAAATCTGGAAGGATGATAATTGTCTTAGGTACAGCAAAGCAAGTTCTTCTTTGAGATCCATTTCTTGCATGACTGCATCTCTGAGATGTTATTTTGCGGTAGTCCTGTCATGTAGCATCCCTCATGGAAATTCCCTTGCAAAAGTCCATCTGGTTTAGAACCGACTCTGCTCTGCTAAATATGAGAAAGGCAGGATGCCTGATCCCACTCAACCCAAATTGTGTGCTAAATGTACTTTTTCCTGCCTTCCTCAGTTTATAGCCTCTCACTGCTATATGTAGACCTGGTTTCTACCAGCCTGCCCCAGCAACTTGCTCAGTCTCAGACTTGCAATTTGGGATAATAGAAGACAAGCCTGGGCTGAATTTTTCCATGTTAGGTGTGTGTTATCTGGGAGAGTGATTTACTTTCAACAGATCCATTAAAAAAATCTAAGCTCCTTTAAGCTGTTTTTGCCAGGTCCTCAGAAGCCAAACAAGATCAGCAGTTGTTACATTAGGGTTAAACCTTGCAGGAATGGATGCAGCACAACATTTTTGCATTTATATAGTTTCAAGAATGGGGTTGGTCCATGTCTAGTGTCTCACTTCGAGGGCAAAGTGGGATTGCACCTGGATTACACTCACTGCATAAATCAACCCTGAAAACCTCCAAGTGCTTTTTGCATAGACAGTAATGGGGTTCTCAGAGTGCTGTCCAAATTCTAGTTTAATCAGTTATGTTCTCAGTGGTTAAATTTCTTGAGCTGTTCCAAAAAAGCATTACACAATTCCTCTCTTCAGACTGGTGCAGTGTTGTCACATGCTGTTATTTTACTCAGAGGTAGTGGCATTTTTAACAAGGGTAGGATGACTGACATATGACTAAAACTTGATACATGAGTAAAGTCCCCCATTTCCATAGAGCCTGCTCCTTTGGGAAAGAAGTGCTGGCATTATTAAATCTTCAAGTTGTAAAAAAGGGGGCAATGTTGGAAATTGAATTTATTACAGATGCACAGCAGATGCTTGCAGGTAAAATATGGAGGTTTGATTAAAGACTAGATAAGAGTGGTTGCTCAGGTACAGTAATTTTGTTAGGTTGTCTCTCAACAAAGAGTGGTGTACTGAAAGTTGTGCATGATATATAAAATTTGAGCAATATTGAGCTACAAGAGGATGTTTATCTATCCTGTGTAAAATTTTTTTCTGTCCTAAACAGACAGATGTGAGTCTTTTACATTCTAATGTAAAAAAAAAAAAAAGGCAAGAACTAGTTATGTCAGCAAAGCTGGAGCTTTTATTAATTTATAGACTCAGTTCCTACTTGACAAACAAAAGTTCAGTTGAAACTAAGCAGGGGATTTAAATTCTGGCTTGCTCTCTCCGGTATGTGAAGCCTTGGTCCTGGTCCCATTAGAACTGCTAGTGCAGGGTTTAACAGGACTAAGGCCTTATTTAAGTTATGATTAAAGGCTGCAATCCAGCCAGCAAGAAATACTACTTGAGCCTTAGCTGAAGTTACATATCCTTGCATTTGTACCAGACACAGCTGATAGTTTCCATGCATGGTAATCTTGTAGATCATGGAAGTTGGAGTGAGGTTATCCATGAAATCAAAAATGTTGATGCTGTATGTTAGCTTAGGCCACATGATGCTTTTGGACTAGTTTCTCTTTTAAACATGTTTTTTTTAAACTCGTTTACTCTATTTAATTAAGCTGTGGCAACTGAATTTGTAAGCAGGGACCTTACAAAGATACCTTAATGTCTCAAAAAAGAAGTGGCATCCCAATGAATCAGTTAGGGCAGACACTGATTTTTGTGTATAGGTGTCTGTCTAAGCACTGTGGCATGTACTGAATTATTCTTCATCACTAATAAGTGGACATTAATCTGTCAGTTTTCAGATTTTTCTTTGCCATTTTATTAGCAAAGCCTTCAATAATGTATGTAGGTATTATTTGGTCCTCTTTTAATTCAGGAAAATCTGGGAGGATCTGCATCTGTTAGGAGAGAAATTTTTGCAATGGTGGAGTGCAGGGAACTTCTGCAATTTCTGCTTATCAAGCCACCTCTTCTGTCCCTTGCTTTTGCTAATACTTGGGATGGTTTTAATGTTCAAGAACCAGCAAGGGCAAGGTAGATGACATCAGTGGAGATAGAAGATAAGTAAGAAACATGATGCTTTGGATTGTAGTACATGCAGCCTAGAGCAATTAGTGACATTTGGATGTGGGAAACCAGGAATGGAAACAATTTGGTGTTATTGCAGAAGGCTATGGAGGGAGACTATGGCTCAGAGAAGAACAGAACTTATTTTGTATGAACACAAGTTTTGATTCTGAGAGACATAATATTTACTCTGTAAACAGGTTTGCTGAAGAATTTAGGAAGGATACTCACTTTCCACGTGAAGACTGAGGGTGGAGATATGTTTTGTACTAACAAGACAGTGCAGCAGTTTCTGATTCAACACTAGTGCATCACTAAAAATACAGGAGCAAAGAGTTCCATGAAAAAAAAAATACCCATCCTCTATATACAAACTGTGCAGAATGCAGAGTAATAAGTACAGATGCAAAATAAACAATCATCTAAATGTATTGGCTGGGGTTGTTGCTTCTGTCTGAGATGTGGCAGATTAGATTCTGTGTGTACCATCACAGTGCCTTCATATGTATCTGTCTCTGAACTCGCCTGACTGCTTGTTTTACGTGTACAGGCCTTTTCAGAGTTTGGAAGGGAAGCAGTTTGTCTGTAAGCACCTCTGCCCTCGTAGTCAGAGTGCCTCTCACTGTGCTGGCATTGTGGTTATCAAACAGTACCCATGTTTGAATGTGTGCTGTTTTGGATGCCGGTCTGTGCTGAGGGCAGTGCTTAGCCTTGCTGACTCTGATGTCTCTGCTCTGATATCCTCTCCATTCTTTTATTTTCTGCAGCTGGTATGTCAGGATTCCAGATCAGTGCCTGGTAGTTGGCTTGGCCTGGTAACTTGGGCAAAGATCTAGTTCTGTTCCTGTGCTCTCATCACAGGAAGGCTTATAAGCAGGATTGCAGCCTTTCGCAATTGTCACCTAACATGGGTTGACTCTTGTCCTGCTCTTAGTGTGGACTTCCCTGTTGGTTACAGGTGTTATTATATAAAGCTCTATCTGAGCATGACCATTGTAAAATGGAGCGTATGTGGGGCTTCTTTGATACTGATGTAGAGCTCTTAGTGGAATATTTTAAGTACTTCTCTGCAATCAAAAGTAGTAGGACCTCTCCTTTTCCCCCCTTTTTTCTGTCTGCAATGTCTGCAATGATGTAAATTTAAATTATGTGGGAACGAAGATCCTCATATAAGATTTGCAATTAGGAGCTGTTAGATGAGCATCAAAATGTTACAAAACTTCGAGGTGAAAGGAGTCTCTCATACCTCAGGAACTGACAGTTTTGACTAGATTTAGCTCTAACTTCTAAATCACTGTTTGTATGTAAAAAAAGCCTCAGCCTTGCACATTCCAAAGAAGTGCAAACAAGAAAAAATAATAGCTTTTTAGAGGTGTGCATAAAGCATACAGAAAGGCAAAATTAATCCTTATTGTAATTATTTCAAGCCCAGTGGAAATGTGCCAAGAATGAAAGTAGTGCAAGAAAAATAATCACATCAAAAGAAAGTTACAAAGCTCATACTTAAATAAAGCTCTTGCAAGAACACTCAAATGACTGCTAATCAGTCTCTGTATTTGTAGTTTACATGCAAAGATTGATGTCTCTTGGCTAAAGTGACTGCTTGAATTCTGTCTCCGCAGACATACACTGCTGAACAAGTGATCAAGTGAACACTTAAATATGTGTAGGGGTGAGACAGTCTCTGCTCTTTGTGATGTACGGAAGAGTTCAGAGTCCACTGGTGACTCTTTAGGTCTCATAATTGACATCTATTCATCCTCTAGTAGATGGACTAAAAATAATAATTGCTGAGATACACAATTACAAAAAATATAGCACTTTTATTTTTTAGAGTTGCTAGAGCCTGGCTTATTTAGAAGAATAAAATTAGATCACTGTAATTTTAAATATGAGAAAAAGGAAGCTATTGACCTGATTAATCACTTGGTCTTGCACCATGGATTTGCCAGCCCACTCCCACCTTCAAATATCTTCATCCAAATGCTGTTAAATTATAATATAATGTTTTGGGGGCTGTATTCTAGAAATCTAGCTATACTTCTGTATTCTAGAAGTCTAGCTAATGATTAGTTATCTTTACGATATTGTAAGGCAGTTCTGTTTAAAAGCAGGACAGTAGGATAAAGAGGACAAGTTTAGCCTTGGCAGAGTAGTCATGCAATTGCTTTTATCATTTGGGTGCCCAGCGTGACAAACAAATTTTTAAAAAAGAGATGAACCCCATAGTACTAACAACTCTAATACAAGAGTTGTTTATGAAGCTGTTCCTATGAGAGGCATTTATCAAGGTAGTAATTTTTACAGAACACAGAAATGAAAATGCATCAATTGTTGCAATATCTTCAGATTTTCACTGTGCTTAAGAAATGTAACTGTTACCATTCAGGACTTCACATGTATTTTCTTTAGTGTAAATTTCTTTCAGACACAGAAAGCTCATCCCAGCCTTTTTGTATAACCAGCAAGAGACTTGGTGCATACAGGTTGTCCTAAATATTGTTTATCTCATCAGCTGTGTATGCAAAAGTTTAGACTGCTGCTCTCTTTGATGTCAGGGCTTAGTTCCTCTTTTCAGCATGGACTTCCTCTGAGTGGAAGTACCTGCAGCACAAAGAGACATCTCCTGGCAGCACTGTAACTGGAGATACATATATGTGTGTGTATATATATATATATATATATACTTCTTGGAGCAGGCTATTAATGAGTATTCATACTGAAAGTAGGTTGGTGTGGGAGATGTTTGGGGAGGGGCTTTCCATTTCATTCCTGCTATAAAAGCTGCATAGACCTATTGATCCTCTGTAACAGAGGAAGGTGGAGGAATGATAGTTTCCAAGTAATCTGTGAAAGTTATTCACCTGTAGCTAGGAGGAAAAGAAAAGGACTGTTGCAGCCAGGCCCCAGCAGTTTTTAAGGATTAATTTTGTAGAGCATGCCAAGCTCAACTGACAAATAGTTGAGAATGGGGTTCTGAATAGAGGAATTATTCTCATTTAAATACATATTTTTCATTCGAAGTACCATTGCACAAACAGAATTAAGGAAGATGGTGTGTCATACCAGAAGACAAACTGCCTGTTTCAATGAATGGTTGTGTTCTGGAGCATCACTGTTCATTTCAGACCTAGAATATACCCTGTCACCCATTACCCTAACATGAAAGGCAGCAAAGGAAAAAATAGAACGCACAAGTGAAAAGTAGAAAACAATTATTTTTGCAAACCAACATGACTGAGATACTATGTTCTCCCTTTCTCTAAAGGTGTCTTAAATAGACAACTGTTTTGTGCAAAGTGCTCTGTTTCATTATACTGGTGTATAAAAGAAGAAAATAAGGCCTTGGCTGGTTCCAGCTCTCCTGCAAACATATGGGAAAAAGCAAACAAAATTGGACACATCTGTACTGAACATCACTTTAATTTTTGTATATAGATTATTTAACACAGTGCTTTTGATAGAGATCTGTTCCTCTGTGTGATCTTTGAAATTGTTTCATTTTGGAGCTATTTTAAGCTTATGATTTGTGAGTCTTTAAGAAAAGAGAAACAAGGCAGAGTCAGATTGGGATCTACAGGGGAGATGCAGCACAGCAGCCAAGAGAGGTGCTGACCCTGGAAAGGCTTGTGACATACACTTCCCTTCTGCACTTCAGATGGGATTCTGAGACAAAAAGGGAACACAGGCCTTGACGGTTTAGATCAGGACACTTTCTGAGGGTGATTTCCACTTTGTGTGAGGCTGGTACTTCACTAAACAGGGCCAAGAAAGTGATCATTCTCCTGTTTTGGACACTGGTGAGACCACACCTCAAATCCTCTCGTCCCTTTTGGGTTCCTCACTCCCAGAAAGAGGTGCTGGAACATGTCCAGAGAAGGGCAAGAAAGCTGGGAAAGGATCTGTAACATGAGACTGATGAGAAGCGACTGAAGCAGCTGGGGTTGTTCCGCCTGGGCAGCCAGGTAGGTGTTGGTCTCTTCTCTCAAGCAAGTGACAGGATGAGAGGAAATGGCCTCAAGCTGCACAAGGGGAGGTTAAGGTTGAATATTAGGGAAAAATTCAGCATCAAAAGGGTTGTAAAGCATTGGAACAGGCTGACCAGGGAAGTGGTAGAGTCACCATCCTTGTGAAACTATTCAAAAATATGTGTGGGTATGGTGCTTGAGGACATAGTTTAGTGATGAACATGGTGATTGTACTAGGTGGATGGTTGGTCTTGATATCTTAAAGGTCTTTTTCAACCTTAGGAATTCTATGATTGAATAATTCTATACCTACAGAAGGACTACTTCACATATGTTTTCAAGATTGAAGATTTTAGTAGCACTAGACCTCAGGAAGAACTGTTTCATCTGTCTCAGCGGTGGGAACATGGCATTTTTTGCATAAGCTGTTCTGTGAAGCCACTACTCAGTGACTACTCATTTCTCCCATTTTCTTCATACCTAAATTATATCCCTCTTAATGAGTCTTCTTCTGTCATGTAATTTTCTTTTTGTGCTTGCGGTGAACCTAAAATCTGCTTGAGCATGAAACAGACCAGTAAAAATATCTGTGTATATTTTCTATCTCTCCAAGCAAGACAGAAATTCTTGTTTGTATTTTTCCAAAAAAGAAAACAGAAGTATGATGATATTTTAGATATTTTATCATGGCTGGCACAGCACTGACCAGTGCTTGCTAAAACATTCAGATCCTGGAAGCACTGAAACATAATGAAATCTATCTTTGTTTGATAAAGTATGCTTAAATGAAGCATATGCCCATTCCAGGAAGTGTTGAAACAGGCTATTAAATCAAAGCCTCAAGAGAGAGAAAATGTAACGCCTGCTTTCCGTGATGAATCTTTCTTGCTGGGGTCCTCCACAGAGTGGTCACAGAAGAGCTGCTTTCAGCACTGGTTGTTTTGAACAGCTTGAATGTGGCTGGTGGCCTCTGTGGAACGTTAGGGCAGGGCTGTGTTTTCATTTCCCAGATGAGTCTGCTTTTGTCTGCAGCCATGCAGTGCTGCCCTTTAAAAATGGAAGGATGCTGCTGATCACACAAATGTTGTGTTAGACACAGCCATTCCCAGGTCATGGTTCCCACTGAATGCTGCCCTTGGTAGGAGCTGGGAGCAGGGCTTCCTGCAGGCATGTCTTATAAAAGGTGGTGCCAAGGACCTTGCTGAGTCTGATTAAAACTTCGTGTTATTGAAACTTTGCTTGATTATACCTTGATCATTAAGTGCATTGACTACATCTTACTTCTAATATATACCTGTTAATCCCTTTAAGTCTGAACAGTAAATGCGCATAAACACAGAAATTCTGCGTGCGTTACTGTAATGGAACTGAGGGTGACTATCACAAGTGACACTGTGTTCTGCTGTAGCTTTTCATTAACTAGGTCTTCATGATGAAAACATTACTTGAAACAACAATGGATTAATAATGTTTAGTCAATTGCTTTCTGCTTTGTACTTGGGAAGGAAAAAATGAAAGAAAAAGGCTGGACTTCTGTTTTGTTCAGAGAAGAAGAAAATGTATTCTGAGCTGTTCTACCCCAGGTCACATCACCCCAGTGCAACAGCTGAATCTGTTGTATTACTGTATTATTTCAACCAGGAAACCCATGCCCAAAGATCAAGCCTGTGAAAAATAAGGATGTTCATCTCTAATTGTTGAATAGCTTATTTCAATTTTCTGTTTACACTCGCTTCTCTTTTCAGTGGATATGTGCCTAATCTCTGCTTTCCTACAGTGACTGGTCAAGGATAGCAGTATGAATGACCCAGAGAAGCATTGATGGGTTTTTTTGGGAATAATTTCATTTTATCCACAACTTGGAGCACTCTTCTGATTGATATGGACTCTGTCCTTCAGTCATGTTGATGTGCCAGCTTATGGAGATTTTTTCTTGTCATTTGCTCCTAGCAGATGGAGCATTGCCACTTGTTTGGTACTTATTTCTCTCATGATTATAGAGCCAAGAAAAAAAAAAAACAGACAGGGTTATATACATTATATATATAAATAACAGTGTATGTATATATATATATATAACAGTACTGTTAGCATTACAGAACAACATTCATGCCTATATGCTGATAGACATTTTGGTTTTTTGGTCACAGGTTTTCATTTTATTTTTCTTCTCTATATAAAGAATTGACTTTATGCCTCTGTTTTCCCTCCCCTGATTTAAGATAATCCTCAGAAAACTTAAGTTTGACAATAACTTGTCGCATTTACCATTCACTTAAAAAATTGTTAAATACATCAGACTGTTTATTGTGCTAGTGCATACTAAAATAGCCATGTATATGTATAACACATCCAAAATTATATCCATTAAACTGTACCTCATGTCGCCTCTTAGATTAATTGGTTTGTGTCAGTTTTGGTATGAACTCATTCAGTAGCAGGGGAACTGATTGTTCATGTCCTATATAGAAGAACAAATTATTTTTATGGAAATAAAAAAACCTTCCTGACAGGAGAATTTTGGCAGTGTAAATACAGAAGAGAAATAATAGCAGTATTCTGAGCAGCAGAGCAGGTAAGTAATTTGTATATGCTCTCCTGAGTGTGTACATAGCTAGAAAACATCTGAAATTCCTAATTTTATTTAAAGAGACTTTACTCAAGTAGAACTGCAAAATGTGACTAAATATTTACTCAGTCAAACTATGATAAATTAGGTTTCAACGTGTATTCAAGGACAGAAAGAAATTAGTTGTGTTATCAACAACGGTCTGATTCTTGATGAATGTGCTTCTCTTGCAGGTTTGTCTCCTCACTGCAAAATTTCCAGCTGCTGCTACACCTCTTGGGAGTCCTTGTTTTGGCAACTGCCTAGGTGTGCCATGGTTAGTCTAGAATAAAGTGGTCTTTGGTCAGCCAGGGTGTGTGAGCAGCTGCCTCGCAGAGTATCTAGTGCTTGAGGGCTGTCCTCCTTCTGCAAGCTGGGACATATTCATGTCTCTGCCCTCTGCCCAGCTTTGAGTCTTCCCCAGCCTTTACATTTTAAACTTCTGTCCCTTTAATGTGATGAGAGTTGTGTTTGTAATGGTTAAAATAAAGTTCTTAGTTGTAATTTTTTTTCTGGAGTGTGAGGAGGAGAGAAACCGAAGACCAGGCTAAAAACCCACCTTAAAAGCTATTTCACTTGAAGTGCTAGACTTCTTTCTCTCTGGAGAACTGTGTAAAGAGCTGCTCCTCAAATACTGCTTTCTTAGCCAACAAAGAGAAAGGAAATATGTGTGTTAAAAGTGTGCATGGAAATTCCTTATGAGGTTGTAAATTGTGAGCTCTTCACAGAGTTCGTGCCCTTTGTAGCTTGCTTCACTCCTACTGGACAATATACAGTGAAAGGAAAGGTGAAAACAAATTGGTCTGTCTGGGCAAAATCACCAGCTGAGAATTTCAGAAATGATACATCAAGGTCACTAACAAGGCAGTTGAAATACCTTGTTAAATTAAAGATGGTGGTGAGAGAAAAAATACTGAAATGTCGTTCTTTGGGCTGCATGTGCTGCAGTCTGTATTACCAGAATTAAATGGCATGAGCTGCCAACACATTTCCTCTTACACTTGCAGTAGATAGTTCAGCCAGAACAGAAAAGGGTACTTTTTGATTCACTACCAATGGCACTTTAATAAAATAGAGGGGAAAATGTCTGCAGTCTTTAATAAGTAATATATCAACCAAGTGCTGTCAGCCTGTGTAGAGAGTTTCACAGTATGATTTATTATGTTAATTACAGTCATGTGGGCCTCATGCTCTTAAGTTTGAAACTACTCATATTCTCGGCTTGATTTAAGAATATGCTTTGGCCAAGACTTAAAGTGCAGCTTATTATGATTAATGTAATAAAATATTTATTACATTCTCCTTTTCTTTGTTTCTCTGCTTGCTGCCCCAGTTAGACTGACTCATTTTGAAACACTATAAATTAGATTTCAGATGATGAGGATTCTCATCTGGTTTTAATCTCTCTCTTTGCTGTTATGTTTTTTTCATATCCTTTGTTCTTATTCTCTCTTCTCTCCCCCTCGCCTTAATTTCTCTCCCATATTTCCCAGTTCTGCTTCTCAGCTGCTGTCTAGAGTGAATCAAAAGCAGGCAAACTTCATAGCCCTGGCTCATCCCTTCCAGACCTCTTGCACTGCTTTCTCAACTATGCTGATTAAAGGTTTTTCTTAAATGTGATGACATTAAAACTGGTGGTACACTGTAGCTGAGAACATGCTAAACCTCTGGTGATGTGAGGTGGCACATTTTACATGTTTCACATTAAAATTCTTGTCAGAGAAGACTGAACTGAGAGGGGATACAGGGGATACCTATTTCTCATTCTTCTTCCGCAGGGCTTTCAACTGCAGAGAGGCACAAAATTTCACTGTGCCAAATATTCCAAAATGTTATATAAATTTATATCCGTGATTTTGTGCAAACCAGCCCAGTAGTTAAATTTCTGGCTGAGCAATCACTGCTTCTGAGATCTGTTTACACATCTATAAATCTGATTTTCTCTGTAGGAACATGGAAATATAGATTCTTGGTTTTGTTATGTAAGAAATGGATTTTTGCCCTGGGAACTGTATAATTTTCAAACTGTAAACTTAATTCAATAAAGGAGGTGTGTCTCAGATATTTACAGATTTTTCTCTTTTTGTTTTTGTTTTTTCTTCTTGTTTTTTTTCCTGTCATCAGCTTTTGAATCAAGTCACTGTATACATATAAATTTTATTCAGTTCCACCTTCAGTACATATAATGACTTAGTCCACTTAATTTTTACATAAGCAGATACACTTAAATACAGGGACACCAATCCAGAACACACATAACATGCTTTGTTGAATTGGAAACTTACTTGTGAGAAAAACTGATACTCTGCAGAGGATGTGTATGCAACAGTTTCTGGACTGGTGCTGAGCCAGGTCCTCTTTGAAAACGAGTGCATCCCTTCTGCTGTGCATCACCCACCTTCCAGTTCTCCAGTGTAGACCAATACAATAATTCCTTTAATTCCTTCTGCTACAAAGCATTAAATAACTAACATGCTTTGAAAGGGCAAAATTTATTTATGTTGCTAAAAAGTCCTGGGTAAAAAAAAAATAAAAAAAAAATGTTTTCCAGAGTTAAATATTTAATCTGAAGAAACTAATTGTCAGAAAATGTCTCTTCTTTAGCGTTAAACTGAAACCAGTACCTGGAGTTTTCTAATGGTGTTAGCCATTAGTTGTTTGGAAATTATTAGAATATTATATGGCTGAATGCAAAGATGAATGCTCACTACACAGCTCACATTAGCTTCACATTATAGGTAATATTTTCTTACTTATCAACTCCAGCAGCACTCCGGTTTCACCAAACTACCCAATTTGTTTAACCTGAGCTCTGAAAGAGTGGAAATTGTATCTTAGAAATGAACCTTGAAGGAAGTTTAGTCAGTTACTTTGACAGGGGGATTGGGGTTTCCCTTCTTTTTTAAAGTTTTCTGATGGTTTTGGGTTTGTAGTACAGAAGACTCTTAAGTGTGGCTTTTATATCCTCCACCTCTGTGAAGAGTTGAGTCCCTAAATGTCAATTATATAAGGATCCAAGTAATCTGTTTTTATATACCTCCTATAAAGATAATAGTTATGGAAATAAGAGTGGGATTTAGCATGGCTGGTTTACCTGGCGATGGTTGCAGGCTTGGTTGCAGTCCAGGTGACTGACTTGGAATGGGCCAGATTAAACAGCAGATTCCACTCCAGCTGCCAGCTGAGTATACATTGCCTGTATATCACCCAGATACATGGATTTCTTAGTACTCTTGCAAAATATTTTCTGTTTCTGTATCTGCTGTTCTCCATGCTGTGTCTGAGCTGTAGCATCCTGCTGTGCAGTGTTGCAGCGTTGGGTAAGCCTGGGAGAGCTGGAATTGGTGTATTTCTTCCTGTCAAATGGAGGTGGAGTCTGGGTAAATATCCTACTGTGGCGGTACAGAGGAAATACATCCCATTTTGCATTGCAGCAGTTCATGCCAGTGCATCTCAGAACAGCTTCAAAAGGAGGTAGGTAACTGTATGGACTCATACCCCAGAAATGCCATTGCTAATTGTTCAGTGGAAGAAGGGAAATGAAAGGCAAAACTGGAATGCAGCACTTCTGTTTTCTGCTACCATGACGAAAACAAAACCTGACAACTAGATGAAGTGAGCCAATGGGAACATTTCTTATTTAGAAAATTCATTTTTAGAACCTTAGTGCTGGAATGGCTCAGATGTTATGTACGTCAGGTGGAGAAGGAAAATGGCTTTATAAAAATTGATGTTCCCAGGGTGCTGCTGTTTTGCACTGTTCATTAGCAATTGCCAGTACCCTCTGCATAAAGAGGGTGACCCAGTCAGTCATAGGAGAACGTAACTTCTTAATCCCTTATCATGGCTACAGATTTTCTGACACCTGAGGATTGTGCAGAAGTCCCATTAATATCTATGTGTATTTTATTGTTGGCTTTGCCAGCAGCCAAACTGCATCTCAAATCTGTTCAAGCTGTTCAAAGTAGTGAAAGAGAACACAAACTGGCAATCAGCACTAGTGTCTGTGTGAGCATTCATTTTCAGACCATTCTATACCTTGCAAAAATTGTTCAGGTGACTAAAGTTCATTTTAATGACGTTACTTCATGGAGATGCCAATGAATAAATATTCCCATACTCATTTGCAGTCTATGTCCTTTTTTTCTTTGACATAATCTAAAGCTTTTTAATTTTAAAATCATAAAACATTTTGCTGATAATTTTGTTGGAGGAGGTAAACTGAATAGATGTATAATTTTTTTTGCCAAAAACATAGTGTCATTCATAAGTTGATATTAATTAATTAATTTCTTTCATACTACAGGTTTTACATGCTAATGAAAGCCTTTTCTGAGAATGTTAAAGTGGAGTTTAAGATATTAAATGTTAAAATAGAGTTTAATTTAATATAGTGGGAACAGGCAGCTTTAACTGTTAAACTGAATTTAGTGACAACATCAGAGGGGTAGGGCAGAAATTAAAGAAAAAATACGGATGCACCTTCTACTTATTCTCAGGATGTTTCTGCAAATGTTTAGAGGCACTTCTGCTGTGGACACCTTCTACGCTTACCTTCACCCTCATTTTTGGCAGCAAGACGTGAGAATGCTGGGCTATTCTTCTGATATGGTGAAAACCAGCTGTTAGCTTTCTAAGTTTTGCATGCAGAAATATTCCGGGATGCTGTGGTACAACAGTGGTATTCAGCTGGTTCTGACAGGATAGCAGTAGTACGGCTTCCAGGAGGGCACATTTGTCAGAGGCACATGCAGCTGTTCCCCGTTGTGACTTGACCATAACTCCTTTGCACAACAGAGTGACCTCTGCTCACTGAGACTGTAGATTTTTAGGGTGTTGTTTGTGTATGGATACCTTCTTGAAATGAGAGGGGACTGGAGAAAAAGGTAGGAGCAGTCTGCAGTTTACTTGAACTGTTTTAGTGGGCTGCATGTTGCCACGGCCCAAAGGTTGGATATCAGTGCTTTTCAGTGATTGCAAAACAGGGGCAACAACCAACCTGTAAGGTGCTGGGGAGTGGAGAGAGGTTTAGCTCCAGCACAGAAATATGTGGTGCTTCATGTGCGGTTAACTATGTTTTTTCACTTGAATGAAATCATATCAGTGGAAGCAAGCCTACTGCAAAGGCGTTTTCTTAGTCAAGACACAAATTTGGCAGAGAAGACTGGCTGGTGATGTGATTACAACCAAGAAAACCCACCTTACTTTTAATGTACGTCTGTGAGATCTCACAGCTTACCATATGCAGAGTTTAAGACTGTTTGCAATAATTACTCAGGTTTGTGTCTCCCACTGATGTCACAAATGCTCTCTGAACATTAACAATCTGTATCTGTCTATCATGAAAGCAAGTGCCTTTTCCTCCTGCCATATGTAATTACAGAGGTTCTGTCCTTTTCAGGGAGTCCAAGTGTGTGTATGTGTGTGAGCTGAAATTAAAACAAGCCTGAGTTTGATAACTGTGCTGATAATATTAAGTCTTGGCTGCATTAAGATCAGATTATGAAAAGATCAGAAAACAGCTGTTGCTCTGTGGGAGAGATCATCTGATGGTTGTGGGCTAGCCTGGGACATTCCGCTCCCACTAGATTGTCTGTTTAATCTCTGCCTGGTCACTTTATCTCTTTCACTACATTTGAATGAGAACATCTTAAATACTTGTCACTTTTTCAAACTCATGGTTGGGAGTTTACCTTGGACCCCCCAGTAAGGTGGGGTTTGCTGTCTTTTTCTGCCACACTCTGGTTTTCTTGGAAATGAAAGATGTGAGATATGATAAGAAACACAAGAACTATAACCAGGTCCTTTGTGCACTGATGCAGCTGAGGGGACAGGACCTCAAGAAATGCACCTCCAAATAAATTCATTTTTTCATGCTTCTGGTTGTAGTCTGTAAAACAGGGGTAACAGCACTACTAGTTGTAAAGACTTCTTTATGACAAGGAAAAGACACTAAGGATAGCTTGGCTTCATAAGTCAATGATGACAATAATTTCTGGTTGATTGGTTCTGAGGAACCATCTGAGAGAAATTAGACCATAAAACAAGAGTATTTGTATTCCTAAAGCCTAACAACAGAGATATACAGAAGACTGTAAGAAAGGTGAAAACATATGTAACCCCTCTCCGTTCTCCTATCCCACATCAATTTGCAGCTTGGAGATGTTCTGATACAGAGGTGTTCTCTTGTATTGAGAAGCATTTTGTGGCTTTTCTTTCTGTGCTTTTACCCAGTTTTGGAACCCATGCACACTGCAGAGTTGATGATGCTAGTAGCAGTGGAGGTCCAAGAACAAACAGGTTTATGTTTGCAGTAGTCAAGGAACTAATGTAGATCCCCACTAGTGTTTCCAGTAGTTTCCACCAGCTCCACAGAGCAATCAAAAGAGCTTTGGTCTCTATTCAGCAAGATGCAGCGAAATGAGACGAACCAAACATCTGGGAACTGTTACATGGGAAGCACCCCACATTTGTGCCGTGCTGCATGATACATTGCCAACATTTGAGTGGTCTCATAGGAAGAGGATAATCCACTATTACTATTTCAGCCTGGATTCACAGCCAAAGTGAAGGTAGCTCTCCTGATGCGGCTGCATGAAAACCTGACCCATTATTTTTTAACATTTCCCACGTGCCTTGTGAAGTAACACACAACACACCACTGCAGGAATGCAGTGTTTCTGGGGTACTGTTTTGCTCATGAAAGTTGGGAGGATCTTTAATTCAGTATGGGTTTTATAGCTGTTAGCTGCAGATAGGGTAATTTCCTTTGCAGATTAAGATAAGATGCTGTGTAAATGACTGACTGGGTGTCACTGCTGTGTTGTGACAGGCTACCCTCTAAGAAGAAGTGATTGATGACATTTATAAAACTGAGCCATTATGTGTGCTGTTTATATTGAAATGGAACTTAGGATGTGGGCTGTCAGTCAAAGCACTGATTACTTACACAGTTCTATAATAAGTGTGGTGGGTGCAGTGAACAAAATACCAGAGTAAATGTTTGTTTTGGAGCTTTAAATAGGCCTGTCTCTTTGTTTCCAGCCTGCATCTAGCCGTACTAAAAGGATATATTATGTACATTGCCTGAAGCATGAGGCTTCACTGCAGACTGCTAGGAGTGCTTTGATACTGACATCAGTATTAAAATGAGTTTCTGAGTCAGGAAGGTGACCTTTCTTTTTCCCCTTCAGCACACTGCAAGCAAACCTCAGGGCTTTGTAGCAGCATTTTTTCCTGCCTACAGAAGCCCCCAAAGGCCTCAATTGCAGATGGCCACTTCTCTGTGCCTTGCAGAGGATTTAAGAGATCCTTCTCAATGGGTGAGTGATGTGGATGCAGGAGGCCTCACTCTGAAGACACAGGAACTGGTCCTGAGGGTTATAAACTCAGTCCTGTTTCTGTCCTGCTGGGATATCCTGGGGCAGATATGTATGGAAGTGATGAGATGAACTTCCTTGAGAGTCACCCTGTAGATTGGTGGGAGGAGAAGCTGCCCAGCTCTGCACCAGTGTTTCTGCATCACATGGAAAACTGCAGGTGGGGGAGGGAAGGAGAGCCTACTTCCCTTTCCCTGCTGCCTTCTCCCCTACTAATAGGCTTGCAGGGAAGAGAGGAGCAAGTGTCTGAACACTGGTGCAAAGCCATGGCTGTGCTCCTCAGCCTCACATAAGCTTGGCCTGAGTGGCAGAGAGGCAATGGGAACTTCACCTGGTCTCATACCACTTCTTGTGTGTATGTTGGGTGGGAAACACCTGTTGAGTCTTGCTATGGCGCTGCTAAAAGGAAGCCAAAATGTGTGGGTTTCGCAATGGGACCAAATAAAAAAGAACTTCAGGGTTTTTTTCCCCTCTTCTTATTATTATATTATTAAGAGACAAAAATTGCTCCATGTGCAGTTCCAGAAAACAGTGAAATAATTGAATTTTCCTTCTTTGCATTTGCTGTTAATTTTCTGAAACCATTAAGATTTTTCATATTCAGAATGATAGTTCCACGTATATGCTTCAAGATGTATTCTTGTGCAAACAGATAGTATGCATATGCCAAGAAAACAGTCCTTAAAAACACACACCACTTACAAAGCTTTTCCTTTTCATGCTTCTCTTATGATCAGCCAGAAAATCAGCTGTCAGTAACAGCTATCATAGTGGTAGCCTCTGAATACTGTGTTTTGATGTGGCATTGATTGTAAGGATCTATGAGGAAAGCCTTTAAAGCAATATGAAATTGTTTTCAGAATTTGATTTTTCTGAAAAATGAAAAGACACGGTCATAATTGTACTGTCAAGGTACAGTTTGATGACATAGATTATATAATCATGCTTTTTTACATGTTTTCCGATGTGAACGTATTAACTATATTTTCTTTATTCTTGTACATTTGTAAATTGCACATTGTTCTGCAGCAATTTTACCTGCTAACTCCTTAGAGTGTGCTGCCTTATTTTGTACTGTACATTCTGACTATATTTATTTTGCTCTTTATATATGTGCCTGGTTAAAGATAAGTATTACTGTCATAAATATGATGCTTTAGCTCTTTTTTTTTTTTTTTGTAGGAAAAAAATGTAACCAGTACAAGCTGTGGTTTCATAAGTGAAATAATTCTGAGCGGGCTTATTCCTGTGTCTGGGCCCTGCACACAGCATTGTGATCCACAGAAAATCCTTCACCTTGCCTTTGTTGCAAAAACCAGATTGCCTCTAATCTCAATGATTTTCACAAATCTCCATGCACAAAACTGTGCCTCAGTGTCATGAGAAGCTCACTTAGTTTTGTGTCATACAGTGTATCGTTTGTGAAACTGAAGTTGGCTTTTCAGTCATGTGAGAGGTATCGAAAGATGTTTCCCAGAGCCCTTTGTGATATTGATTTTAAGTTCTTTCCTTTTTGAGGAAATTCAGTTTAGAAAAAGTATCACATAAACTCACTGCTTCTACTTTTTTTCTGTCCCATTCTTCCTCTTCCAGACCAGGATGAGAGAGCAGCAGAGCTCAGCAGGGAGCAGAATGAGAAGACTATTCGGAGCACACAGACAGCTCTCCGCAATTTCCGAGAATTCCTCATTTCCAAGTACCCCTCTGAGACCCGTGAGATCTATGTCATCCCCTGCAAAGAGCTTGATGCCTATCTTGCATCCTTCTTTGTGGATGCCAGACAAAAAGATGGGTCTGAATATGAGCCAAACAGTCTGGCCAACTATCAGTGTGGACTGGAGCGTTATCTCAAAGAGCACAGGTATGGATACAGTATTACGAGGGATAAGGAGTTCAAAAGGTCCCAGGAAGCTCTAAAGCAAAAGCAGATAGAGCTGAGATGTAAAGGGAAAGGAAACAAGCCACACAAATCCATGAAGCTCACCTTTGCTGATGAGCTTATCCTGCGCAAAAGAGGTTTACTGAGCCGGTACAATCCTGAAGGGCTGCTGAACCTTGTGTGGCTCAACAACACTAAGGCGTTTGGACACTGCACAGGTTTCCATGGGTCCACCCTCAAGTGGGGTGACATCCGTCTGCGGGTGACAGAGACTGGGTTGGAGTACCTGGAGTGGATGGGGCCAGACAACGGGGACGTGAGTACCAAGAGCAAGAGAGGTGGGACAGACTCGCGGGTGTACGCCACCCAGCACTCCCCGCAGACCTGCCCTGTGCAGGACTACAAGGAGTACGCCCAGCGGCGCCCTCCGGCCATGCGCTACGAGGATGCGCCTTTCTACCTGTCCATCAAACCCGTTGTCAACTTGGCTGCACTTCACTGGTACAATTGCCAAGCCCTGGGAAAAAACAAGCTTGCCAAGATGGTAAAGACAATGTGTGAGAAAGGCAACATCCCTGGCCGCAAGACCAACTTCAGCGTCTACCAGAGTTGCAGCACCCTCTCAGAAGCGCAGAGCAACCAGCTGGTGCTGATCTGCAATAACTTGAGCCAGCAGGCTGCCCAGTCCATGGCAAGCCACTCCAATACTGGCAATTTCATAGTGTCAGCATCCTATGACTCTTCATCTGACACAGCCTGAGAGAACACCAAACACTTATTTCTTTTCCTTTTTGTTTCAAGCATTGAATTTGTGCTTAATAATACACATCAACTGTGATTGTACACTATTACCCCTCATAGCCCTCTCTCCAGTGTTAATTCACTTTATAAGAATATATAAACATATAATATATTTTTCTTTTTACAAATAAGTCAACAGAAATAGTTTAGTATTGCTAACAGTATTTATAGTGTTAATGCAGAAATGAAAGGTACTTATGGATTATAATATGAATGCAGATTTTGAAAGGATAAAAATGGTTCTCAGGCAACACAAGACAGACTGAAAATACCATTTTTAACATGCACACATTAATGAGTGTAAATCCCCAGGGAGGCTCACGTAGCAATTCTGTTCTAAAGCATTTTTTCAACTTAGTATTTTAACATGACCTCCCACAGTGGAGGAGACAAACTTAACATTGACTGCTGCTTTTTACCTGCTAGCTTACTCTTGATCAGCAAGACCAAGAAATAAGAAATACATCAATGTAAGTTCACAAAACCATTTACAGCATTTTTTATTATGTTTCCTGAGGCTCATTTATGCTACAAAGATCCTGAGGTCAGCTAAACACTATTTTTAACTTTTGGGTTTGTTGATTTTCTGGGATCAAAATGTTGCTGGTGTTAGGGCTAAGAAATATTGTTCTCAACAGTATGCAAAAGTAAAATGGCAAAACCATTGTCACACACATATTTTTACCTCTTTAAGCATAGATTGTTAGTATTTTGTCATTGTGTGTATGTAATGTAAAATCTATTGACATAGAGCACTCTTTCAGTATCCTGGGAAAACCAAAAGTGCAGAAAAATCTGCTATCTTATCCCAAGCTGCACAGAAAAATTGCATCAGCTGTGTCTTAGGTCATCATTTGAAATCCACCAAACAACAGAGTGTAACAACATTTCTACAGAAATTTTAAAATCATTTCTACAGAAAGTTTAAAAACTGGATAGTTTTAATTGCTGGAGTAGAAATGTAACTTAGCTACACATCATCTGCTTCCATTGCAGACAATGGAAAATGTGAATGTGAATCTGAAGGCAGAATTTTGGCCTTAAAGCCTTGAAATAACAAGTTCTGCTGTTCTACTTTGCCATGTAATTGTTCTACTACAAGTATGGGAAAACCACTAACAAATTCACTATTTCAGTAAACAATTACAATTCTTGACACTTAAAATTAGGAACAGTACTTTTCAAGTTAAGTTGCACAGGGATGTACTAGGGCTGTGGTGAGGCTTTAGAGAAGTCTGCTGGGATAATCGAGTGCCTACTGAAGTCAGTGAAAGAGACAACCTTGGCTGACTTCCCCTGGGTGTTGGACCAAACTGTTACTGAGAGGCTTTCTCATTTTGCAGTTTTTAATTGTTGTGCTTCTTTATGCCTGTTTGTCTGTATTTCTTCACATTCCTGCATATCCTTCGTATTCTCTAGATCTGCAACTGTGCAATGACTTTAATCATCATTAATTCCAAAGAAGAAGTGAAAGAAAGGTAGCAAATAGAAATAGAAGTAAGCCACCTGGCACCCTATAATCTTTTTTCCTGTGTTCCTAGGATGAAATGTCTGTGTGTGAGGGAGCTGGCAGAGTTTCTGCACTTCACTTAAGCCTTACTGAAGGTCTGTTTTGGGGATGAAATAGGTAACAGATGTGCCAGTGAAAAGTCTAAAGGCAGAGATTTCCACTATAATAAATATCTGTCCTCCCAGGAAGCTTTTTGCAGGTGACACAACCTGGCTCTGATGTCTTTTTTTTTCCACATGTAGCAGGGCTGGTACAAGGTCTGTGTTTCCTGTGTCTGACACGCCATAGTAATATAACCACCAGTTCTACAGTCTTCCATTTACCATCTGCTGTCTCTCAGGGTAGGCAGTGGGTTGGTGGGTGCAAGCAGTTGTTCATATTGCAGAGCCCTCCTTTTGTAACTTGGTTTTGGGGCTTGAGGCCAAATTATGATTCTACTGAAGTGACTGCAGGCTGTGTCCATGACTTTCAGTGCCATGGCATATCTGACTTGTAGGTGAAGGAGCTAGTAGAAGCACAGAGAGATTTCAGGTGAAGTCAGAAAGACAGCTGCCCAGTTTCCAGATGAGGCCAGACATCTGATTGCTGTTTGCACTGCCTTGCCTTTTCACAGCAGTGCTTTTAATGGGATACTGTTAAAAATAGTTTTGTAAGGTCAGTGCTGCTGGGTTTTTTTTTCTGTTTTCCACTGAGGACTCACGCAGTGGTGCTTGGTATGTGCTGGTGTGCAAGCATTCCATGCCAAGGACCTCTCTCAAGGTGCCAGGTGAGAGCTCAACCATGGAGCCAACTTCTAGGGAAGTCTGGTTTCTCTTTCTGCCCCACTGGCACTCATCCCAACACTTCCCGGTGACAGCCATTGCTGTATCTGACATATACTTCCCTACATTTCCTTTCCTGTTCTGTAGTATGGGGATGAGTATCAGCTGGCCTCTGTGGGGCAGCAGATCTCTGTTTCCCACCTCTCCTCCCCTGCCCAGCCCAACCCACCCCTTTGCTCTGAGGAGGCCGGTCACTGGCTGTGCATGTGCTGTGCTGCAAGCAGCTCTTTGAAGTGTTATTTTGCATAAGTGCTGTAATTCAGCCCCAACAGAGACCTAAGAAGAAAGAAGACTGGCACTCTTGGGTTTTGACCTGGGAGGTCAAAAAAAGCATTTCCCATGACTTTTTAATTCTTCGTGCTACCTAAGTTGTTGATTACCACAGTAATAGGATGGTTTGTGCTGATGTCCAACACCAGTGAGGCAACACCTCTGATACCCTTGACTTAGCAGGGCACATCAGCAACTTTTGCTTGTCTGGTAAGGGAATAAGCACTTATAATGTGTGCTTATTGTGATAGCACAATATTATCACAAGGAAGGCCAAGGACCAACTGGAATTAAATCTGGCCAAGGATGTCAAGGACAAGAAGAAGGGTGTCTGCAAATACATCAATAACAAAAGGAAAAGGAAGGATAATATGGACCTGTTACTAAGTGAAGGGGAGACCCTGGTAACAGAGGATGTAGAGAAGGCAGAGTTACCAAATGCCACCTTTGCGTTGGTCTTCACTGGCAAGACCAGCCCTCAGGGACCTCTGACCCAGGAGACCAGGGTAAAGGAGTGTTGGAAGGGAGACTTCCCCTTGGTCAAGGAGGATTGAGTTGGAGAACACCTAGACATCCACAAGTCCCTGGACCCTGATGGGATGCATCCACAAGTGCTAAGAGACTTGTTGGACACCATAGCTGAGGCTGCTCATGATCACCTTTAAAAGGTCACAGAGAGGTGCCCGAGGACTGAAGAAAGCAAATGTTACTCCAGTGTTCAAAAGGAAAGAAGGAGAGCACAGGGAATTACTGGCTGGTTAGCCACACCCCAATCCCGGACAGGTGAGGGAGTGCCTCATTCTGGATGCCATCTCTATCCACAGAAGATGATCAGAATAGTCAGCATGGATTCACTAAAGGTAAATAATTCTTGACCAACCTGATTTGCCTTTTACAATCAAACAACTATATCGATAGATGAGGGGAGAGCAGAGGATTTTGTCTACCTCAACTTCAGTGAGGCTTTCAACACTGTCTCTCATAGGCAAACTCAGGAAAAGTTGATTGGGTGAGTGGACAGGTGGATTGAGAACTGGCTGAACAGCAGATCCCAGAGGCCGTAATCAGGGGCACGGGGTCTACTTGGGGGCCTGTTCCTAGTGATGTCTCCCAGGGTTCAGCGCTGTGCCTGGTCTGGTTTAACTTACCCATCAATGACTTGGATGAAGGGGCAGAGGCCTCCTCAGCAATGTCACTGACAACACAAAGCTGGGAGGAGTGGCCCATACCCCAGGGTACCGTGCAGCCCTTCAGAAGGACCTTGAGAGGCTGGAGAGATGGGCAGAGGAACCTTCTGAAACTCAGCAAAGGCAAATGCAGGGTCCTGCACCTGGGGAGGAACAACCCCAGGCAGCAGCACAGGCTGGGGCTGACCTGCTGGAAAGCAGCTCTGTGAAGGAGCTGGGGGTGCTGGTGGACAACAAGCTCTCCATGAGCCAGCAGTGTGCCCTGGTGGCCAAGAAGGCCAGTGACATCCTGGGCTGCATTAAGAGGAGCATCACCAGCAGGGCGAGGGAGGTGATCCTGCCCCTCTGCTCAGCCCCGGTGAGGCCTCACCTGCAGTGCTGTGTCCAGTTCTGGGCTCCTCGATAAAAAAGAGACATGGAACTCTGGAGCAGGTCCAGCAGAAGGCAACAAAGAATATTAAGGGACTGCGGCATCTCTCTGACCACACACAGGAACAGGCTGCCCAAAGAGGTTGTGGAGTCTCCCTCATTGGAGATATTCAAGAACCATCTGGACACAGTCCTGTGCCATGTGCTTTAGGATGACCCTGCTTGAACAGGGAGCTTGAGTCAGGTGACACACTGTCATCCCTTCCAGCCTTACGCATACCTCATTCTATGATTATAGGAATAGTTTTGTTCTGTATCTGTATGATATCTGTAGTCACTCCAGCAGTGCTGATGGCAGATTGCCTGGCAAGTTCTGGTGGGGCAGCCCCACACAGACTACGTGTTAAAGAAGTTAAACATATATGGACAGAATATGACACCCAAGTAGTATCATAGAACAAAAATAATCTTACTAGTTTAGAAGGACATTTAATGCAACCTATTATTCAGTTGTTATTTGTGGATAGTTAAAGGAATTAAGTGACCACAGTTTATCTAATTACCATTTGTATTAAGGCCCTGAATGGTTGTTAACTCTCTGGAAGGGAAACTTTGGATTTAAACTGCTCTCATGGTTTTGTCTCATACTGGTAGGAGAGAAGGTGTCCCAATCTCTGTATCTTAGCTGAGAGAGGACAACTCAGTTACTTGCAATTCCGACTGAGGGTATTGCACCTGCTTTGGCAGCAAGTTGCAAGCTCACAATGATGGTGGGCAGCTTTCCTGGTGCTGAGACACAGCAGTGTGGCCAAGGGCTAGTGCTGCCAAGCCTTACCAGCCTGTGCCTCTGCCTAAATGAAGAACTGTGCTCTCCAACCTTGGCTCTTGATACAGAGCACCACTTAACATGAAATCAAGGGCAGTGGGCAAAACACTGTCCTGCTCTTGTCCAGAACAGGCTATATGATGGTGATTCAGTGCAGTGGCTACAGTGAGGGACTGCAGGTGGATGGTTGCACTCCTGGCTACATCATACTCTGATGCAAAAGCTGAGCTTTTGCCCCTTAGTGAGCCTGCAGTTTCCTTAAGATGGCTCCAAAATGGAGCTTGCTTTTCTCCTTTCTTTTTAATTCCTTTTTTTCCTGCCACTCACCTTTCTTTGATTTGATGTTAGACCTCATCAGTGAGTGATTTCAACTCAATGTCCCTGAAAAAATCACAGTGAAAAAAAGGGGGAAGTCAGATAATTTTCTGACAACATACTGAGTTGAATCTACTAAAAAATCAAGATGCAGACCCAGCTGGGGAGACAGAGGATGGTGTTTGCCTACCAGCATCATTAGACTGGCTCAGCTACTGCATCCCATTGGAAACCCATGAAAAGGATAATGCACATTGAGACCCTTATGAGTCATTTGCAGATGTATTGGATGCTTTCAGAATTATCTACTGGCTTTAGGGATATTTGCACAGTGTTACCAAGAGCAAAATTTGGCCTTGAACTTAAGATAAGAGGCCAAGTGCCAAAGCACAGGCCTGCACAGTGCAAAGGAGTCTGCACCAGTATTAGTGCTGACTTTCCCATGCGGCCTTCTCAGGACACCACAATAAGAGTCAAAACATGGGGATTATACATGGATGTCACTGGACTGATCTGGATGCAGCTGTGCACAATACATGCATTTGGATCTGTTTTTGTGATTGCACATGTAGATGGGCAGAGCTGTGGACACTTGGATGGTGTAAGCTCTGTTGCATTAGTCATCCATGCATGTATTTATGATATTGTGGTTTTGCACAATGTTACATGTCTTCATGCAGTTGGAACTCAAATCTGTGGTATCTGGGTGTCACAAACTGCCTGTTTTATTTTCAAAAATGTATTTATGCAACAAAATGTATTTTTAAGTGCAGGAGAATGAAATACTGTCATGAACTACACTGAAAACTAAATTCCAAGGGGTATCTTAGCAGCACCTACCTTGTTCACTTGCAAAGTGCAATAATTCTATGATAGCAGCATCGGGGCTACTGACATAGAGGATAATCTAACAGTGGAATCTGTGTCCCTGTTGCACATTCTCCTTCGAGTATCAACACTTTCAAGCTGCTTTTAGAAGCTGCTATGTGCTGGTATTTAGTCTCTACAGCATTGTTGCCCTCTTAGAAAGCTGTGTAGAGAATCACATACAAGCACTGTTGTACTGTTGTGTGTTTGTGTCTTAGGTGTTTGTGACCAAATGTTGTTCTGCTGTTTGCGCAAGCGATGTAGGGTGGTAAGGTGGGGATCAGAAAGAGCAGGTGCTGTGTCGCTCTACAGCCCAGGCTGCCCTAAGGACTGAGACAGCCTTAAAGGAAACAGATTCCGGTTGCACTAGGTTTCCTCCTGTTTAGCTCATATTTTTCCCTGTCTAGTCATCATGTCTGTGTACATCCCGTAAGTGCATTGACTGACCCGACTAGCACACGTGGTGCATGGGCTGATAATTCCCTCTGACAATTAGCTGCAAATGACTGTGATTGACTCACCGATCTTCCCCACCCCCAACAGCCCCTCTCCTCTCACCATTCCTGATCCTCAAATATTCCTCTTTCCTGGTGTCTGCACCGTGGGGACTGCTTTGTGCAGGGCTGCTCTTGGCTAGGGAGCCTTGCCCATCAAGTGACCTTGTGCTTTGGGGATAACATGCTCAGGGCGGACCACCTCGCATGTGATATGCGGGGTTGTGGGATACTGCGTGCGAGCTTCCTGGAGGCTCACATCTCTCATGCTGGAGGTACTCTCCCTCCTTCTGCTTTTTGTGAGAGGCTTCCAAGTCATGAAATGAAATTAAATTTACTCCTGTGCAGAGGACCAGGCCAACATCTGTGTGCTGTTTGGCCCTCCACTGACATAATGGACTGGTAATAGGGCTGAGATGACTAGTCCTCAAAAGTATGCAACTTTTGGGCTCCCTCTGTCATGGAGATGAGTTCATCTCATGGTGCAGACAACAGGGCACTGGGTGGGATCCATCCAGCTCCCTGAACTTCCAGAGGCAGTGTGAATGTGTGTCAAAAAAGAGAACCTATGGGATGCAGAATTGTCATTTTATTTGCCAGTTTATGAGCCAGTTTATTCCTCTTGGTTAGGGCAGAGAAGGACTTCTCACTATGAAACATGGCAGGAAATGGGTCTGCTCTTCTTAATGAGGTTTCTTTAGTAGATGTCACCATGAAGAGATGGCTTTTTTGCTGTCCTTGTTCTTAAGGGGCAGGATGTATTTCCTCTTACTTCTCTGCTGAATCTGCACTCAATGCTGAGGAACAGTGGAGAGATGAGACCATCCATTGTAAAGTATGGCTATATTCCCAGCCAAAAACTTGGAACTACACCTTCTGGTGATGGTCCTCATGTGCTGAGCCATGCCTTAGTGGTTGGGAACACCATAATAGCTGGTGTCCCCTAGCACATCTGTTTGCTCTGTGCAGAGCCAGCATGAATGTTGCTGCACAATGCTCCAAAAACAGAGAGCCCAAGGGCTGTTTTTCAAGGACACACCTTTCAGCTGGGCATCTGCAAGCTAAGGGAGAAGGCTCTAAGCTCAACTAAATGATGAAACTTTCTAAAGGACAGCATATGACAAACACATGAGGCTGTGCTTTATCTCTTCAAGGGTTTTGGAAAGCTAAGGGCCCTCAGGGACATCAGTGCTCCACCTCTTTCACAGGAGCATAACTACAACCGGCGAGGGAGTGGCCCTTCTGAGGACAAGCTAGGGTTCTCTGAGCCCCCAGCGAGGTTGCACTGCTTCCAGCTTGACTCCTGCAAACCAGGTTCCAGCCCCACTGCACTCTGGCTGACGCCCTGCAAAGCCCTGTTGCCGTTGTTCTCCAGCGCCTTGACTCTGCCTGGAAGCAGCAGAGAGGCATTTACAGTGGCAAAATGCTGCAAAACCATGAAGCCCCACAGCCCAGAGACACCTGTGAGCTTGTTGAAAAGTTTGACACTATCCTGTCAGTGGAATGTATCTGAAGCAGTGGTGGTGTCTAAAGCTTTAATTTGTAATCTGATGTGGGAAAGGATCTGTTTTCCACAAAATTTTCTTGTTACAGGAACTGATGGGTCTCTGTCTCAAGCAATTAATTTATTTCCTCTGTTTTCTCAATGAATTGTTTAATGGTAGTTGGTAATGCATACAAAATTCCATTTATTTTATTATACAAATGCCACTAAATGAGTTGTCTGTGCATTAAAAAATGGACTTACTGTTTCAAAGGGATTAGGATGCTTTGGGCTAATCTTTTATTCTTGTGCTCAGCATTCATTAGACCGCATTTATCACTATCTTAAAGAAACAGTACCATTTCAGATTTCAGTCTGATCTTTTGTAGTTAAAAGAGGTTTCTTTCACAGCATTTAAGGTACTGGTGAGGTAGGTGCTATCTTTGAAATTCAGTGGGATAGTTTCAGTTGGAATGTTTAGCTCTTTTAAACAAAGCTTTGGAAATCCATCAGTGAGTACTTTTTGGTTACTACTGTTTGATACAGTCTGTAAGTGTTAAGAAAATAACAAAACAGTCAAGCAAAGGAAAAAACATCAAGAAAATACAAAATGTTTAGGACAAAAATAGAAAACTAAATGCTTAAAATTAATTTAACAGATACTATCTTTGCCACTTTGTCACTTTTTTTTTGTGAACTAATACAACTCTCTGCCATTCCTCATGCTTAGAATTTGATCTGCTTTCTGAAAATTGTGATCTTGCTGAGACTGCCCTTGTTACCACTATAGCATGTTGTCAACTGGCCTACATCATGTGGAGCTTTATGTAGTCCCTGGTCTGTTCCACATTGCTCCTGCTGGGATTCCTCTTTTTTGTCTACCATCACACATTTTATTCACATATTATATGTAAATTTCAAGCCTGAAAACAAACCAGTGCAGGAGATACTGCCTCACTGTCTTCAGTAGTGAATATAGAAGGCTAGGCAATACTAAATGGCTTCAAATTGATTTTGATAACTTTTGTGTATGGAGAAAAATATCCTAGTGTCTCTGAGGCTAAAGGTGCTCTGAAAAATTACTGCAGTGTCAGTTGCTTTGAGGAGACCTTTGTTTTCTGCTTGGTGCTTATGATTCAGGTCTTGGAAGCTTTGCCTTTCTCTGGAGCTTTCTCATGGGCTCCCTCTGTCATGGAGACAAGTTCATCTCATGGTGCAGACAACAGGGCATTGGGTGGGATCCATCCAGCTCCCTGAACTTCCAGATGCAGTGTGAATATGTGTCAAAAAAGAGAACCTATGGGATGCAGAATTGTCATTGCCTGCAATGAGCCGGTTTATTCCTCTTGGTTAGGGCAGAGAAGGACTTCTCACTATGAAACATGGCAGGAAATGGGTCTGCTCTTCTTAATGAGGTTTCTTTAGTAGATATCACCATGAAGAGATGGCTTTTTTGCTGTCCTTGTTCTTAAGGGGCAGGATGTATTTCCTCTTACTTCTCAGCTTGAAAGACTGGGTTCCTCTGCACAAGGCTGGGTGCATGGATGTGAAATGCAGCTACAGAAGTATCCAAGGCATTCAGGGATGTGCAGACGAAACGTGAAATGAACTGTCTTAATGAAGTCTGAAAGCTGTCAGGGGAGGAAATGGTGAGACCCTGATTTTGCACCTATTTATGGCAGTACCTGCAAGTCGGGTGGTGCTGCTGCCAGAGAGAGTTTGGTGCCACTTTTGTAGGGTGCTGTGAGAAGTGCATTCCCATGCCACTGCTTCCACCCAGCTCATGCTGTTCCTGCACTTCCCCCCAAGCACATGACTAGTCCCACTGAAAATGAGTCTGAGGTGTGCAGGAAAGGACATCGTTTGGCCATAGATGTGTTGTCAGTGCTTGTTTTTATCCATGTGGTCCATCCATATCAGGGTTCACCTCGATACCTGTCCCGGCAGACCAGATATTCAATACTGGAAGAAAAAGAAGTGACAGAACATCCAAGTGCAACATAAAGCAGTGGAAAGGCAGTGGAAAAGCCTGGCAAACACAATGGAAGTTTTTGTCTTTTTTTTCTAAAGAAGGCAAGCGTAATCCTTATCCTTTAATGTCCTACTTTGTTTTACACTGGAATTAGAAAACCTTTTCCATTTGTTTTAATTATCTGCAGGCTTTAACTCTGCCTTTGAAAAGCATTTTTGCTATGACAACCTTTGGTCTCATGGTGATTGGTGCTAGGAAAAACAGCTAACGCAAGGATTTTGTCTTTCCCTGCATGCAATGTTTAATCTTTCTAATCTTTTAATGTGAATGTATTTTTTTGCCTTTTGTAAATTGAGAAGACTAGCACAGTTTTGTCCAAAACAGCAGTTGACAAATATATTTTCCTTAAGTATATCTAAATTTCCACCTAACTGTGAATTCTCTGTAGTGACCAATTCATTCTTAAACCTTTAAAAGGCTAACACTCACTCCCTGACTTTAACAACTATTTTTTTTAAAGAACAGTTTGTAGAAAACTAGTGTTTTTTGTTAAATATTTTGTTTATTAAAAAGACTACACTGTCTTGCATAATAATAATAATAGTAATAATAATAATTCTATGCATTGTGTGATTCAGTGATGTTGCTCTTGGAATTCTGCATGTTTTCTAGATGTTCTGACATCTATATGTTTATGTGGTACTTGTAAAAATCCTAACCATTGCTGCTATAATCACCACCATTATAGGTAAGTGAAAACTGTACTATGAAGCTGTGCCAGTTAGCAGGATTTTGTGTGTCATGCTAAAACTGCATTCTGCTGATCATTTCTTGTTTTATGCCAGTATTTAGTGCCTTCTGTAGAAGGAATCAATATGTTGTGGTAGATGGGATGTGCCAAATTTCTAGTATCTTGTCTGCCCAGATGATCACTTAGCAGTTTGAAGTGTAAAAAAAAAAAAAAAAAAGGAAAAAATAATATTTAACTTTCCATCTTTTTAAAGTGTCTTCTCATTGATTTTTATTTGGAAAACCTTTAATAGAGCTGAAAAGAAGCCATCTTCTCCTACCACACCTCCAGCAGCAGCAGTCTGCCAACTGTGAGGGGTATGAGGGAGTGTGTAGCACCCAAATGTTCCTGTTGGTAACAGATCTAGTGAATAGCTGGGCCTGCTCAAGTAATTTTGGAGCAGGCTAAAATGCTCTTTAATTGAAGCAGTGCTCTGATTACCATAAGAAACTGTTAGCTCTCACAGGAGTTGTGAGCTGGCTCTTGTAAACAAGTGTCAGCCTGATCAAGTGGTGGATTCCAGTCTCTGCTCTATACTGAAGCCACACATTGCTGCCAAATGAGACTTGGATGAAATTCAAGCCCAGGACTTTTGGTCTTGTTCTTTCCAACTGCTCCCATGGCAGACAAGCCCTGTTTATCAAAATTCTGACATTGCATTTTCAGTTCCTCTCCTACTCTCTGCCTAAAATCTGTCAGTATTGCAAATACACTGAAGCATATGCATTCGTTTAGATCACTGTAAGATTCTGACAGGCTGAAATTGTATCATACTGTACTCATACAGCAGAAACAGGCAAGAGGGAAAAGTGGGATACTCACCTCTCGTGCATTTCCCAGCCACCAGGCATGGTTCACTGTACCTAGGCTGGTCTTTAAGATAGGATTTTGTATGGAAAAAAGAAAAGACTGGCCATCAGTTTTCCATCTCTATTGAGACATGAAGGCCTTTTCAAATCAAAAGATATCAGAAAAACTCTGTGATTGGGGAAAGTTAGAGTACATTGAATTCATCCTTAGAAGTACTGGTCTGAAGTCATCTCTGTCTCCAAGCAGGAAAATTTACAGCCCTTGTGATGTAAAAGACTTCCAAAAGAAAAAGAAGTTTACGCCAAAATTTTCCATGTAGTTGTTCCTTTTAGTGATATCCAGGACATTTACAAAAAACAATATTAAAGGAAGCCTACAGAATACACTGAAAATCATCCTGTGTAATAGGTTGCAGGCCAGTCCCCCCCAACCTGATGAATTTTAGAAACCCCTGCTGAAGATTAAAACCTTCCACAAGTGATAGAAGAGAAGCCTTTTGCAGCACCTCAGTTTCCATCAGCTGTAGGGAACAGGGCTATCTTCAGAAATGTTAGGTCCTTTTATTGTCCTTTAAAAATTGGAAGCTTTTGCAGACTCATTTCACCAGATGAGGAGCCAGCTGGGGCCATTTACAGAGTGGTTCTCCATTGTTTTGGTTGTCTAGTAGCCATTTACATATGAACATGTGCTTCCAGCTATTAGCAGTGAAGATAGAACTCCTGCCTGTGTGGCCCTAATATTAAATATTCAAGGCATGATCTTATATCCTGCATTTCTTCTATTTATAGGTAGATCAGATTATCAATGGTCCCACCATTGCACTAATTGTCTTACCAACTGATCTAACTTCTTCTGTGTGTTGGCCTAACTCACCAAAAAAAAGGGTAAGATTCCTGCAACACAGCACCTTTTCCCCCCCAACTTCTTCTTTTCTGTTGTGAAGCTAGGTATATCTACATTTTGTCCAGCTTAGATTCGAGTCAGAAAAGCCATCAACATTCTTTATTCCCACTTTGCATGCTGGAAATGCAGTTAGGGTTCTACAGATGCAGACCTGATCTAGCCTGCTGTCTGTGGCATGTCAGTCTCCAGTTGCATTTGTTTGCTTTTCACCACAATTAATCAGTTTCAAGATGCAAACTAGATGTTATTAATGGTGTGCTCGTTTAGATACCACCTTCCAATCACAGTGATTCCTTCGGTGTACATATTGTCAGTCCTGTAATTGCATTTTGTTTGATGTACATTATATTGCAGGACCAGCTTTCCTTTTTCCTTTTAAATATAGCTTAGCCTATGCTGGTGAAAGGATCCAGGAAAGAATTATCCATCCAAACCTCAGTGGAATTTGGACTTAGCTTTTTTTAGACCCCCTTGCAAGCCCCAGCTGTAATCAGCTATTTAAGGCAGAGATTTTAGTGTGAGGAATGCTACATATCTTCCATTCCAAATGCAGTTGCCTATACATAGGGTACCTTCTTACACAGATCTCTTGCTCCTGTATTTGGGAGATTATATAAACAGCAGTTTATTAGAGAGATGTAATATTCTGATGCATTTTAATGCATTAAGCTCTGCAAACCTAGGAATCTGGGGGGAAGGGGGAGATCACTGGATCGTTTTCTGAAAATGTGAGCAATTTTCAGTTACCTGTTTGACCCCATTGACCGCAAATTACTTTATTTCTGTATTTGCACAGCAACATGAGAAAAACAAGCAAAAAGGCTTTGTGGCTGTAAATGAAGAAGGATTTAATAACCTACTTTGAGCCTCAGATCCCCAGTGGGGTCTCCAGGGCTGGTAATTTTTTTACTCATCAGTTGGATAAGTGTTGACCCATGAGAATGTCACATTGCCGTACCTGCAGCATATTTTTAAGATGCAAGCTTCATACAGGGCAAGGTCCTTTACAGGTGAAGACTGATACAGTCAACAAAGTTGTCTGTCACTTGTGTCAGTTGAGAACTGGTTTTTTTGGGTTTTGTTTTTGTTTTTTTTCTTTTTTTCTTCTTTTTTTTTTTGTTTGTTTTGTTTTTTTGTTGTTGTGGTGTATTTTTCTTCTTCAAGACATTCCACTGTTCTTTAATGGGGATAGAGTAAATAAATGTATGTTGTACTGTTGTGTGCCACAATGTCTCCTTGAAAAATGCTCATTAAGTATTTGAGTACAGAAGTGCCCTCAATAAGAAGAAAGTAAAGAGACCAAGAGGGGTTTTCTTAAGTGTTTATGAGTTTGCTCTCTTGCTTAGCTGTCAAATAATTAGGCTTTTGAAAAGAATGGATTCAATTTGTGCTAATTGGAGTATGACATTCACTGTCACTGGTCTGTAAATTCCAGTGATATTCTGATCTTTATTGCACTTCACCTCCATTGTTATTCTCTTAAAATAATCTTTAAGAGGTCTGGTTCTGCTGCATTAGAGATTGGTTTCAGTGTCTGTACAGTGTTTGCTACTATTGTAGTGTGACTTCTTATTTTTGATTTTTAAAATTTATATTGGTATAGCCTTAACTTACAGAAATAAATACCATTTAAAATAAATCAAAATAGTCATTGATGTCTGTGATAAGTGCATGCTTTATTCACAGTATTTGTCTGTAATTAGGTGTAGCAACCAAGTCTCCTGTATTTAATAAACTGTTTTCTGCAAAGCTGACTCTTTTCTTTAATCAAGTAAAAACCATTTATGTGGGCATTTCGAAGCATGTTGTATTAAAAAAGCACAAGCTGTGTCTCATGCTTTTCAAGCATGAGTATCTGCATATCTGGGGTGTTCCCTTGCACCGGTGGTGCATTTTGATCAGCAGGATGCAAATAGGCTCACCAAAAAATAGTTGCTGTCATACCCTTCTAAACTCTGGGGTTGTGTTTCAGGAAAACATTTTAACAATTGCTTAAATAAGTCCTTCCCTACTCAGGAATGTACTTAAAAGCAAGCTTGACTCGAACCATGTGCTCATTTAATCTCAGTATAGTAGGACTGAAAGTTTACATCCTGAGAGCCATTTTGGAGAGCCTTTTGCAAGTTATTTTTCTGAACCTCAATTCCAAGGCACAGTTTGGCCTGAAATAATTTATTTTGCACTCAGACTTTCGTCAATAAGATCTGCTCTCCACAATATTTTGTTTTAAATTTCATCTAGAATAAAGTGTGAATCCAAGAATATTTTTTAAGACAGTTGCTTGTCAGGAATGAAGTTTTACTGTTCAAGAGGTTTTAAAATGAAAAGACCAGAAAACTAAAGCTAATAAAGCCCTGTACTGTGAAACATACCAGATGGAAAATCCCTTTAGAAATTCCACAGAGCTACTACTGTTTGTAGGATGATAACTGTGTTGGAGAAGGTCAGAGGGTCTTGAGTTCTCCCAAAGAGACATGAGAAAAAGGAAAAAGCCAAATTCCCCTTGAAACTGCCATCTAGAGAATTGCAATGTGTGTTGTTTTTAGGACATCAATGCAGGATAGTGCAGGATAGTAAGAGACAAGTGACACCATGGGTGAGGTATAGAGGAACATGATTTTCAGTAGGTATTCTGGGACTGCATTTCTATCACCTCACACATTCTGCTAAAAAAATCCCTTTTTGATGCTTGGTGCTAGCAGCTGGACTTTGCTTAGCACAGCAACATGTAAAAAGTATCCTGTCAAAGATCCTGCTGTTGTCCCAGTGGCAAGTGGAAGGAAGACAGGAAGGCCTTTGGATGAAGAGACAGAAAAATGAGGTATGGAGAGGTAATGGCCAGGGGCTACCAGGTGCTTTCACTGTCTCTTACACATGCACAGTAAACCTGTTGGATTAAACTTTATAGCTGGGATTAGGCTGTCTTCACAGAGGTTGAAATTAATGAGTTTATGCTTGGTGAGTAGGCAGTGGGTGGTTAATGGTTAATGTGTTGAAAGCAGATTCAGCTAAGCATATTGGCAAAATTCTGGTAACTCAGCTGCTTTCTCCTTTGTACACAGATTAACTCAGATTGCCACTTTGAGAACTGCCATGCTCCCACAGCCAGTGGAATGGCTGGATAACCAGCAGCAGTGTCCACGTGCTGGGTGAAGTCTTGCACTGTCCAGGCCTTCAGTATAGCAGGGCAAGCAGCACTGAGGAGTTTGGGCACTCTGGAGTGTTTCTCCAGGGTGGTCTCACAAGAGTGATAGAATCTTCTGAGATGAGTTATGGCTGAATATATTTGAACATTGTGTTCACAACATTGCTGAAGGGTATCTTGACAGCAACCGATGCAGAAGTTGCTTAGGAACACTATGGCAATGATGCCTCTTCAGATAAGCTTTGAAGATGGCAGACTGGGGTCTGTAATTCCCTGGTGGCTTGCTTTGCAGTATACACCAAAGAGAAATGGAAGAAGGCAGCTATTCCTGAAAGGATCCACAATGTTTCTTTGTGGTGTAGCCTGATGGCTTACTACATTACAGCCTTCACTACTGATAGAAGACTAATTAGAAAGAACCGGGAAAAAAAAAGATGGCAAGGTAAGGTAATTATGGATGAGAAGATGTGGCTGTTTGTATATCGACATTTTGTTCCAAGGTCCAAATTCCTACAGGGAGAGAATGCACATGCAAGACTGGCAGCACATGAGGTGCTTACTGGTACTTCTCGAAAAAACTGTAAGCAAATGACACCTGGAGATGCTTTTAAGACATAATCCTGCATCTAGCATGACATGAGTGGAGTTCCTCAAGGATAGGTATTTTGGCCAATGCAGTTTAACATTTTTGTCAGTGACAGGGACAGTCAGATTGAGAGTACCCCTGCAGGTTTGCTGACAACACTGAGCTGTGTGGTGCAGTTGGCACACTGGAGAGACAGGATACCTGAGAGGTGGGTTGATGCACGAAATTGAACAAGGCCAAGTGCAAGGTGCTGCACCTGGGCTATGGCAATCCCAAGGACAAACACAGGGTGGGCAGAGAATAGATAAGAGCAGCCCTGTGGGAAGGACTTGGGGGTGCTGCTGGGTGAAAGACTGGACATGACCCAGCCATGAGCACCCACCCATAGCCCAGAGAGCCAAATGTGTCCTGGGCTGCATCCAAAGTGGCCAGCAGGGAAGGGAGGGCATTCTGCCCCTCTGCTCTGCCCCTCTGCTCTGCCCTGCTGAGGCCCCACCTGGAACACTGCATCCAGCTCTGGGGTCCCCAACATAAGAAAGATGTAGACCTGCTGGAGCAAGTCCAGAGGAGAGCCATGACAATGATCAGGGGGCTGGAGCGCCTCTCTACAAAGACAGGCTGAGATGGTTGGGGCTGTTCAGCCTAGAGAGGAGAAGGCTCTGGGGAGACCTTATAGGTATCTTCCAGCACCTAAAGGGGTTCTAATAGAGATCTGGAGAGGAACTTTTTACAAGGGCATCGGGTGATGGGATAAGGAGGAATGCCTTTAAGCCAAAACAGTGTGGATTTAGTTTAGATATTAGGAAGAAATGCTTTACTGTGAGGGTGGTGAAACACTGGAACATGTGCAAAGGGTTGCATGAGAAAATGATTGAGCGAACATTGCCCATCCTTCAAAAACAGAGAGCTAAGTTGTATCCTCCTCTGCAATGCCATCTGCTGTGGGGGTCACCTCTCCATGACATCTGTGTTCTTCAGTCTCATGGGTCCGGAGCCCCTCCTGGAGACAGGTTTGTTTACACTGTTGTAAAAAGTGGTTATGAAACTATTCAGCAGACCAGAAATTGGTCAGGCTACACTAGTACTGCATCAGGCCCCTTGCAAGCCAGCAGAAGCGTGTCCTGGCTCACCCAATGAGAGCTGGGTGGCCTCTAAACAGGATCTAAAGTCCTAAAGTCCTTGTTCTTTCTGGACAACAGTGGGATCTGCCAGGAGCCTGTGGTGTGTGTCAGAGTCTTTGCTGCACATGCTAGCACAAAAACAAGTAAAAGACAGTTAAAGATGAGTAGAATGTGGGGATTTTAGGAACTTCCAGATACTGCAGATATCCTCATCCTCTTTATTTAGTGGTTGTGGGGAGAGGTTAGTATATTTGCCTCCACAGAGGGAGAATGAATACAGACGCTGGCTTTTCTGATATAGTGCCACTGAGGTGACTGCTAATTTGCATTATGAGCAGCAACAAGCTCTTCAGGAGGAATTGCCTTTGCTCTAAGGGAAGCATGCGGAGATGGAAAGAGACATCAGAGCTGAGATCTAACAAGTTTTGATGGCACCTTATTAGCTCACTTGGCACCTTATTAGCTCCTCTTCTTCCCTCACCAAATACATGTACAGTGCAACTCTCAGCATCAGCATGGAGCAGAGCATTAGGTGTCCAGACATTTACAATGTGCATTTCGACTTAAATGGTCTGGCATGCAGCACCCACAAACCATCAGATAATAACACAGTTGTCTGCATAGATATAGGGTGTATAACAAATATAACTGTTTTCTTCCTGTATCATCTCAGTGACAGAAGTTTGGCAAGAGGGCTTGTGCCTGCACAGATGGCGGTGTTGTGTGATTTTGCAGAGTTTCTGCCATGAGTATGGCATCAGCTGAACCAAAAACAGAGATAACTTTTCCAAAGGAACCTCCTTACTGAAGGTAATGAAGCTCAAATTCTGTGTTCACATGGGTAGCCCACATCCCCTGAAGTGTGGTTAGAAGGCAAACCTTCTAGGAAGATCCAGGAAGAGGGAGACAAAAGGCATTTTAGGGGTGAGGGAGCAGGACCCAGATTTAGGTGCAAGATCTTTATCAGTTACTCATGCACCTAGAGTGGCACTGAGTTTGCACAGGCAGACTGTGAGTTACACACATAAAAATTCAGTCTTGTGGGACTTGATCTGGAACCATCTAGTGCTGTTGTGATTGTAACACAGAGCGACAGTGATTGCATGGCTCTTCTGGATATAGGACATGTTTTCCTAGCTGCTTAATGCTTTTCCAAATTCCATCTGACAGATCCCAGTGAGAACTCCTGTGTACACTCAGTAAGGGTGCAGTTTTGTCAGTATATCCTGGTGATGCCCCAACAGTACTCCAAGAACTCCACAAAGTGTTCAGACGTAATTTCAAATTTTTGGAGCATCATCTGGCTGCTGACAGGCAATGCTGGGCAAAGAGTTTTGTGGTTTGGTAGGCAGCCACTCAAGTCAGCAATGAAGGGAGGATGGGAATACCCTTATCTTTAAACAGAGCTCATGAAGTGATGTGGTATTGAACCAAGATCCCAGTCTTTCCAGGAATCTTCCACACTGTCCAAGAATGAAAGGCATAATCTGTTTTCTTCAGGGCCAGAAAAAATCAATTTATGCCAATTAAAAAAACCAACCAAACAAAAAACATCCAAAACACCAAAAGCAAGGATGCTATATTTCCTGGAGGAGTTGAAAGCAGGATAATTCTTATTCCAGCTTTCTGATGATATAACACCCTTACAGATGGTAGCTGATACATGCTTGCCATCACAAAATCCTAATTTTATTTCAGTTTTATTTTGTTATGCTAAGACTCCTTTTCTGCAAGCATTAGAGCTGCACGCTGCTCATAGCAGCCGTCGCTTTCTGATCTTGCTACACATCCAAGCCCTAGAGCAATTCATCCCACTTCTTGTTGCTTATGAGGACAAGGTGGGAAGGAAAGGAGAGGAGAGATTCGGGGAGAGGAAAGGAGCGGAAAGGAGCGGAAAGGAAAGGAGCGGAAAGGAAAGGAGCGGAAAGGAAAGGAAAGGAGCGGAAAGGAGCAGAAAGGAAAGGAGCGGAAAGGAAAGGAGCGGAAAGGAGCGGAAAGGAGCGGAGCGGAGCGGAGCGGAGCGGAAAGGAAAGGAAAGGAAAGGAAAGGAAAGGAAAGGAAAGGAAAGGAAAGGAAAGGAAAGGAAAGGAAAGGAAAGGAAAGGAAAGGAAAGGAAAGGAAAGACCGATATGGATGTTAATGTGCATCACTGTGCATGTGGTATGAAGCATTCCTGAATGGCCACCCATGTACCCTGATCTGCTGAACACTTGACTCACTGCTCCTGTTCAGGACTGAATAGAACTAATAAGAAGCTGCTGGTGTGGGCACTATCAAGTATCAGAGCTCAGCTCAAACCAGACACACCAATTTTGAAAATCTGGATTATGAAGAAAGTGGGAACTAGGACTTAATTTCCTAGCACATGATAAATCCTGCCTTGGAAAGCCAGGAGCAATCTAAGTCTCTATCTCCTGTTGCAGTTCAATAAATTGCCTGAGTAATACTGTGATTCAAGAAACAACCACCATAATTTTTATACCGAGGCCTGTCAGAAGTTAATTAAGTGGGATTAATTGCAATGTGAGAATATCAGTGAAGCTAGAGCTGTTATATCTTTAAGGACAACTGGGGTTGTAGGATTAGGATCTAAATTTCAGCAAGCTGTTTCCCAGACTGCTCTGGGTGTCTCAGAAGTAGTCCTTGGATGAACTACTGTGAGCCAGTCACACACAGCTCATGAGATGGCAAGGAGCTTGTGAGGAAATGTAAGGCTGAATGTTACTGATCCATGGACTGGGCAGAGAAACATCCTGAGAGGTACAAAGCTCTATGGAGAACATATAGAGGGCAAGCAGTGCCTGAACAGTCACTGCAAGAGGGTTGTAGCAAGACCCAAAAGCAAAGGAGGGCAAAGATTTGTCAAGGAGACTGCTGGTGTGAGACCAACTCACCATTTCCATGAGCATTCTGGCCTTTCTTAGCAGAGCTGTCCACCTAATAACTCACCTAATAACACATAGCTCATCAAGTGGCTGCCAGGCTGTGCATAGACAGAGGAGGAACATTTGCCATGAGCAAAGGTTTTAAACTCAGCTTAGTTTAGAAAAAATATTTGCTGCCTACCTTTCAGATGGAAGGAAGTCCTGTTTTTGTTCAGTGACTAGTATGCAGAAGAAGAGTGGGAGTCCCTTCAGTTCATGAGACTTCTGCCTCTCGACAGGCCTGCACAGCAATGTGCATTTATCACATGTGCCCTATGCGTAGCTTTTTTCCAGCAATGTTTCTTGGAGTCTTTAGCAGGAGACCCTGGGCTGTCAGGAATACACATGCCACAGACTGAGGACTCCTGTTACAGAAGAGACCAGAGCTCAGAGGATTAGACTATGTGCTTGCATTGTTAGCCTGTGCAGGGTGCATCTGTTCAGCTTTCCAGCTTGAATTTCTTGCAGTGGGTCCTTCAGCTGGGTTTATGCAGTTCCTTTACCTTTTATATACTATATTAACAGCAAAATCTGCAACAATAAAAACTTCTTTTGAAAATCACATCTTCCCAGTGTGTGCAGCATTACACCTCTGGGGCTACAGTAACAGTCAGCAGCGGCCAAAAATTCGAAGGTCAGAAGGAGAAATCCAGCATCTCCCTCCTGTTGACCTTGAGTGTACCACCTCTTCCCTCTTCCTGCCACACTGAGATAGTCACTGTGGGGATCACAGTTCGTTAATGTTCAGAGCAGCCTGTCACTGCTAAATTCATTGGGCTGCCAAATCCCATTAGTTTCAGCTCTATAAAAAGTAGACAAAGTATAGTAGATATAATAAAATTATAGTGGTATCGTAAAAATGCATTACTCTTTCATAAAGGATATTAAGTGTCTGAACATCTATAAAAAAGTTCTCCATCAATCCTCTGCTTTTTGTTCCTACCTGTGGGGCTGAAGCTCTCCATTTATGAAATGCACACTGTTTGTCTTTGTTTAACACGTGGTATTCATCACGATGCACCTGCCTTTGGTCCACTGAAGCAACAGGGTCTTGTTTTGTGGTGCCTAACAGGGAGAAGAAAGTGTGTATGGGTGAAAAGTCCTACTTGACTAGCATTGCCTGTCCAGCTTGCACAGACACTCATGGTGGAGAGATGCACTGGCAGCAGTGTCAGCTGTATAGGAATTGAGAGAGTTTCTCCCCGGTGCCAGGGTCAATTAAAAAAGGAAAAACATTTGCCTTTGCCATCCTTCCATGGTTTCTACTGCAAGGCAAAAGACGCTGTTATTTCCTCTCTGTTACTGGCTCTGTGTGACAGTACATTTTTAGCTTTGCAGCAACACTAGGGTGACTTCATATTGGTGCCTCTGAGTTTTCAGCACATAAACTCATGAGAAATCATCAGGGAAGATCATCTTTCTTAAAGTCTGCACATTTTGTGAAAAACACATAAGTTGCTACTAGTCAGCAATGGTGGCAGCATGTCACTAGGACAAGCTATTTTTATCCCCTTTCTTTATTTGTTTTCTAGCATATTCAACTAAGCTCAACAATTTAATTTTGATGATGACTTCAAGTACTTGTGTATCAATGCTGTGAGCCCCAACACCACCAAGGCTACCTCTGTGCTCTCAGTGTGTGGAGATACTGGTGCATGATTAAAGGACTCAGATATTACATGGACATCACTAAGGTCAGGAAACTTAGAAAAATACTTTTTTTTTCAGTGCTGGGAGCCAGCCCCTCTGGTGAAATGAAGTTATCATAAAGTTTGAAAGAAATGGATTTTCAGCCTTCTTTACGTCCCTGTGGTTTTGGGGATTTTCCAAGTTTCTCTCAATAAAACTGTAACCTTTTCTAATTCCCACCCTGTTTCCTTTGTGGTTGAGCCAGTAGCTTTGAAATGCAGGGTGATGCCAAAGATTTCTTGGTACATAACGCTTGTGGACAACCTTAGACTCATGCTCTATGTGACAAAATTTCCTGCTGTTATCCTAAGGTATGGTTTCTGCTTCTAGAGCTAGCCAGTGTAATCTCGAGCATTTCAGAACTTGTCTCCACAAATGAACACCCAGAAACATCAGTGTTCACCTCACCCCAAAAATAAGGACTTTGGCTAAGGTCCAAAGTATAAAAACACCTTGCTTACATTTTTGTAACTGAATTTCTCTGTTAGGTTGATCTAAATCACTGTCAGGCAAAAGCAGCCAGACTGGCAGTCTGATTGCAATACTGACATTTCATGGCTAAAAGAGGAAGTTGCTACTGCTTCTTCTTTTGCTCTTCTTATTCTTTCTTCATCTACTTCTCCTCCTTCTTTACCTGAAAAGTAGCCATTTCCATATATACCATGTGAAAGAACAGAGTATTACACACAAGTGGTAGGTCACACACATTTGCACACAGTCACGCTTCAGTGACTTCAAAAAAAGCCAGGAATTTACCTCCTTTCTTCTGAATCTGGACTTCTACAGGTGGTGTGAAACTGGCACCAGCAAGTGAAATGCATCTGATTTGTTTGAACACCCTTTACACCACAATGTTTCCTTGCAGCCTCTTCTCAAAACTCAAAGGCTGCCAAGAAACAAATTTCTGGGGAAGCATGGATGCTCTTGCAGGGCTCTTCAGAGAGCACAGAGAAGCCCTAAATGTGTTTTCCCACCTGTTATGCATTTCCTTTCTAAAAATACCTTGACACATCTTTCTCCTTCCTCTTGTTCCAGATCCCAGCAGTGAAGCTGAGTGACCCCCTGGAGGACTTCTACATCACCATGAAGAAAACAGATGGGTCTGACTTTGTAGCCACATCCTTCTGCACTATCCAACAAGGCTTGGACCAGATCCTCAGGAATGCTGATGGCTGCTTTCTCCACCACCAGCAGTACCTTCAGCTCTTCCACCAGGAAGCTGAAGGATAAGCCTAAGGTCTTGAGCAAGGCTGGCATGTCTGGTGACTGCCTGCACAACAATGTCTACTTCTTCCTTGTTGATGAGGAAGAGGTGTGTATGGACAGGATGACTGAGGTGGCACCCCCATAGCCCTGCTCTCCATGTAGGTGAAATACAGCAGCCAGTACCTGAACATGCAAACCTTGCAGGAGCAGGCAGGCATAGCATTTGATGACATTGAATTGCTCAGAGACTCCCAGAACAGGTAATTTTTTGCCAGAACAGGTAGCAGGAAGGAAGAAAATGGGCAGAACACAGACTGTGTTATGGCCAGGTCTCCCATGAGCACAAGCTCTGCCTGTAGTGCCTTCTCTAAGAGTACCTGTGTATACTGGGGCCCTGACACAAAGGCAGGGCAGGTCACCCCTCTACCTCGTGGCTTGGGAGCAGGTCAGTAGCAGGGGGAATGTCTGCTCTGAGGAGCCAAGGATGGGGATCTGCTCCCTCAGGGCTGTCATCCCCAAGCTGGTGAAGAAAGCTGGAGCACTGTGAAAATTTTACTTTTGTCTCCTTCACTAAGGCTTCCAGGAAGATCTTCTGTTTCAGCATCTAAGACAGAGCAACTCTGCCCTCTGTCTGCTTTCAGAATTCAGCATCCCAAGACGTTGCTTTATGATGCTGTGAACAAGTTGAGCTGCTTTCAAACAAGAGAAAAAAGTGGAATGACAGGACAGGGAAGAGGAAGGTGGGACATGGTGTGGTCCCATTTTGGAGATGAACACTCGTTTCTTCTGAAGAGCTGGGGAGCAGTGGTCTCCATCACTAACAGGTCTTCCAGGGAAAGAGCTGGTGGAGAGCTTTTTCCTCATTGGAGGCAGTAACGTGTATATGATGGATTTTCCTTCCTAGTAAGAATAGCTAGGAGAAAGGAAACTCAGTTTTGGGGACCAGGAGCTCCTGAAGCTTAAGTGCCTATGCTTTCAGAGCCACTGTACAAAAATTACTTTCTTGTGAATCATATTTTTTCATGGTTCACAGCTGTGTACACTTGTTCAGAGTATTGTAAGTGCAGTTATTTTTCACTACCTGATTATTTACACTAGATCTGTAGACACTGCTATAAACTACTATTGGCTTTACCAAATAATAAACAAACAGATGAAATTAATTAACCAATTAATAGCAGACAAAAATTAGCATCCCCAATGGACAGAATTTTCAGTCAGTCACGTATAAATGGTGAGCACCTGAATCAAAAAAACAGCAGCTTGGGGCTGACCAGGTTTTGAGACATATTAAAAGAGGCTTATATTAGGAGTCAAATGCTCAGTCTGGCTTCAATATGATGCAATTTTTAAAAATCAGTGATCAGGTGTAAAAACTATTGCCCTAAACTCCTACAGCTATGGTTTGGTCCACTTTCTATCGAGAGGAAGAGTTAATTTCAGCTGGAGCTTCTGATGAACCTTTAAGTCACAAAGACAACTTCGAAGACTTAACACAGAGCTGGGGAGCAGTATTTGTTAATGTGCTATCAGCTTCTATTCTAATGGAAGGATATGGCTGGGTTTTTACCTACCATGTTGCAGCACTGTGAGAGGATTGGTGAGCTTTACCATGCCCACTATACAGATTTTTCTAGTTCTCTGTAACACCTCTTCCCTGCCATGTCAGAATAAAACAGAACACTATGGCATAATTGTTGATCATCATCTGACTACTAATAAGATGAAAATATTTCAACAGATATACTTGCAACTGGAATCTGTAAGTCACCAAAAGATCATTACTCCTTCACCTGAGTTTTTAATTCTTTTCAATTCTAAATCCAGTCCCTAAATGCAAAAGAATTAAAAACACAATTCCCACCCATTATGTGAATTATCAACATTATGAGATGCAGGAAAGGTAACACTTGCTGGTAAATAATGCATTCTATATCAGATCAGTAAGAACCCTGGCTGTGATTCAGTGTTTTGCTTTGTTCTTCATGAAAATGGTCTTGCTTTTGAAAAGCTGTCATGTTTGTAGAGGACTGCAAGGTGTATTTTGTTACTCACTGTAAATATTACTTATGGGGATATTTCTGAAATCAATTTGACTGTCAGATAGATTTTTCACTAAAGTGTATGCGTTAGGAAATCCCACTGGTAGATCTGCTGCCACTTGAAACCAATATTGTAGGAAATAGCTGACAGAAAAGAAAAACATAGATAGAGTCAGGGAGGGGGAAGGAGACCCAGCACTGGCTTTGTATCAAAAGCAAGCATGAAATCGACAGTGACATATCTACATGAATCTATAATGGCATGTTTATGGAGAATGCACAATGCATACTAAACACACATTGCAGAACTAGGAGGCAGTTGCTGTCTGATGGAGATTTATGTCCTCTGAGTGAGGGAAAAGTCCTGTATGGATTCTATTTGGGTGTGAACTACTGAGAGAAGATGAAGCATCCTCCAGTTTGGCATTATGCTTGTCCTGACCATATAAAAATACTCACTAGCACAGAATAGGCATTTTCCTGACATACCTATCTCAACCTCCCTTTTTGGAACTGATCCTCTTTAGACAGACGTTGAATTCACTGCCTTGGACAAAACTAGCCTTATTACCTTGAGGGTCAGGCTCTCATCTGGCCTGTGTGAAACCATGGGTCAGCTTGAGTTCCAATTACTTTTTCACCATTTATCCAAGGGAAGGAGCTCCAGTCAGATTGAGAGCACTGCCTTTGCAAGCATGAATCCAGGCACTTTTCTGTGCTATGGGGGTCAGGTTCACATACCATGCCTGGACAGAGCAGTGCACAGACTGTTCCTGTGTGGTAAACTCTTACCTCTGGGGTTTTTGGTTGCCTCCTCAGATGGTCTGAGAAGCACTGGCACAGAGTAAGATTATTTTGAAGTCCCAAGATCTCCCTCGGAAAGTGAGAACTAGAGCCTCACTTGGCTCTAATTATAATTTTGTATTTAAGGTGACATTTGTACTTCCCAGCATAGAGCTGGAGTGTGAGGCTGTCTCGGAGGAGCAGAGACTAAGATCTCTCCAGAGCTAAAAGGATGGAGGTGCTCCCACATGCACAGCACAAACCTATGTTCCAGGACAGCACTGGCATCTCATCTTGCAGCCCCATGGCCCACAAAAGGAACTTTCATCCTGTTGGAGAGGATGAAATAGGGAAACCTTATAAATTTGACTGCTTGGCAAAAGATTCTGAAAATATGAACCCTGTAAGCGAAATAGTTACTGTACAACCAAAAATCAATGGGCTAGCCAGCTGAAGGAGAATGCCTCTTGATTGAACAATGTCCTTAGCAGAGAAGAGGATGCTGCAGCATACAGAAAAGTCCAAGGGTCAGAGAAACCCTGCCAGTGTGGCAGGGAAGACAAAAGTAGTTTTAGAAAGTAGTTTTTAGGAGTTAAAATGTAACACAGTATGGTAATGTAGTAGTTTTGATAGGTTGTATGTAAATTCTATAAGGATTTCTGTCTTCTACTGATTGGATGTTGTACTATTACCATATTCAGTATAAGAAGAGAGATAATATCATGTAACCAGACTTTACTCTCTCTTGATCTCACTCTCTATCTAGCCCTCTCTCCCTCTCTCTATCTTGCTCTCTCTGGGGCACACTCTAAGCTGTGTTTGGCAGCTTAAGCAGAGCTCCTGCACCCACGACCCTTGCAAATAAACTGCACGTTTCAGGAGCTGCCTTGAACTGCAGAGATCACCCGAACTGCTCTGTCCGTACTCATTATATTTTAGACGCATCCCATTTCCACTCACCTGCTTTACCCTCTTTTTCTGACCCTTACAATCCAGGGGCAAAAACAAGTTTCTGGGAGGACTGTGCCAATTGCCTTCCACTGAGGGTCAGAGCCTGAGGGTGTGGCAAACTGACCACATGCAGAATGCACATGATCTCTGTGGGTTAGACCAGGGGAGTCTTACATCCTCTAGCCTCAACCTGTCCCCTTAGAGAGCTCTAAGCTGAGATAGCTTGATATGTGCTTTATCAGGTGCTGTTGTGACTCTGCACCAAAGTCAGGTAGCATCCCTCACTCATGTCATCAGGCTTGTGCTCAAGCTGGAATCAGCCAGCATTCCATTTGACTTGGCTTGCTAAACTCTTCACAATCTATGTCACTCTTCATTAATAATAGAACTGCTGTAAAAAGACCCCCAACTTCCTCATCAATGAATCTGAGTACTCTAGGGTTGAGCTGAGCTACCCAACAGAGTCATGGCCTTTCTCAGCTGAACATACTCTGAGGGTTCCCAAAAGTAACTTTCTGATCCTAGTCTTGCTTGCACATGTCAAAAAACATAATTGCATCTTGTTTAGTACTGAACTAGAGCTTCATTAAAACACATTTGCTGTGGCATAACCAAGTAGCTCAGGTAAGGGATATTGCAAGGAAGGAACGCTGATGGGAGGGAAGGAAGAAGCGGAGCTGGAGAAGCAACAGTGTAGCTGCAAGAGATGAATGTGTCTAGCAGAGGAAAAAATGGCAACTCTGACAGGGGTAACCCTAGAAAGTCTTAAGAAAATGCTGACAAGATTTACAGAGGACCAAAAGGGTGTAATGAACAGGCCAGCAAGAATCACAGGCCACATTAGTGTGGAAAGACTAAAGAGTAATAATCACAGAAACAAGAATCACCATGTTTCCGGCTTTAGAGTTCTGCTGCTGTACTGTCTTCAGCCATGCTGGGGGAAGCAATTTGCTGACTTAAGACATGGAGGATAAAATGGGGGGTTGGATAAGCAATAATTTATTACGCTTGAGACTTTCCACTCTTGGTTGAATATCCCCAGCTATCCTTAACATATGTCTGCATCACCAGAAAGCTGTGCTGAGTGCTGTTGGCCTTATGCTTTCTTCTTACATACTGCAGGGAAAAGGATGTCATACTGACATCTCTGAAACCCTGCCTCTGAGTTTATCACTGGAATAAGGTACAAAGTAGCACAGAGGATATTACTATAAATGGGAAATTTTTTTTTGTGATTGGTCTGTCAATGCTAGCTGAAAGGAAGATCAGTAACAGAGGCGGGCAGTTATTTGTGCCTATTAATGGCATCCTGTGTTTAGGAACCTGTCTTGTGTAAGGACGCTACTGTGTCAGGTGATGACCAAACCTATCAACAAAAGAGAGTCTATCCAAATCAACAGATAAGCAGGCTTGTTTGCTGACTGAGCCAGGTATTAAATTGAAAGAGATTAGGCCTGAATCTGACAAAACCAGTCTGTGTGTGAGTAAGAGACTGGGACATATACCCAGGCCCAGCTCAGAGGGAAAAGTCAGTCTTTGCAAACCTCAAAGTCCAGGGAAGCAGGCTATGCTTAGAATAGAGTAGCTTCAAACCAACCCTGCATTTGGATGGGACATAAACCACCTGGTCCTTACAGATGCTACCAGGGGTGCTGGCACTGCAGCCAGTCCTACACAGGCCAACACATGGCATTTTCCTTTCTCTGGACAAACAAGCCCTCTGCTGGGCAGAGTTTGAGAACATCTGACTCTTGGTGTGTCTCTTCCTGACAGGCTGTAAACACTCAGTCCTTCTGACCCATCCCAGTTGTCAGCCAGCTGTGCACAGCTCTTGCTGGCAGAGAAATATGGAGAGAGCAGCTTTGGCTTGGGCCTCTATCTGGCCATTCCCACTTCTGCAAGTGGCCACCGACTGCCACATGGAGAAGGTCTAGAGTCATCCAGGCAGACAGCTGCTCAAACATACCTCTACTTAGGGCATGCAGTGATGGCTAAACCCCAGCAAAACAGGCAACTTTATCTTGTCACTTTTGCGAAGAACAAAGCACAAGAAAGAAAGCAAGCCCTTTCCAAACACTGAGTATAATGTTGCTCTCTTTTGGTTTCCATCTGTCCTACCCCAAAATTTTAAAATAAATGGCCCAAACTCTGACTTTGTTGTCTTTACCATTAGAAAAAATACCCAAACCAAATCGAAATCACTAGTTATCAATTAAAGCAAAGACAAATCAGAAACCAAAGAGCTCTGTGCCTTCTTGTAGGGAGTGATGAGCCAGCTGCTGGTGTGGGATGCACAGCAATAGTCTCCAGATGATGCCTCAAACCAGCTGACTAACCAGCAGCTAATCCTGATAATTCCACTGGCTTTCTGTGTACCTGCAAGCATTGAAACCCCCTGGCATTTTTCTCCATCTACAAAAATGAAGGTAACAGTAACTTAGTTTGCATCATGTGAGATCTCAAGTAACACACTGAAAAAGCCTGTGAAGGTGTAAAGATGTCTGTAAATCTATATATATTTTTTATGATGAGACACTTTTCCCTACTGAAATTTAGGCACTACCAACCAGTCATACACTTATGCTAATGTACAATGCAATGTATGCACATAGTGAAGGTGGCATGTAAGATTGTAATTTGCATGTTCCAGGTAGATTTTGAACTTTTAGACCCTAATTACAAAATCTTCATGCAAAAAGAAGCATCCACTGACACCAAAGTATCCCGATTAGAGGCCTGAATGAGAACAGATTGAGAACTATGTCACCACCTTTCATAATTCAATGCCTGAATGAACCTGGCAGAGCAGAATAGCTGAGGAAAGTGATTTCCTCACCAGTAGTTTAACATAATTTTTCATAATGTCTCACTGAAGTAATCAAGCTTTCTCTATTTAGTACATTTAATTTCCTCTCTAAAAAACCTGTATTCAAGTAAGGATCACTTCCCCAAAAACATATGTCATTTGGTTCCTTCCATGAAGAGCAAGAACTAGGAAACAGGGCGGTGTTGTCCTTGCTGTAAAATGCCTGAGGCAAGCTCTGTGCCTCCAACAAATGCAGAAACTCACTGAGCAAGCTATTAACATATGATTTAATACTAACAGCATATGAACATACTAACATTTCATACTAACAGCATATCAAAACTACTTTATCAGCATATGAAAACTACTTCACCAACTAGTCATCAAAGTTAACATTCACTCCAGAGAGCACTGTATTTTAGCCCAAGAATTCTTTAGCCCAAGAATTCCCTATGGCCTCCACAAGAGTTTCAGAACACACTGATTACCAGGCTTTCCAGACACAAGGGTGTTACTAGCAGGTGCTATAGAATTTTCCCTGTGTGTTAGCAAAACATAAATCAGGCACACAGAGCATGGGTAGACTTTTCCAGCTGAGTGTCAGACAATCCTTCTCTCTTTCTCCACCTCCTCCTTCAGAGGTGTGTGTGAACACAGACCACTCAGCACACCAGCTGACTTATTAATTTTTCCCTTAGGATTCATGTGTCTTTTTGGTTACCCAAAACCTAGGAATCAGCTTCAGTTTCAGCAGAAGGACTGACTGACTGACTGTCCTTCAAGAAGACTTGCTATTTGAGCTGATTTGTCAGGAGGAATCATCACTGCTATAAATTTAACCAACAATCATCATCCCATTGCTTTCTCAGCGTCATTTTGAATGGATGACATACCACAATGCTTAAGAGGATGAACTGAGATAGTCACTGCCTCATGTCTGTGACTGCATACCATACAGTTTTAGGCTCATTTTTTCCTTCAGCCCTTGTGCTCTACCCCTGCAACACTGCAGATTCTGTAAGAGAAGCCATAAAAAGCTGTGCACTCTTAAGATGTCATTGTCTGCACTTCCTTCCATCAGTTCAAGATCATGTTCCCTGTAAACTGGTTGGTATTTGATACTTTCCTCTTCTCAAATGAGGCTGGGAAAAGCCTGGCCTCCTCATGTATTTCTACAAGGCTTGGGTTGGAGCACTAACTTCTCTGCTATGCAGCAAGACGGTACATAACCTCTAGCCTTTAAATTACAAAGATGATTTAGTAAAAGACTAGAACCATCCAAAGTGTGTACCTCAGACTAGACTCCTTGCCATGAACAGTGCTACCCAGCTGTGTCCACAGTACTAGAAAATTACAGCTGGCTTGTCCAGTGCTGAAAGTACATGAAGGCAAAAGCAGCATTTATCAATTTTAACTGACTGAGCACATCAAAGCAATTAGTAAAATCTAGGCAAGGAACATTAAGGAGAGTAACTTCTTTCCAATACTGAGTTTCATGGAGTATTTTGTGTTCTGATATAAAGTCCAATACAACATCAGGTACTATTGACCAGTTTCAGTGCTTCTAGGAGATCAGCAGAATGAAAATACTAAGGAAAAATCGAGACTAAAAGCACATGGCAGGAAACTACACATTGTTTTACAGGCCAAGCTTCTTGTGTTAAACAAGAGCATCTTCCAGAGCCTATAGTGGTGGGGAAATGGTAGGTGACTTTGGAAAACAAAGATGTGAAAACTTGTCTAGTGGAAGAAAAAGTAGAGCTAAGAAAGGAGCTGTGGTTCAGTTCTTTTAGCACTTCAGTACATCTTTGATCCCTTTACCTCATCTGTTCTTGAGTGACTACAACTCTGCCATCACTAGAAAATATGACCTCACTGTGTATTAGCCCAGTCTGTGAGCTGTCTTCACCCCACCATTCGGCTCTGACCACCACAGGCTCTACACCAACCTGTGGCGAGTGGGAAGGCTAATTACTACTGTGGCAAATGAAGTAAAATGACCTTTGCTATGCATGTTGAGGTACACAGGTCAGCACTACATTACAAGCCTTCAGTTTTCATGTGATCAACTTAGTGGTTACTGCCAGAATCAAGACATTCCAGACACTTCCTGGTTCACATGGATTCTAACTAGTAATGATTTGAACATGTGATTCCAAGAGAAGAAAGGGTTTTGCTGAAATTATTCTATAGGGCTAGAGCAATGTGTTCAATACTGATTAAGAGTAGGAAAGAAAGAGTGGCAAGACAAACTGATGCATCTGACAGTAATTGCTTGAGTCTGTAATGTCTAAGATAGCTGCTTCCATATATGTAATTTGTGTATTTGAGAGTTAATCCTATCTACATGTATCACCAAGACCCTCACAATTGCAAGGAATAATTTGAGACATTACAACTTAAAAATATCACAACAGCTATGTTCATTTCCACCCCCTTTTCGAACTCTTGACCCTAGGCCCTGAATTTTCAAAAGCAGATCTTTCAACACCCAAGCTGAAAACAACATAGCCAACAAGTGTTAACTCCTTCAGTGGAGCATCAGTAACTTTCCAGGGGAGAACAATTATTGTTTCATTGCCTGGATCATTTGCAATCTGTACACCAACACTGAGAGATTCTATAGTTCAAATTTTTAGCACAGAGCTCCTTTAATGTTAAATTCAACACAAATGTAAAATCCACATTTTCTGCTGCATTTACTTTAACTTCTTTGCCTGTGCACGTTTCCAGGTTGGACAGATTCACAGCTGCCTCCTCTACACTGAGATTTGCAGATCTTTTTCTTCAAAGCATCTAAGATATGCAGCTCACACTGCAGAATAATGACAAGTGTCAGGACAATTTCATATGCTAATTTCATATTCATTCCTGGTAATTTAAAAGAAAAAGCTACTCCGAGCCAACCATTGAAAACAGAAGTGACTTCTTTCTCCACTGCCCACAAAAACCATCATCACTCCCATGACTCATCACATCAGAATCCAAAAAAAAGCATATGGTATGAATAGTTCTTGTTAAAATTGCACATCTTTAAGCTCTATCAGGCTGGCTCCAGAAGATTCTCCTTCCTGAAAATGTTTCAGTATGCTCCAGTTTCTGCAAAAGCCTATACTCATCTGAGATATATGAAAGCAGTGGCAATTTCCTCATACCTGCACCCATCTCTTAGTACTTCTTCTGTATTCATGACTAATGCAAACAGTAACAGTGAAATATGAACAGGTAGTTCAGTAGTGCTTACTGGGTTCAGGCATATGGAAACAGGATACCATACATGTCCCTAAGGAAATGCCAACTACAACCCTGGAAACTTCAGGGGACAGCTAAATTCCTGCAAAGGACAGAGCTGCTTCAAATGGGCACCAGTTTAACAGATGCTTTCTGATTTATGGTTCTCACATAAGATTTCCTGTTCTTTTCCATTTTCGAGAACTTGCTTCCATAGGCAAAGCAATCAATTCAGTAGCATAATTTTATAAGCAAAGATGTGGAGATGTAAGAAAGTCTGTGTAAGGATTATTTTTCACTCTAAGTTACTCTATCCTGGTAGCACAACCATAGTTCCAAAATCATTACCTTAAGATCAACATATTTTCTTTCAGCAGGAAGCTGGAATTGTTTACCACAGATAAAAACACTAAGGAAAAAAGTGAACAAAAATAAAACCCACTGAGTCTTGAAAAAGGCATGACTAGAAAAATTTGACCTTTTAAATTGAATTGTTTTTACAGACAACACTTTCCATCTAAAATGCCCAGAGAACTTGCGACGTTTTATTTTGCCTGTAAAAAGACTGTTTGAAACATTTGCTTTTTTCCCACTTTAATTCATTTTCATATTTTCACAAAACAAGGTAAGAGGCAGGCACACTCTAACTAAGGACTTGAGATCAGATGATGCTACAACAGCAAACAGTACACTAGAAATGTTCCTGCATAGGAGGGGGTGGGGGAGGAAGACCGGCTGATGCATTTGATAAATTCGTGTCTGTTTTGATGGACAGAAGTAATTCTTGTTATTCATTACAAAAATCATACCTGTACATAATAAAAAGAAACTCAAATACTGATAGATTGTGCATCTCTTGGTGACTCTGGTTTGGATATTTATTTAAAGGAAGCACTGAAACAGGGAAGAGCATACCCTGTGCACTTCAAACCCCAAGAAAAGTCTCGCATTTGACTTTGACCTGACAGAAGAACAGAAATACAGGATAAAAATTTTTCAACAGCACTATTTCTCCATAACTAAAGTTCACACTCCTGAATGGCATTTGCAAAAACCCAGAAAAAAGTAGGTTTTAAGATACATAAAGAAAGTAAAAGGTCAGAGAGCTCCTGCTATGGACAAAGATCACATCTTGAAGTTCTGAGAGAAACAACACTCCTCATTCTGCCTCAAGTCGAGGTAAGACAGGAAGAATAAGATTTCCAAATGCAGAGTCTTGAGTTATGAAGTATCCTGAGGAATGTGCATGTGCGTGCTGGAAAGAGAAAAGCATTTGTTAAAGTGTAATTCCCTTCAGCACTGACATGATTTAAAACCTCATGGCTTCTGCAGCATTAATTATTTACTTCTCCCAGTCTGCTCCTTAATTCTGATAGTCAAATTCAAACCCAGCATTTTAGATCAGCCACATCAGAATAGGGCCCATCAACACAATTAACTTGGACATTTTCTCTGCTGATCTTTTCAGCCAACCCCATGGAGGTGGGGCAAATCAACTCCAGATTGCTCTTTGTTGCCTAAACCCCGTCTTTCCAGTCCCTTCCACAACCACCTTGCAAGTCTTGGTTTATGACAGCTGCTACATGGAGTGCCACCAGACACACTCCTGAACATGGGACACCAAGATTCTGCTCAAGTGATGCAGATATGCTTGTTCACCTGAGGGAGGCAGCTGCTGTATGGTTCTGGAACACCTTTGTGAAATCCTACATACCCTTTTCCAGTTCAAAGGCTGGACTCCAGCAAATTAGATGTTCTGCACATTCTCTCCCTCCACTACTGGGGAAAAGCCCTGCTGGATCTCAAATTTAGCCTGAGCCTGCAGTGTGCCCTTGGAGTGATCAAGGCTAACTGGCACTGTGGGCCGCACCAGCAACAGCATGGCCAGCAGGCCAAGGGAAGCTATCTGAGTTCAGTTTGAGATACAAACTGGAGGGAGTTCAACAAGACACAAAGAGATGGCTGTGGGGCTGGGTGGAGCTCTCCATACCCAAGGACAGTTTCACTACAATGAAACAGACTTCACTTAAGATAAACACAGAAATGTGAGACACCTAATCTCTAAAAGGGGTTTTTCAATATCTGTAGGAGCAGGGCTGCTCTCTGAAGGGATGCACATCTGAAACAGAGCCAAGCTAAACTCTGACTGTATCAGCTCACCTGCAGTGCAGCCTTCTGCTGTGCTGCAATGTGCTGTTGCTCAGCATGATCACGGAAATCCTTATTCAGAGGTGATCTTGCAAGTGCAATGCTGAAAGAAAGAATAAGATGGTATGATACAGACCACAGACAAAACATGTGTCTTTACAATTCTAGCCATGGATACCATAACTTCCTCAGCTCTCCATTTAGTTCACTCATGGCTTGACAATTGTCAGTTACTGCTTGGAATTACTATTTGTTAATATAAGAGAAAAAAGGGTAGTAGATAGAGTGACCACAGCTGTACCATTTGAACCATCATAAAAAACTCCTGCCAAACTAAACCTGAAGCTTGTTGTGGAATTTACTCATGGGTTGAGTCCCACTGAAGTCAGCGAAACCACTGGGGTGCAGTGTTACACAATGCAAGGAATTTCTAAAGCAGCTTTGTGCTTTCACCACCACTCAGTCACCGAGTGACTGTTCTAAACAACTGTGATAAACAGAAGGACTAACAAGAGCTCTGCAGATTTCAGTACAAGAATAGTTTTTTGGTGGGAGGACAGCAGTTCATTACCTATGCTAAAGGAGCTTCCTGTTGATGCTAACTGAAATAATGATCTCTTGGTAAGAGCTTGGAGTACCTAAAACTGATTTAGCTTATCTCAGTGCAGCATAAGGTTTCCAATTAAAATTTATTACTGTTTTTCCTTGTCTTTCATATCTTAAGACTTGTCTGCCTTCCTAACCCAAAAACAAGACATAAAAAGCATCCCCAATTCTATATAAGTATATATATACCCAACTATGTAAGTAACATGGAAATCAGGTGAGAATTGATATCAGAATTGTACTGCAAGACAATTCACAACTACCTCTGAAACTGTCACTGGAGACTGCTGCTGAAAACCCTGCTCTTACCAATCACAGAGACAAAAGTACAAATGGTGAGGATTCCAAGCAAACTCATCAACTGAATTTTACCAACAGCTTCAATGTCAACAGCTGATTTAGTAAATCAGTTTTTGAGAAGCAGTCATGCTCATGAAAAGATCTTCAGCCAAATATATGCCTAAATGCATAACAAAACCGAAACAATTCAGAAAAATTTTTGCTTATGGCAAATATTAAGATAAGCTTCACTGCTCGAGAAGAGTACTACTCAGTTTATTTAAAACACAGTATTTTCAGTTATTTTGAAGGTATTTGATTTTAATTTAATCTGTACCCTCTAACTTTTCAATATGATTTCTGTAGAAAAGCTTAAGGCTTCACCATGAGCTAACATTTTTCAAAAGAGGTCTTCTGTTCTTGGATACAGGATTTTCACATGCCAAGGCCAGAAATTAACTAACTCATTCAGTCTTACACTGTGCATACCACTGTTGTGTTTCAAGTACATCAAGCTCTTTTGGTCAAGTTTGCACAATTTTTATTGTCTCAATTCTGACAACTCTGTGGTCCAAGACCTTTGGCACAACATGAAAAAACTGTCAGCTTCTCAAAAATCACACATCAGCCTACCATGCCAAAGCACAGAGTTTGACTGCTGCTTTGTAGGTTCCACCCATGCCCTTCAAAATTAGTAAATTCTAATTCTGCTCACTATAATACACTGCTGTATTTCCTTAAAGAAAAAAAAGAGCAAACAAGCACACCCTGAAGCTCTGTCAGACTTCTAATGAAGTATGGAAACACTGTTGCCAGGAGCTGTACATAACAGTATGATAAGTCTGATTTTCTTTCAAACAATTTTGCTCGAATAATAACCACATGCAGTTATTATTAATAACTTCTTATCTCAGAAGTCAACATCAGGCCATTTCAAATATTTTGCATGTTTTTGACATTATGACAGAATTAAAAGTGCAGTGGAATCTCTGAAAAAAAGACATGGGCAGCCCTCAGACTGTAGTGAGAGTATTTGACTCTGGTACAGGTGTTGCAGGTTACACTGTGTCTAGAATATGGCACTGCATTCACTTCATGCTAACCACAAAGTTCAACGATCTCAATTTCTCCACATACATTTTTGTATGATTTTCCAGTTACTGATTTATGACAAAAATATGACCTTTTTGTCTTGTATGGGAGAAATGCAAGTAACAGCCCTTCTGCTCAGATTAGATTATTGCACTTTATGGTGTAGAATCATCCTTACAACACAGCATCTTTTACAGGATTATCTGCTGTAACATGAACTGCCTTTGTCTTGCACATAGGGAGTTTCAACAAAAACTCACTCCTGCTGTAATTGTTCTTCTCTAAGCACACAAAATCCTGAACTTAATGGTCTGCTACTTCCATTCCCCAGTGTATTTCAGCTTAATACGTAAATGTTTTCCCAGTGTCTGCTTCCTGACTTTTCTTCATGGTAGACTTTAATACACTTGAGTAAGCATATCTGTTTATCTCATTTTCAAATGGAAATTACATAAGCCAAAATTCAATTTATGTAAACAATTTTAAATACTAATAAGTTCCTAAAGAGCAATGTCCCTCTGCCTTCTTATTAAGGATGGTCAGAAAACACTACTGTTCAATATTTATATAAGTTTACAGCTCACTAGCTGTTTGCTTTCTTCCCTTGATGTAACCAGTGATGACCAAACAGGTCTAAGAACATGAAATACCTGGCTCCAGGGTGATTTGTGGAAGACTGGTTTTGCATAAGTAACTTTCTCTTCTCCTTGTCTAGTTCTGCCAGGATTGCAACCCTATTTTTATTCTGGAAACCTGGTGAGAATGACAGAAAAATATTAGAGATATTTACTTGACTTCTGTGGCCCAACTCTAACCCTGTGGAATTAGAAGTCCCTGTACAAAATTACTCTAAGATGAATACACTAATTTTCAAAGCTTTGTACTCATTTGAAAAGGCTACTAATAAATAGGCTTAATTTTTCCTTTTTTTATTTTACAGCATGCAGTAGCTTCCATAAGCTATCATGCATTTTAACACATTTTAAAATAGAGGCTTTTAACTCAAACTAGATCCTATCCCTTCCCAAGCTGGCTCTGGAGCTACAATCAAGGCATATTATCAAGTAACTGCCTTCCAAAAAAACTAAGTAAACTTACCAGGTTCTAGATTTAAAATGTAGCCATTGCATGTTCAACTCAACAATAACAATGGAGTAATACACTCATGGTGCCTAATTTCTCATGTGAGTAATCTCAAACTGTAACACAAGTGTTATATATATAACAGGTAAAAATGAGCTAATCACAAAGTTTGCGCATGTGCTTATACAAACATCTTTCATTCAATCTGAGCAGAAATGTTTAAATATACTGATGTCCTTACCTATACACTAGGTATGTACACTAGGGTACACTACCCTTACTCTAAGTATGATCAAATTCTGGAATAGAGACGCAAAATTAAATTATTAAGCTGTCTGTACACAATTTAAGACTGTGGCCTCCATTTGCTTTCATCATTCTCCCAAAGAGATCTTGAATACTAGAGAAGGGATCAGGAAATAAGAGTGTCTTGAGAGAATTAAAAAAATGCCAAAAATAGCTGCCACCTATGTATTTTTCAAAGTTGCCTTCTAAATGCAAGCACGGCAAAACTGCTGTACCTACACCAGACTCATATCATAAAGGATCCTGCTGCAGCCCTCAAACAAACCAGATGCACAAGGCCCTGCTGTTGCCCAGTATGCGCGAGCAGCACAGCTGCTGACAACAGCTCCAGACCTGACTCTTACATGGCTCAGTGCCACCAAGGACACTCCTTATGTCAGAAATACACACTTTTTGAACCTCTGATTTCCTGCTGTTATAAATAACAAGCTATGACACCATCATAAAAAACAAAGAGATGTAAAAGTCAAGTTCTTTATTTTCTCCATACAAAAAGTCAAAGATTCCCACTGGAAATTGCTGTGTACTGTGTCATTGCCCTGAAAACTGTCTTTGTGACAGCACTAAAACATGGTAGAGCACCAGCTGTCAGGAAGGCCAAAACTAGTAACTCTTAAGGAGAGTATTAGCACGTCATGGTAAAATGATTTATTTTCAGTGGCTGCACTTAAAGGTCATCCTCTTTGACAGACCTTGCATTGATGCTCAATTACATAATCCAGAATTCCTGTCATCTCTGTGGCTCAATGAAGGAAACAATTAGCAGAGAGAAGCCTTCAGCTCACTACTGCCTTGCTATCAAACTCACACCCTTTCCTTCTACTATGCCTAACTTAGACATCCATTATCCTCAGTGTCTCAAGAGTTCTTGAAAGGAGCAGAGTCTTTTGATTATATTGTACTGTGGTTTTATGTAAGATCACCCACAACAATTTTGACGTCTGTTAGTAAGATTTTCAATTACATTTAATTAACCGGTATTTTTCCATCCACTAATCTCTCCTTCCCATGTGGCATTAGCTCCACTTAAACTCTGTTTTGTAAGAGTATTGATTCAGGTCTTTGATGTTTCCTTGCTCTTCGGGTATTGTACACTATCTCTTTTTTTGAAGACCTTGCACTTGCAACGAATCTGAAACATTAACCCACAGCTGACATACAAAGGCTGACAAATCTTGCCAACAAACTAGGATTTAATATTTCTGAGCTGCAACAAGCCCAGACTTTACATTCTTGTAAATTCTGGAGACAATGTGTGAATAAGGATAACAGAAGCACCTCTAAGAGGGTGTTACCTATAACAACCATGTCTGTATGCTCATTCTATGCAATTTTAATCCAAAAATCTTTATACTTGACATAGCACTCAGCACCCTTCCGCTACTGCTTGCTTATCCTGAACTGCATGAATCTAAATGCATGCTTGGAATTCAAAAGATATGATGATTAAGGAAAGAATAAGGAGAGTACTTTTTCATAGAAATTGTTGGGATCTAAAAAAATAAAGATTAAATATGCTTAAATTTATTATGAAGCAGATGGTGTGATTCAGAAAAGCTTGAGACATTTAAAATGCTGTTTTTAAACCATGATCAGAACCTGCAGAATATTCTGTTTTCTATTTTGAGTCTTTTTACAGTATCTTATGGCAGAAACTCTAGAGGTATTCAGAAGAAACACAAGTGTTTTTTCTTTTCTTATTCCTCTACTAAGAGCTTTGTGGTGTGTTTTTTGTTTGATTGTAGGTTGTTTTTTAAAGTAGTACTTTGCACTAGAGTTCAGACAGTGACCATCAGCAACCTGCTGTGCTGAAAATTTGTTAAAGAAAATTTGTTAATGGTAAGGAGAAAAAAGCCTGTTTAAGAAAGTGGATGAGCATATTCAACATGTACATGTTAGTACTTCTCAGCTGAGCAACGTGAAGTTCCTGCAGGTAAACTTTTTCAACATGCAAAGCAAAGCCTGTTCATTTAAAGGGTAACAAATGGAGGGGGTAGAACATAAGAAATCCATGTTACAGAAAAATTCTGGCATCCCAAGAAAGTAATTAACTGTATCTTGCAATACATAAGCAAGACATTAATTTAGATTCTTCCCCGTCCAGGAATGCAAAGCGCTTTCATAAAGACCAGCTTGAAACTCCCACAGAAGTTTCCCACTACAGTTATAAATAAGAGTAATTTTTCATCTGTAGATTTGTCTGTTCTGCTTTCTAGTACTAAAAATGTGGACATGCAAAAATCCAAAGCCATCCTTAGTACAGACCAGATTCTCATCTGTGAAAGCAAGTCAAGATTTTAAAACATGGGAACTTCCTAATAAAGCTTTAACTTTAGATTTCCCTTGACTGGGCTGAGTTGCACTAATATTTTGAATTTAAACCGTTTGAATATCAGAGTTTATTAATATTTTTCTCTGCTTTGATGACATGAGTCCTGACACAAAGTTACCTGTTCAAGGCAGCTAAACAGATTAATGGCAGTGTCACATGTCAAACTGAGCACCTAGATTCTCAGATTACTCTCTAATGTAGCAGATTCAGGACATTTAAAATTTAAACCTTTCTGACACCTCAATTTCTGACATCAAACATTGTACCTGTGCAGGACTGGAAAGATTACTTGCACCTATTCTCTGAACATGAAAGGCAGAAAGCCATAGAAAGCTGAAGGCTTGCTGAGGGATCCTGGCAGCTTTCAGAGCTCACAGCAAGCTTCTTTCTTTAGCCTAATCTTAACACCTTATCTACCACCCTATCTCATCATTATCTATGTCAGTTAATTCTATCTAACTCTGCAGGGCAAGAAACAGCATTACCTTTATCTTTTTTAAGTTTTTGCTTTTCATTATCTTTTCATTGATCTGTTGGTTGCTTCAAATTCACAGCACACCTCAGTTTTTTCTAAGATGCACTATTTATCATTTGTCCATAGATGTGTAACAGCACAAAAGAGCCCTCCACTACTGTGTTCAAGATACACGTTTACTTGGAAAACATACAAAGCTGTATGTCAGCTCCAAGCTCTGAACATTGAAAGTCACTGCAATATTGTTCTGCCTGCTCAATTCAGAAAGATTTAAAGCAATTTCTTGACTGAAGTGCATGCTGCTATAAATGGTAGCATTCATGAAGTGAGGAAGCACCTTCTTAAAAAGAAGAATCTAAAGATCTTATTAAACATGCACCATGTGCGAAAAAAATAAGTAATTCTATTTTGATGTCCTCTTCTGCTTATGATAACTGGCATCTCAAAACATTACCTAATAGTCTGCACACCAACACTCTTAGTAACAATTTACATCTGGATAGGCTTTCACACACTTTGTGTGACAATGAAACAAAAGGCATACTGGTTATTCAGTAAATTAAGTTGAATTACTGAAAAATACGTTTGTACTTTGTCTGTGCCTCCAGAAAACAGCTACATGTGCATAGCTGAATGTAAGCAATTGACAGCTTAATGTCTGCAAAATTCTCAAGTACTATGTTTACACATAGAATAGACACAGATGGGGAAGAGCAAAGTGTGTACATGATGATAAAATTCAGTGCAGAAGAGCACCATCTTCCTTTTCAGACTCAGTGAACAGAGCGCCAAATCTAGCTGCTTAGACTGTTCTCTGTGAATGCACTCACATACCTTTGGTACAAAAGCATAAACAACTGCCAGGATATAAAGAGACTCTGTAGAATTGCTATAGCCTGAAACTTGGAATTCTGTTCATATTTCAAGAGCTTGTTCTTCCAACATACCAGAACTGTTATTTTCTGAAATGTTCAGCCTTGTCTGAAGCAGTATCTGTATTTTTTCCACCTTTGAGGACCTAAAGGAAAATTCTGTCCTGAGCAGTTACACTTCTCTCATCTCACAGGGCTTCCCCTAGGAGGATTCACACACAGCATGGTTAATTCAGTTACACACAGAGCATGCTCTGGCCTTGCTGCACACAAGCAAAGGCATTACACAAGAGCAGCCTGATGAAGGCATGTTGCCTAAGTACTGTGAAGTGTTACAGTAGAAGCAGCGTAATTCTGAGCACCTGGAAGTATTTGCTGTAATTCAGAAGCTGATTTCTACCCCTCAAAGTGTACCACTCTGGTCTATGAGCTCGTCTGGTGGACAGTGCACAGCATGCTAGAAGATCTTCCATTGCTTTTAAATACCACAGTCAGTGTCATGCAGTCAGTACTGTGTGGTACTAACAAAGTCAAATAAGGCTTTTCATTTGATTTTGCTTCGTTTTTCTGCACTCATACGCAGCTCACCACCAAGAGTCCTATTCTAAGAGACCTATGAATAAAAGTTTGGTCCAAAAAAATCTTAACTGTTATATCAATGGAAAACTCAAATTAACTTCTAAGAAAATATCTGGTACCAATCAAAAGAAAAGCTGTAATTCAGTAGAAAAAAATCCCATTACAGTCTACCAGTGTAGAAGGCTAATGTTTAATTCATCCTTACAGCTCTGCCTGAGTAAGTGCTACCATTCATAACCATTCTGCTAAGCATTTCAGCAAACTTCTATTCCTTTTGTCCAAGTGAAGAGCATGGATTGCTTAAACAGTGCTAATACATATGTGATGAGGCAAGATAAAAATGCAGAGTTTTTCTCAATCAGTTTTACTATTAGATTGCATCTAAGCTAGATAGACGCCCTGAACTGTTGTTTATATTTAACTGTTCCTTTCTAATTTTCCAAGTTGTACTATTTATAGGCTTATTTGGTAATTAAACTTGATAGTGTTTCTTGTCTCCTTCACGCAAACAATATTTTTATGATAATTACACAATTCCTTTAGTGAGTCTGTAAGGGACATCTCAAATATAAAACATTCCAAGGCTCTATAAAATTATAAGGTCTGGAACTGGGAGAGAAGCAAAGGTATTCTGGCACTAAAAACCAACATATTTAAGAAGAAGCAGCCTTTAACTCTCCATTACAACATTCTATTCCTTGCAATGATCATGATTTGGTATTCACAGAATAAAGCAAGATTTACCACTATGTACCAAAAACTTTCTCAGAGTTAAAATTTGCAAACAGACAGCTCTGCAATAGGCAGTACTCCTCTCTCAACACCTCGCAAAATATCAATAAGCATTCTAGAGACTACTTCCTTTTCATCAAGTAGCAAGCCAGTCTGTGTTTTGGACCCACACGAGCCATGTAATACCCTCTGAAGTATCATCCAGCAACACCCAGCTTTGCAAGACTTGAGGTAAGGACACAAACACAAACAGATCTGCAAAAAGTCTCCAACTCCAGGGAAACTGAACCCAGAATTCATTTCTCATAACCAAGTAAGAGAAGAGCCATACCTGAGCAGCTTTTTCCTTAGCACTTCCACATAAGAAAAGCCTCAGAGATTCCCTAAGGTTTCCAGAAAACACCTCTAGAGGGCGATTTAAGACCCTTTCTCAAATTTACCGGGTGACACTCCCAGATCCTAAGCCCCATCTAAAGCACCTGCATTGCCTAGATAGATGGACCATTACTTTTATTATTTTAATGATGCAATTGAGATGCATCTTGGTACAAAAGAACATTTCATCGCAGTTAGCTTTATGGTTTTAACTGGCTTTTCCTCCCAGGCATGGCCACTTGCTGCCAGTGACAGATATTACTGCCTGGGTCTTGCTGTTCCCATCACAACATGGGATGTATTTCACTTCTGGCTGTTCTCTGATGTTGAGTGCAAGAGCTGCAAGTCATATTCAATGCCAAGTGTTGTAACTGTCAGCAATAAGCTTCAGGAAATCATCACTCTACCACAGGCATGGTAGGTACTTCCTAACCCTGAGCATGACACTATGCTCAGTAATTCAGAGCTCCTCAGCCATCAGTGGTCTTCTTCAACAATTAAATGTGCGTGTATCTTGTCCCAGAAGAATTCCTGTCATTCTGCTGCTTTCAGTCCCACCTCTCTTTCTTTTTTTTCATCTTTCCATAAAAATAAACTTATAGTTATTGGTGACTTCACTGACATTTTGCACAGTCTTTTCCCTTGAATACTTAGATGAAAACCTACCTTGTCCTGAAGGATTTGCTGCCATCCTTCAATTTTCAGCCCTTGTTTTATTCAGCTGGAGTTCAAACCTTTTAACCCCCACAAATATCTGCAAAACAAGCACAATGTAAGATAAACATACTCCTTTAAAAGAAGAGCTTGGATTTCAATCTGTTAGAGACATCATAAATATGGAAAATGTTAGAAAGCACAAGATGAACACAGCATATGTGTTGCTTAAAATGTCTTATACAGTTTATATTGTTCTGACTGAAACTTTTGCCTTAAAATATTAAGGGGTGTGATCAACCTTTGTTTTCAGATTCTAGTAATTTCTATTAGTAGCAGTGGTAATAATTTCTTACAATTCCTATTCTAGTAAAAATAACTTTTAGAGTCATATACCCATTTTCCCAAATGAAATTCTTCCTGACAAGGTATGCCAGGCTACACTTAAGAATCACATCAAACCTTTGTAGTCCTTAAAAGCTGAAGCCTTGGAAGACCTCAGTTTATGCTCTAACTCAAGAAAAACTCTTTGTTTGAGGAGAGGCAATTTAAATCCCAGATACAAGGCCAGACAAAGTTGGCTGCAGCTGTGGGAAAACAAAAAAGGAGGCCTGCTCCTCTGCCATACATCACCTCGGGCCACCATCAACTTCTGTTTCCATCAAGGTGCCAGGCTGTAAAGTGCAGTGGTGAAGAGCTCTGGCTCAGCCAGGCGGAGCCGAGGGACGGGAATGCTGAATCCTGCAGGAAACGTGAATCACAAGTCACAGTCAGACTTCCACAGGAGACCGGGCCACTGTTACGCCCCGGACTTGTGGGACCCTGAGCAGCAACGCTGCAATGAATTAATAACTCAATGACAATATTAATTAAACATAGTGACAGCGGCCGCGACGGGTTTCTCAAGAGCCACGGATGGCCTGACCCACTCCCGCCGCTGCCCGACTCCCCCCACACGGCTCGGGAATGGGCTCTCCCGCCGCCTTTTCCTTCCCGCCCACAAGGGATGGATGGACTCCCCGGCTCTCCCCGGCCCGGCGGCGATGCTCCGCTCGGGCCCAGCCCGCCCGGCTCGGCCCGGGCCCCTACAGTCCCGCCCGCCACCCACCTGCCCGAGGGCTCGGGGCTCCAGCGCCTTCTGCCCCGCTCGCCCTTCCCGCAGCGCGGCCGCGCTGCCTCCGCCCCCTGCTCGTGACGCGCGCACAGCGCGACAGCTGCCGCACCTCCCCTCACACCGCCCGCGCCCTCCTCTCTTCCGCGCCCTTCCCTTCCTCTTTCCGTGCCCTCCCTTCCTACTTCCCGCGGTTCCCTCGGCCTGCCCGCGCCCGGAAGGGTCGGGCTTGTGCGTGTGGAGGCGCACGCAGGCCGCGGGGAGTGTTGCGTTCAGCATTAAGGCTATGTCCGCCTGTGTTTGCTCCTGCCGTAGGCATCCGCCTGGGCACGGGAGGAAGCGCGAGGGTTTCGCGCCGGGGCCACGCTGTGGGGACTCCAGGCAGCACCGCGGTTAAATAGTAAAAAATCCCCTCACAAGTGGAAGGGAGGGGGTCGCAGAATCGGGTTGGAAAAGACGTCCTAGGTAATCGAGAGCAGCCTGTGACCCAACACCACTCTCTCAACCAGGCCATGACACTGAGTGCCACATTCAGTCATTGCTTAACACCTCCAGGAACGGTGACTCCATCACCTCCCTGGGCAGCCCATTCCAAAGTCTAATTGCTCTTTCATGGAAGAACCTCCCCTGAGGTTGTGTCCTCTTGGCCTGTCCCCCCTTTTTTTTTTTTTTTTTCCCTATAAATCACTGCCATGCAGATTGTGCTTGAACACAGCAGCAATATTTGGCATTAATTCCAGAAAGGTTTGTTCATGGAATTAGTTAGTGCATGGTTTGCTTTTGGATGCCAAGTAACAGCTGTATAGATAAGGGTGTCTGATTAAGTTGTCTGGTCTGACCTGGAGAATAAATCTTATTCTTAAAGCAGCAATCTGAGACTTTGTGTTTTATGTCATTGTGGTTAAAATACTTCAGTTTGAATCAAACTGAACTGAATAGTGATTTGAACTGTGGCTCATAGCAGCAGTAGTTTTGATTGTACATAAATCAGTTACTAAGGACTGCTATAAATAAATATCTAAAAGACTGCATACAGATAAACACTGACCTCTCCATAGCCAAAAATCAGTCACATTGTCTACTTCAGTTTTATATGCAGGGTTTTTTTAAGGCACTAAACAATTTTCATGAAATAAAGGGCCTTTTTCTTTACCCGAATTTAGGATAAGTACAGGAAATCAGTTATTTTTTTTATGACTTAGTTCAAGGTGTCTATGTAGACATGCTTTTACTGCAGGATATTAAATTTCTTAATGTTAATGTTTTGATGATGTATGTAACAGGCACTTCTGAGCAAATGACACTTCCTTACAGTGAGGATGATACTGGATCTTGTCAAATCTTCGATCCTCACAGGGCATTTGATTTCATCTGCTTTCTCTTTCATCAAGTCCTAAAAGTCCATAACCTCCTCACTCTTCAGGCCTAAAGTGGAAAAAGGGCTTATTAAAAACTGTTGGTTTAGTTACAATGGAATTATTTATATTTGTAAGAACACGCGTAGGGTGTACATGGTGCTAAATGTCACACTAATCCATTAGTTTGGACAACCAAATATATACAGAAATATTGAAGGCAATTAACAATTTCTTAAGATATGCTGTAGCCACTTTACTAGATCATGAAGAAATAAATAATTTTTAAGAGTGTACAGTATACATACAAATACTGTCAGTAAGTAGCTATAATAATGGATTAATTGGTTTTAAAATAGTGTGCTTTAGTATTATATAGATGGATTCTTTGAGATAGGCAATATTTTGCTAACCAAGTATGCTTGGTTACATGTCAAATGTCAAACACTTAGTGAGTCTTTGAAAAGTATAAATGCAAATCTCTTCTTGCATATATACTTTTCAAAGACTCACTAAGTGTTTGACATTTGAAAAAATGAACAAATTTGTGTCTGAAAACTTGTAATGTCCAGATGTAGAATTTAGTTACCTGGATTGTTTGCCTGGTGAAAGCAATGTGTATGTGTGTTTGTGTAGGGGTGTGTGTGTGCCTGTACCCAAAGCAGCAGACAATCTCAGGGAGTTTTCTGTTTTCTTTAAAACCCTGTTGATTAATACTGTGGGAAGCAAACATTGCTGCCATTCCCACTTCTATTATTGTCAACTGTTCTCTTTGCATGAACAGCTGACTGAGCACCTGCCCTCCTGATTCTGTTTTGGTATTGTTTTTTGTTTTGTTTCATTTTGTAATTTCTCATTTTGCCTTTAGAAGTGTCATATGTGCTATTTTTTCCCCTTTTTAATTATTCTCCCTTGGATGATCTGCAGACCCTTTTATCTAGACACCTTGCTTGCAATCCTTAACTGCTGAGAAGCAGGGTGAGTGAAGAACAGCACAGCACCCAAGCTAATAATCCTACCTGGTGCAATTCTCTGTTGTCATGCCAGGACTGAGGATAAGTGATTCCAAAAAGCTGTAGTTTGAGGCAGATGGGCCTAGCTGCTGCTCTCGTCTTTACACAGCTAACACTGGTAAGAAGAATTAAGTAGTGGACAGTGGTTCTTTGTTGGGGATCAAGAAAGGAAGATAGAGAAACAAGAAGCAGCAGGGCAAGGAGGAAGAGTTATCAGCAAGGAAACTCAGGTGAAGAAAAGCTGGCACTCATTAATTCTTCATTTCTGTACAGGTGTGGTGAATATTGACCATAGTAGTAACTTCGAGCATCTCTACAAAAATGAGGTCATGCCTCAAGTCAAATAGTCTCTTGGATTTGGGAGGAGTTTCATATCAATATTAATAAATTTCCTCCTTGGGTTGTAGAAACAGGAAGAAGTGTAACCCTTTAAAGGAATTGTGTCTAATCTCTGATGTGTCAGAATACTTTTGCCTGAAATTCCTCCTTTGTGTTCAGCATAAGCAAATTAAAAAAATATATAATAAAGCATTTACAGTGTGTCTTTCAGAAAGCCATTACAAAATCTTCAGTTTAAAAAGAGGTTGTTCTTGAACACTGCCTCACAAATCTTGCCATGCTGTTCCTTGAGGCAATAAAATGCAGTTTTTCAGGCTAGCTGTTCTCATCATCTTGTATCCCATTATATAAATGAAAGTTGTATTAAACTGACTGTAATTCTGAATGAACATAAACTGCAGTATTTCAGAATTACAGTGGGTGGTTCTATTCACTACAGGCTGAGGTAGAATAGTTGGAATAACATGTTGGGTTTTTTTCCCCTGTAAGTGAAAATAGTATGTGCATGATGTCGCCTTGGGTTGAACCAAGATCTTCCAGAATGTTGTTTTATTTCTATATGGCAGTGCTATTCATACATATCCATCCTAAACACTCCTTTCTCCATTTATTGTGAAACCCTTCAAACAAATAAAATGCATTTTAAGGAGTCTTTAAACATTTTAGATTGATTGGTGTTTCTATATCCAATTGTGTAAAGATACTGTATCCATAGTTATACTCTTTCTCCTTGATTGGGTTTTTGATTTTTCATTTTATAGCCATTTAGCACAGACTTCCACTTTGTATCACAAGTGTCCTTTGTTCCCACAGTTCTGTTTATAGCAGCCCCATAAAACTTGACAGCTTTGAAGGCTTTTGATGCAGCAAAAGCTCATGCATTATCTAATATATGTGCATGAATGCACAGGTGTTGTGTGCTCATGACTTGAAACTGATTCTATCTCTGTAGAGACTAATTGAGCACATGGATAAGATTTAATAAGATCAAGTCAAAAGCCTGCCCTCTCCAATCTCTGCAGTACAAGACATGAGGTCTAGTAGCTTATGGGAGGAAGGACCTTTCTTTAAAAGACAGTTGGATTTTTGGAGGTTTTTTTTACATCTTCTAGAGGGGTCTTGTTCACAGTAGTTTCATGTGTACCTCTGTGCAGGCAGACACAAATGTTATCCTTGCCAAGGTAGACCACAGTGGGGAAAAGATAAAGCAGTTGAGGACAGGCTGTTGTCAGGAGGGAAAAAAACTTCTACTGCCCTGTCAAACCAGCCAAGCCTGCCAGTGTCTCTGTGGCTTCAAGCCTGCCTTATTGTTTGTACTGTCTGGAGTGTGCTATTGAGAATCTTAGAATTTAGTGTTAGAATACTTGATGAAAAACAGATGGGTTTTACATGTTGGTCTAGTAAATAAATAGAACGTGAACCTAGTCTCCTGATACTAACTGGAAACTCTGTTGCCATTTTATGTCTCATTATCTGGACAAGAAGATGAAGATGCATTATGAAAAGAATGTTAAGAAACAACTGAAAGTCCTTCTCAGGCTCACACTGAGCACTTATAAAACTGTCAGCCATTATAAAAACATCCTGGATGGTACTACTGGACTAACTGTAGCACTCCAGAACAGCAGTGCAAGATAGGTGCTATATTTAAATTTATAAGTAGGTTTTCTGCCACATCATTTGTGGATCCTTCATCTCCCTGTTTATCCTAGTAAACAGTCCTAAGAGGTAGCCTGCAGACTTTGATTTCAGTGATAGAGACAGAACTAACTTTTTCAAGAAAAAATCCTGTGAAACCAGTGACATTTGTCTTGAATTGGTGAGCATCTTGATCCCCAAACTGATCATTTGTCTTCTCGCCCAGTTAGTATTACACACATACCTCTGTTTCATCCCACTTCTGAGCTGAGATGATGTAAACATAATAGTTATGACTTTGCTAGGAGAGCATGCCAGTTCTTTCAAGTGAACTTGGGGTAAGATGTAGGCATTGAATAGCAATCTCTTTTCAGCCTGCCACTGTTCATATTGTATGATTAGTTCAAATCAAGGTACAGGAAGTTGCTCCTAACTCTAATTTCAAATTCAATGTTCTATCATCTTTTTGAAGTTCCAGTTCTTGAAATCAACTACATAACATGGTCATCTTCCATGTTAAAAAAATAGAAATGGGTTTCTCTCGTAGCTGAAGAAAAGCTAAAAGCTCACCCTAGTCTGTGATACGAACTTGCTGATTACACATTTAAAGTAAGTTTACTCTATTTTCAGATATGATTTATTATTTTTGAACTCTTCTCATAGAACATAGAATGGTTTGGGTTGGAAGGGACCTTAAAAATCATCCAGTTCCAACCCCTGTCTCATAGGCAGGGAACCTTTCACTAGACCAGATCATTCAGAGCTCCATCCAGCCTGGTCATCTTCTCATTTCTCAGTATCACAGTTTGCATCTGCTACCTAAGGTATGTATCACTCTTAAACCTAGATTGCTGTCGGTACAAATCTTTGCAGATTTGGTACTCACTGAAATCAGAGGAAGAGAAACACCTGTCATTAGTCATTAAGATAGTAGGGTTAGATGGCTTACCATGTCCATTTTTTGGGGTTTTTTAAGTATGTTATTATCATAAACTACATTGAAGTGATCTAGTGTCAACAGTTAGCCAGCTTGACTTTACAGTATGCTATGGTGTGGGAATTCTGCAATTTAACATGACTTTCATAGCCGGAATTTAGGAATATCAGCTAGTTTGTAATTTTCTTGTGTAACAGGTCTTCCACTAATGTCTTCTGAAGTTTTTCTAAACTCAGCTTACTTGTATTCACAGGTGCACCAATATTCCTGCATTTTGTATTTACTGATCCAGTTAGTTATTTGAAAATGTTTCTAAGTATTCTATGTCAGATGAAATGAGTAAGGATGACATAGCAGAAACAGGTAACACAGATAAATGTAATTAATAAACAAAGAGGCATATATTGCCCTATCACAGGAAACTAGACCAGTAAGTGAATCTCTGCAGCTTGTATACAGGTCAATTGAGAGGTCACCTTACCTAAACTCAGAAACCAGACATAATGACTTCTATAGCAGCACTGAATCATTCAGGCTGGAAGGGATGTAGGGAGATCTCTTGTCCAATCTCTTGCTTAAAGGAGGGTCAGATGTGAGATTGTGCCAGATTGTCTTGAGAATCTCCAGGGGTGAAGACCACACAGCTTCTCTCTGTAATCTGTTCTGCCTCTTGGCTATCTTCAGGGGGAGGAAAGTTGTTCCTAATATCCACCAGGAATTTCCCGTTTCACTTGATGTCCTTTGTCTCTTGTCTTGCTGCTATGGTCTGCTGTGGTAAGCCCACTTCCATCTTTCCCTCCTCCTCCCTATAGGATACTGGAGGGTGCAATTAACTGTTCTTTAAGTTAACTGCTCCAAGCTCAAAAAGCCTCAGCCCTGCAGCTGCTGCTGCAGATGGTTACCAACCACCTCAGTGCCCCCGCTCTGAACTTTGTCCAGTTTGTCAGCATCTTGTATAAATGTCCCACAATCGAACACAGGATTTCTGATAAGGACTAATGAATGCCAAGCAGGGACTGATAAGCCCTGCCCCTCAATCTGTTGCCTGTGCTGCTTGCTGTTTAGGCAGCCTGGATACCACCAGTCTTCCTTGCTGCAAGGATGCAGCAGCCTTATGCTCGCCTCACTGGCTACTAAGCCAAGTTTTAATGAGTAGAAGGTCATTTGTACTTGCTCAGAGCTAAGATGGCCCAGGTTTCCAAACATTAGAACGTGTTGGTGTCCCCTGACAGGCTTCCTTTGGAAAAGAAATGAGTTGGAAACACAGGATGCTTAAGGGAAAAGAGAGGAAGAGCTCTTGGTGAGGCGTAAACCTTAGAGATACAGACTGTCACAAAACTGAAGGGAAGCAATTCCTGAGCTGTGTGGCAGATACATGAACCTGCCTGCTGCTTCATCATGATAGTTTCCACTTAAGATTTGGATAGTCTAAAAGAAAATTGGGATACATGTACTTAAGTTGGCTAATTTGTATTGCTTCCTTTTCCTGACAGATAAATAGGTTGTTGTTTCTGAAGTATAATGAACAAGGACTATTTCACAGCTGCTTTCTCACTGGGGCCTGGCACTTGGCTTGGACTTTTGATCTTTGTTGGGGGTCAAATATTATGCAATAAGTAGTTACTCATAGTAAGGACTGATATTTTTTTTCTGTATTTTCTTCCCCATGAGAAACAGCTTATCTCTTTGTAATGTTAGTCCACAGTTTTGTGCTCTCATGCTTGTCCTGCATGACACCTGTAAAACTTGCTACCTTAACTCTGAATTGCTGCTGCCCTTTTGATTTCAATGGTCTGTACTCCCCAGGAAAAGTTAGACACAAGTAAAATGTTTACAGCATCTAAGTCTTATCTGGCCACATATCTGTTTATGTTTATCTTCACATATTTATCTGTAGTTTGAAGGGATTGTGACATTCTTACAGTGATACATCACTTTCCCCAGTAGCATGTTACTCTATCACATCTAATTAGTGCTGCAGCCAATTATTTGGAAAAAAAAAATTATCAGCCAAATTGAGCTGCTTTATCTGCTCAGGGAACATCTTACACCAGACTATGATTTTTCTCCTATTTATTAATTATTCTGCAGTCATGAACACTTCTTCTACTGTTCTTCTTCTCATTTAACTTCACTGTTAAATGTGGATAGATCACTGATTTTTTGTAAGGGATACATGCTATTAGACAGATTTGCATGGATCGCTTCTACAGGTCTTGCGGTATCTTTCAGCTCTTTTCAGCACGATGAAACGTTCTACAACAATACGAGATCTCTCAAGGTGAGATGTCTGCGCCAAACGTAAACACATGCCATCAGTGAAAGCAGGTTTCTGTGCAGGCCTTCCGTGCAAGACATCTCCCGGTGTATCTGCTTGCGGCGCACTCCCACCGTGAGGGAGTGCCGGAGGCCGGGCCTTGTCCGCTCCTGTGCCCGGCTGGGGTCGGTCTTGCACTGCAGCCCGCCAGTTTACAAATTTCCCTTCAAACATGAGCGTAGTTTGAGGTCGGCGAACTGAGCCTGGAAAAGCTGGATTGCTTTTCTGGCACTTAACCCGCGGTTCGACAGCGTGCAGCGATACCGCCACAGTCCGGGGTTACCGCCGGGGCCGCTCAGTGGAGCGGTGCCTCCTCCGGCTCGGCTCGGCCCGGCTGGGGCTCCACCAGACCCGACGCCTTTCCCCGGCTCGCCCGGGGCTGCTCGCCTCGCCTCGCCCGGCCACCTCGCCTCGCCCCGCTCTGCCCCGCCCGGCTCGGTTCCGTTCCGGCGGGTGGCTGCCGGGGGTGGTGCCTGTACCCCGCCGCCGGGCAGGGCAGCCCGCGCCTCCCGCTGGCGGGCCGGGCCGGGCCGGGCGGGGCGGGGCGGCAGGTGGCGCGGACGGCGCTTTGGAAAGGGGCGGGCGGTGGCGCAGGCGGATGCTGCGCTCGCTCCTCCTCCTCCGCCGTCGCCGCAGCTGCCGCCTCCTACGCCTCCTCGTATCGCGGCGGTGGTGGGCAGGCTCCGGCCGCGGCCCCGCAGCTTCTCGCCGAGGCGGCGCGGCCTCCGCTCCCTCCCTCCTTGCCTCGGTCGCTGCCTGGCCCCGGCGCGATGTCGGGCGGCGCGGCGAGCGCCCCTAAGCCCCTCCCGTCCTCCGGGCCCAAGTCGCTGCGGGAGATGCCGCATCCCCTGGCCACGTCCAGCAGCGAGGAGATGGGGCCGGCGCTCACCCCCAGTCCCGACCTGCTCTTGCCCCGCAGCATCGCCGACAAGGTACGGCCCGGGGGAAGGGGGGCGCGGCATTTGACAAGGCTTCTGGTGTTGAAGGGGTCTCTGCATTGAAGGAGAGCAGGGAGAAGGGCTGTGTGTGTGTTTTCCTGACACATCCCTTTTCCCGGCTTCGTCTCCCCGCGGGGAGATGAAGTCTTGGGCGCTGCTGACATTCATTGCAAGAACCCAGAGCTGCTCCGGGGGGGAAAAGGCATCGTGTCCATTGCTGCGAGGAACCGGCTGGGACACTGGTGGTCGCGCTGTCACCGGTGGGTTGCGAGAGACAATATTTTACTTACTGTATCTGCCTGTGGCTCATACCGTCTACAGATAGGTGTAAATTTTTCAGGAATTGCTGCAGTTCCTTTCCTGTCTCCTTCCTGTAAGCCCTCATGGGAAGGCTTGGAGCTGGCATTGTTTCCTTATAATCAGCTTGTCTATGATTGTCTTTTCCAGGCTGAATTCCTGCTCACTTCTTCCCAACACTAATGCAGGCAGGGCTCTGCAGGAGTATCTATGTCTGTTCTCCCTTTCCTCGCTCTGGCATGTGTTCACAGGATGCTAGTGAACTCTGTGAAGTGCCTTCCCCGTGGTGATAATTCAGTAGTGGCGGTACAGCACTGCTGATACATTAGCTACATTTACAAGGACTTGGTATCTCTGTAGACAAGATTTCCTGAAATTTTTACGGTAAGATTTCCTGGGAGCAAGAACTGCATGGGGTGATATGGGCTCGAAAGCAGTTCTGGCACAGCTGGCTTGTGCATGCAAGGTGTTAATGAATTGCTGGTGGCAAGAAGCGCTTCTTCTTTGGCTGTTGTCCTGGGGAGTATGGAGCTGCTTCTGGGTAGGATGGATTCCCTAGGCTCCAAAGCCTTGAGGCTGTCAGCAGTATCTGGCCTGATACACTCCCATGCTACAGGAGAGTGAGTCAAGGTAGCCTGGCCTCTTCCATATTTCACCATCTGCTGTGTGCAGCTCTGATGTAGGGATTCAGCACTTCTTCCTGTCCATGAAAAGAGTCCTTTCCTTGAACATTTGCCCACTGTTGCTCTAGTGAGAAGCAAGGCTTACCTTCTCTTCAGGAACTTGCGCCTTCATCTAAGAAATTAGTCAGAGTTGGTGACCTGCTGAGAAAAGGGTATGTGACTAAGGCAGGAGTAGAAATTGTGTAGGTTTTTGTCTGTCTTGTCTGGTTTAATTATGTAACTAGGTTGTTGTCTGGCAAACTTGTAGCAGTAGAAATTGGCAGCTGCCTTCACAAATCTTGCAGCTGAGAAGCTGCGCCTCTTAAGCCCAGTCTGTCCACACTGCTGAGTAGCTGATGAGAAGCAGTGCTCTGAGGAGGCGCTCACACCCTATAACGTCTTTCCTCAGTTTTCTTAAAGAACTTCTTTGCTTTTGGAGTGCAAGCAAGCTTCTCTCTACTGCTTTGAGGTTTTGAGAAGTGTATCAGTATTCCTGACAACCTGGGAGCAGAAATAACTCCTTAGCCTTGGGCTGTGGTCAGCTAACATCTGATAAGTAAGAAAGTTCTTGCACAGTTTTACCATCAGCAATAGAAATGAAAGCCACATTCCCATACCCTGTATGTAGTGCCATCCTGTTCTAGGCACTTGGCAGCATAGAAGTTCTCTAAAAGGCAGAGCAAAAGTGGCTATGGTAAGTGATGTTTAGACTTGAGAGCAGTTCTATGCTTGACCTAGAAATGGCACTACGCTATGATCCTTGCAGAATAAAAGGATATCCAGTAGGAAGAGAGTATAATTTTTTTCCCTTCTAGCTGAATTAGCAGAAAAAGCCAAATGTCTTATCCTCTTGATGGAAGGAGATCAACAGCTGTGCTGTGTATGGGATGTCTCTTCTTCAGCTTAATACTTCACACACTGGCAAGAAAAAAAATGTGTTAACTTCTTTCCCACCTTAGAAGAAAAATTCAGTAGACAGGTGTTCTTAGCTTTAAGGCAATGCTTGCAGTGTGTATTGAGTAGTCTATGGAGGGAGTATGGTAAGAGGAGGTAAACTGGTAAAACCACTTTTTGGGTGGTTTATATGTCTCAGTCTCAGAATCATGGAATGGTTTAGGCTGGAAGGAGCTCAAAATGATCTAGTCCAACTCTCATGCTGTAGACAGGGACACCTCTCACTAGACCAGGTTGCTCAGAGCTCCATCCAGCCTGGCCTTGAGCACTTCCACTGTTGATTTTAAAAATCTTAATCTCAGATGGTGGATTATTGTTCTTTTGAGAGACTGGCTCGCTAATCAGATAACAGTGCAGAGTAACTTCAATAACTGAGTAACAAAGGGAGGTCAACATTCAAGTCTGATTTAGGCTTAAAGCTCTGCAGTTGTTACTTATTGATTCTTGAGTAAGAGATGTTCTGATCTTCTCTCTGGTCTCTTGGAAGAGTCTGGTGGAGATTGGTGCTGCACAAGTTTTGGCCCACGTCTCCTGCTTCACTGTGTCTTTGAATCAGATTCTTAAAGGACAGTTCTCCATATCCAGACCTGTACTAGGATATCCCTTTGGGAAGAGGGCTAGTGACAATAGCTGGCCCATCACCATGGAGTAGATAATTTGCTTTTTCTGAGTTTCATGTTTTCTCTGAGCAAATACTTCCTAAAATCTCCTGCAAGCTACAAGTACCTAAGACTGAAATCCTCTGAGTGGAGAAAGTTCAGAACTGAAGGAAAGTTTTCTGCTCATAGGGTGCTTCAATTTTCACTGCCACAGATGTGTAGCTTAAAGTGGCTGAACCTCTGCCAATGCTTTGTATTTAAAGCATGCTTTTCTTACATTTTTTTGATCCATTGACTAAGAACACCACTTCAGAGTCAGAGAAACCTGGGGGACAGGAACACCTGCCTGTGTGTCTCCTTTTGGATTTTGATTTAAATATGGGAATAATGTAGTAGTTCAGAGCCTGTGTAACTGTAAAGTCTCATAAACCTTAAGTTGCTGTTCAAGAACAGTGGCTAATGCTACAAGAGCAGTAGGTCATGGGAAATGGAATGCAAGTCTTTTGTGCTCTTTACTGAGGCCATCTGAGTAGACTAGCCTCAAGTTGTCTGAATCCTAAGAAGAGAGCTACAGAACTTTTGTTGTCTGAAGTAGTGTCTTCATCCTGACTTATAGTGGGTGATAGTTATAGGAGCCAGGACACCTTGACTTTTGACAGCATCTTACCTCTTAAATAGAAGGATGTTTTAGCTAAGTACTTGACCTTCAGGAAACATGAAACACTTGAGTTGTAGGTTCTTGTTTCTAAAGCATTTATACATTGGCCATGTGTTTCTATAAAGATCTTTCTGTTCCCCTAAAATCTAATTTCATAATACATTGTCTTGACAGCTGACCACCGTGAGTGTCTTTGAGTTTATTCTCCTTCCTTCATCCTTGCTAGCTTTCAGATAAGGAGACAGCTAAAGCTGAAGCTGAGTGCTACCATGTTTGTTGTGTTTTGGGTTTTTTTTCCTTTTATTTGATTGGGTTTTTTTAACATCAGGTGAGACGAGAAACATGCAGCACAAAAGAATTCCTCAAGTTGCATGGCAGGGTTAGTCGTAGATTTAGTTGTAAAACGGAGTTCTTTCTCTTTTAGGTTTTGGAACACGTGCAAGCTAATTGAGATCTGGTTTTCAGAGCAGATCCTCTGCTGAGGAGGGCAAGAAAAATGGGAAAGTATCTGTGGATTTCTCTCTGCCTTTTCCTTTTCAAAAAAGACAAAGTTCTGCTTTCATATGACTACTTGACTCCAAAGCACAAGTTTGTCACGTTTGATAGCAAATCTGCTCTGTGCACTAGGACAAACGCTTCCTCAGTGAGGAGAAAGGCAGTATTAATAGGTTACTGAGGTCAGAGCAGAGGTGAGAAGTAGATGGTATTTTCCTGTGTGAAGAGTCAGATTCAGCCCCCCTGAGGCTATGCAGATTTAATAGGCTGCTGCTAAGAGTTGGAAGTGCCAGGCTGTGTGGAGCTAGAAAGCAAGTGTTCTGTATAGCTTAGTTCCTCTGTTGTCTAGCTATGGTCTCTGGACTTGTATCATCTAATAAGAGTATCTTCCTAACACGGTGGTATTGGCTGTTCTTGCTACAGTCTGCCTTGAGACTGGCAGCTGTCTGGTAAGAGTCCTGATTCACATCACATGGTTTCTTGCCAAGGGCTTCCAAAAGCTTTCAAATCCCACCTGTCCTAGGACTCAGACTCCGTTGTCCTTTTTCAGACATCTCTGACTACTTGTACTGGCCGTCTTGTACTACATCTCTGACCACTGTATGTGTGGCCAGCTACTTGTAACTTTCTCAGCTTTTTTTCTTAGAAACTCTACATACCTTGTGTTTAGCTGTGTTAACTCTGTACAGCTGATGGGAGCTTCAAGCTGTTTTTCATGTAATACCAGGAATACCAGGCTTGCAGTGAATGCATAGCTTGAGTTTGCTAGTTCACAGAGATGGACTTTAAAACTCCTACAGCAAACTTCTGGTTACTAACTGAAAACTATTGTTTGCATGCTCCTCTGCTTCCAAGTTACCACCCTGGTGAATTCCTAGAGTTCTTATTAGCACCTGATCAAATAGAAATACTTGGTGTTTGCTGGAGTGCTGTTACATAGCACTTGTTCTGAAAGGGATCCTGGCATCTCTCCAACTCAAAAAATGTATTGGGAGTCTGAAGCTCTACTTCCAACCTCCTTGGTTGCTATTTTATAATTATTGCTCTTAGCTTTATCCACCCCCAGATGAAACAAGTTTGCAGTATAATCTGAGAACTCTAAATAGATCTGCCTGAGCTTATACAAACTTCTTCCTTCTCTGACTAGATGAGAACTTAGATGGGCACCATTTATTGTTTCTAAAGGAAGCTGGAGGTAAATTCTCAGTTGTGGGAGAGACCGAAGACTGCAGAAAGTCAAACTGAAGTTGGTGAACTTGGGAAACGATGTCAGTATGGATGGGTTGATCTCTGCTCCTATCTACAGGGATACAAAAATAAGAGTCACAGTGAAGCTGAGGCTGGAAGACACTTCTTCATATTGTCTAGTCCAACCTCTTGGCTTGGATGGAGCACGCTGCCCAGGATGTGAAGCTGTTTTTTGAACAACTCTCTGGGCATCCTGTTCCTTCGTCCGGTCGCCCACGAAGTAAAATATCTTTGTCATATTTAAGTGAAACTTCCTGTATTTTAATTTTCACTAAAAAGAGTTTGTCACTTCCTTCTGTAAACCCTTCCATCAAATATTTATCCTTATTGATAAGATTCCCTGAGCATTATTATCTCCAGGCTGTTTGCCATCTTTGCCTTTGGCTCTTGGTCAACTTTTTCATCAGTGTCTGTGAGGTTTTTTTTCATTCCCTATGCCAAACTGCATTTCAGTCAATCAGCCTCCAGTGCACACTGCTGGATGGGGTTGCTCCTGGCAGGTGCAGGACTTTGCATTTCCTCGTGTTGAATTTTTTGAGATATCCCACAGCCCGTTTCTCCAGCCTCCTGAGGTCTTCCTGAATGGCAGCACAAGCATTTGATATATCAAGCCCTTTGTACAGTTGTGTACTCTCAGTACACTTGGTGAAGATGTACCCTGTTCCATCATTAGGTCATTAATGAAGGTGTTAAAACACTAGTGGTCCTAATTCTCTCTGATGATGTACACCATTTGGAATTTGTGGGATCACAATGCTTTGAGCCCAGCAGTTCAGCCAGTTTTCAGTCCACTTTGCTGTACATCTATCTGCCTTGTGCCTTATCAGATTATCTAGGAGTGTGTTATGAGAGATTTTGTTGAAAGCCCTCATAAAGCTGAACTGTTTTAAGCTCTCCTCTTGCACATCAGCCCAGTGATATATCTTCATCACAGATAGGCATTGAGTTGGTTAAGATTTCCCTTAAGTCCATGCTGACTTGTCATCACCATGTGCTATGTGTGTTTGGAAGTGGTTTCTAATATTTGCTTGACCATTTTCCAGGAATTGAGGTGAAGTTGCCTGTCCTGTAGTTCCCTGTATTCTTTTTGAAGACAGGAGTGAGCTGTGTTTCCTAGGCCAGAAAGCTTCTAGGTACAGGCAGTTGTCTGCCACATGCTTCCTAAGCAGGCCCTCAGCTCTCAAAGGCTGAGCTTGGGTGTCTTCTTGTTTAAAGGAACTGCTGTCTCTTCTTCTGTTGCTCTCTGTATGTGCATGCTCTTTTCTATTCTTCTCATTAAAAATCTTACTTAAACCTAGCATGGCTTTCATCATGTCATCAGTGCTCTATCCACAGTAAAGCTGCTGGCTGAAGCCAGTTTCCCATCTTTCATTGTAGTGGTAAGTAGAGTTGCTTTCTGTAGATATTTCATCTCTCAAACTTGTAATACCACCTGGATAGGTTAATACCACAGTATCCTACTGAAAAGATAGTGTTTGTCTTTTTTTTCCTTGTAGGCACTCTGAGGTTTGGTGATGTAGAAGCAAACTATACCAGCTCATTGGTGCTCTTACTTACAGTTGCCTTCACTTGTAGAAATGGGAAAGGGTGCTTTCATGGTATCTTACACTATAGATGCTCTAGTACTGTTGTAAAACTTAGTGGTCTCTTTATGAAATGTTACTACAGTGACTTTCTTGAATTGGCAATTCACCTCTCTTCTGAAAAGATGAAGGATAGCTAGCAAATTGGAACAAACACTTGCATAAGCTTAGCTATCTTAGTACCATTACATTTTCAATCTCTCCCGATAAAGCTAAACATAGCTGTTTAATTATAACATTACTGTATAATGGTATTATAACTTTGTGGTTCTTACTTCAATTTAATGGAGGGAGTGGCATATACTTTGAGGTTGAATTCAGTGTTGCACGTCTTTCATAATCTTTTCAACAGGATTTCTTCATACATAATGAGACAGAGTATTGAAAACAGGTACTCATAGCATACATAGAGAGGAGCTTGATTCTTCAGGCAGATTTCAGAAGGATGAGGCTCAGCAATAACTTGTCAGCCATGGTGGAAAAAGTTATGCTGGGTGGTCAGAAGGAATCCTCAAGGCTGCCTGTGCTGGAGTGCCTTAAACTTACCCAAGTAGCTGAATGCTTTCTGAGCTCATTCGTGGATGGAGTGGGATAACCACTTCATAAGAAGTTCTCTTGACACAGTTGTGTGGGCACCTCCTCCTACTACTATCAGTGCCTCATGCAGCATGTCCCTGTAACTGATGGTGGGAGGAGCAGAGAATAGAAGAACAAAGGTTTGCTATTGACATACTCATCACACAACTAAGGGAGACCTTGGTTCCTAGATTAATGTGCAAACTGTTGTTCTGGTGTCTTCTAGCATTGTGGTGTATTCTCGTGGTATCTTAAACAGATGGTGTGGCTGTCACATGAGCCAGTCTGCTCCTGCTCTGAGTTGAGACTGGTCTCTGAAAAGGAAGTCAGGAGACAAGGCAGGGAGCTCTTTTGGTGCAGTGGGACTTAGTGCTGCTACAAGAAAATCTACTTGCCACGACTGAACTGCATCTTTGAGATTGTAACTTGTATGTGCTTTTAGTCTGCAGAAGATTTATAAGTCGATTAAAAATGGCATTTTGTCTTGTGTATTTCTCAGAAATAACTTTACTGAGACTTGTTCTCTGTGGACCTTGATCAAGATCTTAAATGCTGAGCTGTACTGACTCCTTAAGCTGTGACTGAGTTGACTGCCTGAGCCTGGGTGCCAGCGCAGCTGAGATTTCCAAGTTCTTGTGGCTGGGGAAAACTGCTCCCATCACTAGGATGTAATGGGGAAGAAAGGTCTGAACTCTGTGGCATCTATAACTATGAAGTAAAATCTGTGTAAAGTTACTCTTAGTGAATTATTGAAAAACTAAGGGGAGCAGTTTCTTTCCAGTTACTGAAGGGAATAACTGACAGCAAGGTAGCTACTAGCAATATTGCAATTACCAACTGAAGATGGAAAAAAAAAATTAGTAATCTGCAATTATTTTAACGAGTTAGCATTTTCCAGAGCCAGTCCAGCATAAATGGCCTTCAGAAGGGGTGAGAAGGGAGACCCAGAGGGAACTACTGACTACTTGATTTCACCTCAATCTCTAAGAAGGATGATGGAACAACTAATTCTGAGGCATCTTTATCCACAGGGAGGACAAGAAGGTGATTAGGAGTAGTCAACATGGATTCACTAAAGGTAAATCCTTCTTGACCAACCTGACTGCCCGCTGTGAAGAAACAGCTACCTCGATAGATGAGTGGAGGGCAGTGGATGTTTTCTTCAGCAAGGCTTCCAGCTCTGTCTCTTACAACATCCTCATAGGCAAACTCAGGAAGAGTGGACTGGGTGAGTGGACAGGGAGGTGGATTGAGAACTGGCTGAACAGCAGATCCCAGAGGCAGGGGTCTACTTGGAGGCCTGTTCCTAGTGATACCTCCCAGGGTTCAGCGCTGTGCCTGGTCTGGTTTAACTTATCCATCAATGACTTGGATGAAGGGGCAGAGGCCTCCTCAGCAATGTCACTGACAACACAAAGCTGGGAGGAGTGGCCCATACCCCAGGGTACCGTGCAGCCCTTCAGAAGGACCTTGAGAGGCTGGAGAGATGGGCAGAGGAACCTTCTGAAACTCAGCAAAGGCAAATGCAGGGCCCTGCACCTGGGGAGGAACAACCCCAGGCAGCAGCACAGGCTGGGGCTGACCTGCTGGAAAGCAGCTCTGTGAAGGAGCTGGGGGTGCTGGTGGACAACAAGCTCTCCATGAGCCAGCAGTGTGCCCTGGTGGCCAAGAAGGCCAGTGACATCCTGGGCTGCGTTAAGAGGAACATCGCCAGCAGGGCGAGGGAGGTGATCCTGTCCCTCTGCTCAGCCCCGGTGAGGCCTCACCTGGAGATGCTGTGTCCAGTTCTGGGCTCCTCAGTAAAGAAAGGCATGGAGCTCCTGGAGCAGGTCCAGCAGAAGGCAACAAAGAATATTAAGGGACTGCGGCATCTTTCTTATGATGAAAGGCTGAAGGAGCTGGGGCTTTTCAGCCTTGAGAAGAGACAACAGAAAGGATCTCATCAATGTCTATGAGAGAGGGTGTCAAGAGGATGGACCAGGCTCCTCCCAGTGGTGCCAAGCAATAGGGCAAAGATCAGTGGGCAAACAGATGCACAAGAAGTTTCAGCTGAATATGAGGAAGAACTTTACTGTGCAAGAGATGGAGTATTGGACAAGTTGCTCAGAGAGGTTGTGGAGTCCTCCTCACTAGAGATATTCAAGAACTGTCTGGATGCAATCCTGTGCAACATGCTCTAGGTTAACCCTGCTGGAGCAGGGAGATTGGCCAGATGACCCAATGTGATCCCTTCCAACCTTACCCATTCTGTGATTCTGTTTTTTGACAGATGAATTTATGGGAAAAATTCTGCATTCTGAATTGGGTGGATCAAAGGGTCGAAAGAGATATCACCTTCAGATGTCTTACAGTACCAAAACTTTTGATTCTTCACCAGGTATTTCACTGAAATCATGAGGTATCTATCTGAGCACTTAGGGGATATGGTTAGTGGAACTAACTGAAATGGTTCTAAAAATAAAGACAATAATCTAAACTTTATGCAACAGGCAAGGAAAGAGTTTAGCCAAGAGCTGTAGTCAGAGTGGTCCTCAAAGCAGAAATCCTCTTAGAGAGCATTACTGTCTTACAGCCACATTTAGAGCTTCTACACTGCTGCTTCTATGAAGGTATAAACAGTAGATAAGATGCTACTGTGGGAGTGGAAGTGAAAGTGGTGGTGTCTATAACCCGTAAAGATGGACTTCTGCTTTGTTGTTTTGGGAATCTTGGTTGAAGACAGCACTATTCAAGTGTGTGGGAGCAAAGACATGGAAAAAATGCGTAGTACTCTGGTTTGCAGGAAGTTGTGGAAAATGTAAAATGTAAACTTGCTTCTAGATTATGCCTCAAATTATGGGGAGCAGACCCTGCTGTGAGAGTGACAACTTGTCTTGGAGTGATCAGTAGTATTACTAGTGTAGTGGTCTATACTGTTATTAGTGATGGAAGGCTTACAGCAGTGAAGGACATGCTTTTGTCATGATTATCAGTCTGTGCTCTGACGTCACGCTTAATTTAAGTCTGATAAAACTCCCCTGCCATAAAGTTTTCCTGTGTAGTTTGCCTCACTTTCCCAGTCAGCTTGAATGATGCTGTGCGTTCCTTGAAAAGGAGGGCATTACAGACAGGTGTTGCTCAGGGACAGGGGAGTGTCCTCCCCTAGCTAACTCTGTGGCGAAAGCACTGGCATCTGGGAATGCCAAGTGATAGACTACTCTGACAATACTCAAACCCATGATTTTCTGTGTGGAACTGTTTCCTCTGCTGTAGCTTTTTAGAAGCTAGTATAAGGCAAATTAAGGGAAAATCTTCAATACTGACAAGATGAAGTTGTGGGTTTTGGATTGTAGCCCAGAAAATCTGTGGAAATTTTTAATCAATGCCATTTGTTGCCAGTGATTATCTTGACCTCTTCACAATTTGTATGCTGACTTCCAGTGTGCTGACTAGCCTGCTCCTGGATCAGTATACTTCACTTGAAGCCATGTGTGCTAAATAACTCTTATATACCTTTGTGGCTGTGATAAGCTTAGACCATTAACCAAAAGGTATTCCTCTAGATAGAATAGTCTGTAGATCTCAAGTCCATCAGTCGCTATAGGTAGTTTTCTTACTGAGAGGAAATACTGTGTGACTGCTTTTCCTCATTTTTTCTCCTCAAAGCAGGGACTGAAGCGGTCATGCTGTGTGGGTTTTGGTTTAGGATTGTTTGTTTTTGTCTTCCAACAGATGAGCACTTCATTTATTTTGTACCTTTGAGAGCAATTGCCTTTCTACTGGAAAATGTCTTGTATATCAGCGAATGTGATAGAAGGATATTGCTTAAATTGCATCTGCATAAACTAGCTCTAAGGGCTTCTCCAATGTTACACTCCTCCAACTCTTCCAGGGCATGAGATGTAAACATGAATACTCCCCTCTTTTGTATCTTTACCTCCTTTACTTACGCGGTGATACCTTGTCAGTCTGACTTGTTCTCATGAAATCTTCACTGGTCTGCATCAGGAAAGCTAATGCAACTCATCTGAAACAGAGAGCATGAGGGAACTCACATCGTAGTGTATGCACATTCTATTAAATTAAATATTCGCCAGGATACTACAGTGCTTTCCAGCCCTCTTATGGCTTTGTCTCCTATTTCTTTTGTGTTTCTTCCTAGTCCTTTGCATCTGTTCACTTTAAAAATCTGAGCATGTTACTATTTGCTCTCAAAAGCCAAATTAACAGTGTGGTGATGCTGAGTACCTAGATAACAGATGTAGCTAAAACCACTTCTAAAGAGTGAGCAGAAAGAACCCAAACTTCTGTATGGTGTGTCTGCAGAGCTTTAACACAAAACTGTATGTTTTTAGGAGAAGGCAGTTTAGTTTTGACAAGCTTAATAAGCTGTTTCATCTGTAATCAAATATAAATCTGGTTTCTTGGATTGGGAATGATTCCTAGTCATAAGCAGGACTCAAGTTTTCCTGCTCATGGTCTGAAATCCTGGCTACTGCTTTGTTATTTAGAGTCAGAGCTCAGCTTCTGAAAATGAAGCTTTAAAAAAAACACTGGGTGTGTTAGGCTTGTTTGTTAACAAGGTGCTCTTTAACATGTTAAAATGGCTTGTGGTGTTTCTGTCCACACAGCTGCCAAATCCATATAACAAACAATACTACTGAAACAAAATCCTTGCACATAGACATGGAACTTAACAGAGCTAGAGGAGATTCATAAATTCCATTATTTTCTAAATGTTTCTAAGGACATGTAGCTTCTGCCATTTGTGGAGGCCTTTGAGCACTAAAGATAGATTGGAATTGGTGCCTTCTGCTGAGAACTGTGGAAAGAACCTATGGCTCTTCTAAAGGAACAGCCAAGTCTGCTGAAATCTTAAACTCTCTTGCTTTCCATCAGGTCATAAGCACTTTTGTACTACTTTCTGTAGCTTAAACTTAACTAATTATGCTGGACAGTTGCCAGCCTGGAATCTTGCTTAGGAAGGTAGATGAAGCTTTCTGCAAGGATTCAAGTGCTCTGAAAACAGATAACCTTGTGTCTGGAACTTTTTATTTCGAGAGAATAGCTCATCCTGTGGATGTGTTAAAATATCTCTTGACATTTACCACATTAAGGAAGCTATGGCAATGCTGCAGTTACTCCTTGCACTTTCTTTCCTATTCAAAGGATATGGGGGTGTACATGTCAGCTTCGTGGCAGTTAATAAGTCAAAAGCGCGTCGTATACCTTTACATTTTGTCTAATTAATGTCTGCTGCAAATAATAGCCCATTTCATCTTCCAAGTGCCTGGCCTTCAAAGGCATTTGGCCTTTCATGCGCAAAACAGCACAGTAACATGGCTTATTACTAATATTGAAAGTCTTCTCTTAGCTGTCATAAAACATCTATGAGATGCCGCTCACATTCATCATTTTCAGAGTTTAACCTGAACCATATTTAGGTTTAGAGTGGTGTTGCACAGTTCCCTTTCCAGACGAGGGAAAGAGGCCAGCCTATTATGGACTGTGAGAAGACAGACTTGCAGCCAGACTGTATGAACAGATAGTCAGATGTACTTCACACCTTCTTGTGACACTTGCCTTTGCCATGGTGCACAGAAATGCTGAAACTAAGCTGTATTGTAGCAGAGTCCTTAAAGACTTTAGCAGCAGAGGTAGGAGATAACTTATAGCTCTTGCTGAAAATGCTGTTTGCCAGAATGTTTCTGTGACCACATTCTTGTTCTGTTTAGTTTAGCTTAGATGACTTATGGGAAAACAAACAACAAAGTAAAATAATCCATCCTATGCAACTTGGCTGTTAATCTCAGAAACGAGGTGCGAATCCCGTGACCTACATGAGAAGGCTTGGAAAATGCTTGAGTCAACCATGTGGTGCCTCTATGAAGCTTGTTTCAATGTCCAGCTGAAATGCAAAGAAGCGCTGTTCCCAGTATGATACTTGGACCAGTGCAGGAATGCTCCCAGGCCTTGAGTGGTACCAGGCTGCAGGCCATTGTGATTAGGTATTGCATCTTAAATTCTTATTTTTTTCAGGGATGCTGGGGAGCATGTCTCTAGGCAACTCTGACCTACAGAGCAGAAATATTAATTCAAATGAACACCAGAGCAAAGTTACCAGACTTGTGGCTTGGCAGCATGTTGTACTTGGATGCCTATTTAAAATAGTCTGAGAGCAAATTGATCTAGTGTTATCTAGTGGATTTTTGGTTAGATGGGCAAAACACCAGTTGTATTTCTGAAACCTTAGAGATAAGGTATGGCCTTGTTAGACTGGGGGCTTCCTGCAGAGCCCACAGATACTGTTCATAATCCCTTCATGGCTAAGAAGTGAAAATTTGGGCTTGTGGCCTTTAGAAACCCAGCATCATTCCTCGTCTATTGACACATTTTAAAGTAAGAGCAAGAGGAGTTCCTTCTGATTTGTACTTACTCTGTATTGCTCTTAAAATGTCCTCTTACAGTCTGATTTTAGATGATTATTATGATGGAAACTACTGACCTCTTTGGAAAGTATCATCTTGTTCCTTTTAAGTATATCCACATAAATTATACCATCCTTCTTATTACTGGAGAAGGATATCAGGAGCTGGCACATAGAACCACTTACCCTTTCCCAGGAGGTTAGGACTAGGCTAGGAGTTGATTATCACAGTTCTTCAGTTCTTGTCAAACAACAACTTAGCACTGTCTTATTTATGCATCTGTGTAAGAGCATTGTAATTCTTCCTGGAAATGAATAGGGTTTTTGACATTTAACTGTGGGGATCTTTTATTTTTTTTTAAATGTAGTTGAGCATGAGCATCTTGTTCTTTCCATCCCTTCTGTGTCCACAGCATTCTCCCTTCTCTGCACTCCCTATCCCCATATTGGTGTCTTAAATTAACTGCTCGAAAGCAAGTGCAAGAGGCTGGGGTATGTACTGCCTCTGACATGTGAAGACACAGAAGTGACTTCTAATAAAGTCTGATGCTGCTGCCTGATAGAGAATGAAACTGAACATACATAAAGGGGAAGTAAATGCATTTTCTTCCTTGTTCTCTAGCTAGAATTGGATAATAGTCTTGTGTAGACTGAAATTTCACTGAACAGATGCTTAGTGGGGTCTTCTAATAGAATACTGTGCACAGATGAGCTAATCTAGGTGTACTGGAGGATGAAGAGGTGCTTTCTACATGGAGCTGACCTGTACAGAAAATACCTGTATTCAAAACTTGCTGGGATGGGATCAGGAGTGCTATGAACAGGTCTGTGAAAGCCAAGTTCATGTAAGCTTTTAGAGTACCCTTAGGAATGTTTATGTCTAAACCATTTCAGTCTTCCAGTCACTGGCTGCCATTCTTCTGTGACTTACTGTCATGTACTGAAGGTATGGAGATAAGAGTGTTCCAAAAACCAGCTGCAATTGTTGTGTGGAATTGTTGTCTGCTTAACATGACTCTGTCTGTCATTGTGTCTCTGGGAAATGAATGGCAAAGAGCAATGGAACACCTTTTAGAAGGAGAAAAATATACAGCACTCTGTATTTCGGAAGTGAAGCCATGAGGTTCTAGGAGCAGTACAGGCTGGGCTTTATGGTCCGTAAGTTAGGTAGGTAAGTGCACCTTTTGCCTATAAACAGCAACATTTCTGAATGTCTCTTATTGTCACACAATACTTGTTGAATTGTGGCAATGGGCACACAGCATCACTTGGGTTCAGGCTAACCCTTTCCAGAGGTGAGTTCATGCGTGCTTGGAAGACCTGGCTGACCCAGGCCTTCTGCTTCTTCATGGACTGCTGCTTAGAGAGCATCTGGTTAAGCTGTACACTTGCTCAGGCAGGATAGGTGAAAACTAGTACTTAGTTTGTGGAAACTGTAATATTGCCTAGCTGCCTGTAACTTGACAGAATAATCCATGGTCCTCACTTCACATTAAAACAATGCCAACAGAATTTTAGACATTTTTTAGCATTCAAGGGTTGAGTCCTGGATGCTTTTTCTGGCATGCTAGTCCATGGGGAGAGGCTGCCATCCAGAAGACTGAATACCAAGCTCCTGAAGTTTTTACTTTATGTGGATCCAAACTGCTCTGTAAAATGGAGTCGTGGAAAATCTCCTGGGAGAAGATGACAACAGTTGAAAACTTCCTAACTCATTTTGGATCTCACATGCAGACTTCGAGTCTAAAAAATTCAGTTGAATTTTATATTTGGATGAAGTAAACTTCTTGATAGATTTAATATCTGTTTCTGGGCAGGCTGTCTGGTCAAGGTGTTTGGACAGCATGAGACAACAAACTAATGTGAAGCAGCCCTTACCAGATAGCAGCCTGCATAGTTGGCTGGGTACATTTCCAACACAGGCAGTTAGTTCCTACTTGCCTGGTGCTGTAGGATACCAAACATGTGCTGCTAAAATAATCTGACTTATGTATCCATAAAATCAGTTGTCTTGGGGAATTCTAGAAAATTTGTAAGAATGCACGAAGGGCCTGCCGTTGTGGCAGTTGTACAACTGTACACAAGAGCCTAGTATTTGCCTGGTAGCTCATGAGCCTGGGAGTCTGCATATCACACTGTATCTACTTCAGGTTGTGATCCAGGCCTTGGCTACACCTTCACCTGACCTACTTCAACAGTTAACAGAACTATGAGACTGCCCTGAAGCAGTGAGGGACAGAGACTAAGGGTCTTTGCTCTTTACTTTAGAAAAAGCTTCAAAACTTGGGAAAATCTTTGTAGATGCTCTCTAGAAGTGAAGAATGTCCTGACAAAACATGTCCTCCATGCCACCTTGCCTGGCTACCAGAAGCAGCCTCCCCTCCTCTCTGCTGTGGGACTGCTCAGCTTTATTGCAGATTGACCACTGTGAATAGCAGGTACTGTGACCAAAAGCTTTGTAAGCAGTAGGTTCCTGCTGTGACTTGGACTGTGCTGGTCTCTAATAGTGCAGAGAGGTACTTAAAACATGGATGGGCAGCTACTTGGCGCACTAAAGGTTAAGCTGATGCATGAGCCACTGGCACTGAAGTCAGACACAGCTTGCCAGTTTATATAAACCAGATAATACTAGCCAGTATTTCAGATGCTTGTGGGTAGATAGAAAAAGGTGGAAGGTAGAAACACAGATGGCTGCCTATCTCCTTTCCCACTAGGCTCTGCAGAACATACTCCGCTTTCTGGGATAAAAGCAGACCTACACAAATGGTGCAGTCTCATTTCCACAACAGCAAAAAAAAAAAAGTCCTTCCAGTCCCATGGAAGAAAGGCAGGGTGATTGACATGACAGGAAGGTACTCTGCTGGTAGGATTACAACCTGAGATATCTTGCTGGGAATTCTGTCACACTTCAAAGCCTGCTTCTTTCTAGCAATAGTGTAAGATTTCAGCAAAACTGATCCTGCCTACTGTTAAATGAGGGTTCAGCAGCCATAAGCATCATTTCTAGTGCACTTAGCTAGGAGGTTCCACCCATTCAATAGGAGAAATAGTTGGAAGCTAACTTGGTTTTCATCTACTGAAAATTAGCCAAGTAGCAGGATATGATGCCAGCTGTGGCTGCCAAGGGAGGGATGATCCTGCAGATGAGGCAGTATAGCACAGTAACATATCATCTGTCCTTTCCCCACCACCACAGCTGCTCTCTTGGTCTGAACCACTGCTGGTACAGAAACTTCATTTGAGACACTTGAGTCCCAAGTGTTTCATCCAAGATAGAGCTGTCACAGCCTTTAACACCCAAGACATTCCACAGGACCCATGACTGCAAGAACACACTCAAGTACAATGAAGTGGGTTCAAGCTTTCACAGACTTCTGCCCTGCTTAAAATGTGCAAAGTATACTCTTATGTTTTTGCTACCTCCCGGCAGAACTGGTGAGGAAAGTGCTGACTTCATGCAACTGGCTGCAAGTTCCATCTTTGGTTCTTTCTCTAGATTCTCATATTTAAGCAGATTCCATTGTATTCTTTAAGCTCTCTTTTGGAAGAGTTTTCGTATGAGCTTTTGAGATCTCCTGTGGAACCAGGCTTAAGCTGTTTCTGCAAGTTAATTGTCATACTGGAAGCTTAGAATTCAACTGGCTGCAGTTCTGGCACGACTTGTACGTTAATGCTTATTGCACATGGGCAATGATGAGCTGTCTTTTCCTTTTGGAAACAGAAACAGATTTTTCTCCAGCTACTGTGGTATCCTAAGGTTTGCTTTGCTTTTTTACTCTACTCAGCCAAATTCTCTTGTCTAGCTGAACTGCAGATTTTCTGAAGCCATCTCCTGTTGTTAACCATATCCTGTCTACTCCTTATTCTGTTTGTGTAATTTCAACAGAACTTCCTATCTACTCATCTATGGTGACATTGCTTCCTCTTGTTACACATGTTCCTCCTATGCTGAGTCCAAGCCAGATGCTTGTGTAGTTTAAGGTGTTTACTCATGTCTGAGCTGGTAAGCTATGGCATGCTCATCCTGCTCTTTTGCCCTCTTGAGAGCATTTGGATGCCTGCCTTCGGTCTTGCTCACGTGCCAGTGAAGTCTGAAACCTCTCATCTGTTTGTTGGCAGGTTCTTCTGTACATTAGCTGAGAGAATGTATCTAACCTGTCTGTTAGTAAAGAATAGTTTAGATCACCCCTTTCCCAAAATGTCTAGGCTAAACAATTATTTTCTCTACTTCATAAAGCAGCCCTCTAGTTAAAGAGCCACAGTTCTGCAGTACTGCAACACACAGGTGGTCTCAATGAAATCCCAATCCTCCCATGGTGGGTTTGTGACAATGACTGGTAGGAATTTAGCTGTCTTTTTAGCCATTATCAAAGGCAGGCCTTTGTAAGTAACTTTGCCTCAAAGCTCTTGCCTGTGATTCTGAACCTTTGGCTGAAGGAGCAACTTTTTTTCTCAGAGGAAACTGAGACAGTCTCACCCATACATGATTACTTTCCTAAGATGATATATTTTGTACAGCCACTTACAGATTGTGTGAAATTTGGTCTAAGAAGTAATTGTGTAACTAAAACACTTTCAGTTAATGTGGTGTTTAGCTGTAGTGGTGTTTCTCTGTTTAGCAACAAGGGAAATCACTCTGTGGATAAGTCTATCCCTGTGCTACTATTAAAATAATGCAAACAAAAAACCTCCTCACTTCTCTGAAAAAAAGCCATGGATCCTTAGGACTTTCTAATACTGTTGTCAGATGTTCCCATGTGTTGTACAACTTGTCACACACAGTCAGCTCCCTTTGCTACAAAAACAGAGCAAAGAACATGTTAAGGTGCTGTGATATTTATGCAAGTGCAATAACCACTGTTACAGAGTAGTTGGCTTGTACTGTAGTGTGAGATTTGAAGGTGTGTGGATGTACCAAGTTAGCTATAAAGTTGTTCCGTGTAGTTTTTTTCCCATGTTGCCAAATCAGTTTCAAGGAATTGCAGACTTCTTAAACCTTTCTGTTTTTCTTCCTAAAATAGCCCCTTGCTGGATCTTTTAGCCTCTGTCTTGCTTAGGCACTCTTAGACTTGGGAGAATGGGAATGAGGATCTTTCCAAGAAAAAGGTAGTGTTTTCATCTGCTTTAGGACTCCCAACAGGGAGATGTGCCTATACATGGTGTGGGAGAGTATGATCTGTGACTGTTCTGTCGTGCAGTGATGACACTTCAGGCTCTGACTGCTGTCAGCATATGTGGAGGTTAATGGACTGGATGGGAGGCCTCTGATGAGGTGCTCCTTCATCCATCATAGGAGTCTCCACAGGTGAAAGCTGACTGCATTCCAGACAGCTGAACTGTTGCCACTTTGCCTGAAACCTCTCTTATGAGTAGGTCTCTTGATTTGCCTAGCTGATTTGTTTTCAGTCTAGGCTGGCTCAGTCTCAGCAGGAACTGTGGGTTTAGCAATGCTCTACTTCCTTATGAACAGAAAGCAGGTTGTGCTGGACTTAGAGGAGGTATAGTGGTAATGTGCTTTCTCCTCAGCTTAATGCTCAAAGATTTCAGAGTGTTGCTCAGGTGTCCTGAAGATGGCGATCCATGGAGCTGCTGAAACAAACAACTCTTGTAATATATCAGAGAAGCTTGTCTCTGGTATCTTTGAAAATACTGTGCTTTGCCTTAACTGTGTTAAGCTTATTAAAAACTTTTTTTTTTCCCCTCTCCAATACAGGATCTCAGTCTGCCCAATGGCACACCTGTGGACACTTCTAGCCCAGCCTCCTCCTCATCTCTCCTCAACAGACTGCAGCTGGATGATGACTTGGATGTGGAAACCAGAGACCTCTTTGTTACTGTTGATGATCCCAAAAAACACGTGTGCACAATGGAGACATATATCACATACAGGGTTACAACAAAGGTACAAAGCAATATTCTCTTTCCTAGTGCTTCCTTCTTTGTGGAATAACTTCAGGGCTTGTTCTGGATATTCACATATTACACTGTGTTTTCCTATCTTAAGGACAAGAACTTAGTATCTTTTGCTACATTGTGAATGTGTTGGAGATGAGACTTCTCTTAGCAGAATTGTTACTTCAGTGTCAGAAATTGCAGAAAAAGCTTTTAACATGTCAGCTTTTTTTTGTCTCTGATTCCTAAATAGAACTGTCTGTAAACTTGTAAGGCCAGTTTCATTGACTTCAAAATTTGTTCATTTAAATAGTCTGACACTCATTTGGTTTGAGTTCCCTGGAGGAGAATGTGCCTTGTTGCTGGTTCACTGTTAATCATCTCACTTTTTGTGTCTGTCCTTTTCTGAAGTGCTTTAAGCTTGTTGCTGGAAGTGTTTACTACATTTCTTCTATTACCCACTTTACTAAAAGTCTTGATCCTCAGCTGTAAACTAGTTTTCATGCAGTTGCTGGTTTGTGTAGCTGTGCAGCTGATAATAAAATTAAGTAGCCTAAGAATGCTGCTGCCTACCAAAAGTGGCTGGAGATTTTTTTCAGCACCTGTTGTGGTTCAGTCATGAATATAATCTGCTTATATTAAAATGAAAAGTGATGTGAAAAGTCCACCACATTCACAGCTGAAATATTATTTTCCCTTAACTGAATCATTCTCATGATAATGAGCTCCTAGGTGATGGTGACGTCTGCTTTGGGCTCTTGCAGTTACCTAAGGCAAAAAGTGTTCACTAACTTTGCTAGTAACATACTTGATACACTTGTCCAGAAAGATTAACATTCCTCTGGCCCCCTTAGATGGCAGTATGTACTGGAGCAAATATTTTCCTTGGAGATAAGGAACCTTTACAGGCCACAGATAATTTTTTTCCAAATGTCCACTTCAAAGTTTCACTTTCGGACTGCATAGGAGAAAGTGGGATTTCTCTGAAATAGTCGCTATCTCTTGCTGCACTTTTAACACAGTTCTCTCAATCATTTATACTCTAAGAGTTTTAATCTTGCAGGAAACACTGTATCTTAACTACTAAAAATACTAAGAGGTATTGCAGGAAAGTTTTTTTTACTTGGAGGAGCTTAGCCTTCAGCTATTACTTGATCGGAAGGAATAGGAATCACAAAATGAGATACAGCTTTCCACAGGCAAATGCCTAAAATTGGCTAATGTTGTTTCTCTCTTAAATTAAGACTCAATTATTTCATCAGTATGAAATGTCTCTATGTAGTGGGACCCTAATAATGTTCCTGTGCTTGGAAATCCTTATTTCAAGGGTTCCTTTCTTTTTTAAAGCAGAACTCTGGAACACGACCAAGATATTTACCATATTTAGATCAAGTGTATTACCCAACAGTGTCTCTTTTTTTAATTAAAAAATAGTTTTATACTTCTGATTTTGATGTCTACCTACCTGTCTATTAATACTTGTTTTATTTTGCAACTCATAGTAGGACATAAATCTGCTATATCACACCATTGCGATGCTATTATGAAACTGTGTAAGTTAGTCTTCTGAATCACCATGAAATCCTCATCTCTTTGGTTTTATTATTCTTGGAAACTTTTGGTTAATCTCTAGGGTCAGAACCTCTAGCACTATCTACCATTTTTAACACTAACAGTATTAATGGTCTAACTCATTCTTGCCCTACAAACAAGGCCTCTTCAATGCCGAGCTAATTGCCAATTAGCCATTGTAGCTGAAAGCAGTAATTAAACGTGGCAGAAAACTGCACAGGAATAATCCTTAGAGTGAAATGAGAAGTCTTCTCAATACCTCCCTTGCAGCCTTGCAGGAAAGAAGCTTGAGACCTCTAAAGGGTCTCTCTGGTGCCTCTGAATGAGGAGGCACGGGTGGCTGGGTTTTTTTTCTTCTCTGCTGGAGAATGCTTCTGGGAACCTCAAAGGCTGGGATAAATATAGGTCACAGAATGAGTTATTCTGAAGACTGAAAAGCAGCAGTGCTAGGTGCAAGAGAGGAGTCACTAATGCTGTAATGCGTGGCTGTTACAGAATGCCATTGTAGGGGAGAGTGTACACCAACTACAGTCTTGTTTGTATTGTGTGGTTTGTTTTTATTTTTTTTTCTTTATACAGGTCCTTCATTGTAACAGCAAACAAAAAAAAGAGAAGTCTTACTGTATGCCCCAGGCTCTTCATCTTCTTATACCTTTGTCAGCAGGTGGTGGTGACTGAGGAGGAGTCAAAGTGGCTTGCAAAGGAAAACTTAGGAGTTTACTTGATCCTACTTGTGTACATGTTTTCACAGCTTCCTAGTAAGAGCCAGGTAGCATTCCCTAGCCTGTTTTTTGGATGAACACATTTAAAGAATGTAGTGGTAATCCTTCAGCTAACAAGACAGTGATTCAGGACTGACTCTCTTGATTCTTTCATATCCTGTTTTCACCTTGCTAATGCAGTTACTAATGCAAGATAGTAAGAAGCTTTCTTACACAGGGAGGCTAGTGAAACTGTAAAGGTGGGTGAAACCTGTGCTGGAGCTTAATTACTCTTGACTGTGATGATTGAAGTGTCTTTGTGTTCTTCACGTAGACAGATGTGCATCCTAGGTGTGATGTGCAGATCTTTTGTAGGAAGGAAGGGGAAAGTAAAGCTTGGCCTTATGTTGTGTAGTCATCTCTCCTGAGTGAAACATAATTAAGTGTACTTCTAACTTTAGTTTCATTGTACTTTCTAGGATGTCAAGGCCTTTTTCTGTGCCTTTTCCTGCGGAGGTCTGAACAGCTGAGTGCCATTCTTCAGAGTCATGCAGTTGCTCTGCAGGCTTGAAGGGAGAGTCTTTCAAACCAGTCAGTAATGAAGTGGAGGTGTTGATTTCACTTTCCTGTCCTTCTCCTTATGCTTCCAGTCCATGCATTGGGTAGATTACTTGAACACACGAAACAGCTTGATTCCCTAGAGAGGAGCAGGTGAAAGTGATATAAAGTCTTTTTCAAACCGCCTAAACTGTTTGAGGCAGAGGAAATGCTGGAGTGCTGAGAACACCAGCCTTGTTCCCTTCCCCTCCTCTGTCTGGCATTCTCCTCTTTTCCTGGTTGAAGATTCTGCCTCAAACTTAAATAGTAACATGGAGGGGACTCTGCAATCAAGTCTAGTGACTTAAGAGAGTAGAACTAGGTTTCAAAAATACTTTCATGTAGTCATCACAGGCTAGCTTTAGGTTTGGCTGCTAACTCCCTTCCAAGAAAGGCAGTAATTTTACACAAGACCAAGACTGTGATTGCCTTAATACTGCCTCTAGTCAAAACTATTCCAGCAACTGAGGTAAAAGTGTCTGTAACTCTGCCTGATTTCCAGCAAGTAAAACTGAGCCTAGAGTGCTGCAGTGCTGAGTTAATGGAACTTCGTTGCAATCTTCAGTAAGTTCCTGGAAACATCTTGCCCATTATTTTTTGGGAAATTGAGATCTGCCATGTAAGTTTCTCAGCTTCCTTTGGAAGAGACACGTTCTTGCAAGATGAGATTTATGAATCTTACTGAGAAAGCAGGAGGAATTTAACTGTGTCAAAACCATTGTTTGTTATATTTGTTATGGAAATTTCCCTGCCTAACCATCCAAGAGCCACTCTGGCAGTCACTCTTGCACCACCTGAGCTGGGACCGAGGCCCCTTCCCAGCTACACCCCTCACACTCACACAGTCACACCAGGTTTCCTTATTGGATTGACCCCAGGTTTCCCATAGCAGAGTCTCAGACGTCCAGAACCTCTTGGTGCAATAACTAAATAACAAACTAACAGCTCGAGCTGGTGCCTCTGAGGAGGGACCTGGAACAAAGGAACTCCTGGGCTTTTATCCCCTCACCAGTCTGAGTGTGGGAAGGCCTGGGATCCTCGGCTCCTGCCGTGTGCCAGTGTCCGGTCCCCCGGCTGGGCCACAGGTCCCCGAGCCCTTGTTGTGCCGAGGGTCGGCTCCCAGGGCCTCTTTGCCTGGGCTGTGCCAGCCAGAGCTCAACCTGCAGCTCCCACTGCAGCTGCACCCCAAGATACCTCGGTGAATGTGCTCCTCAGTACTGTGCTTGGACAGTAGCAAGATCCTTCTTCCTCTTAAGTGCAGTGTGGAAAAAATAACTTGTGCTAAACTAATGAACAGTTTGATCTGAGATCCAAATTCTTTCAGCATTAGTGAGGTTCCACTAAAACCTTGAAGGGCCTTTATGTTCTTTGAAAAGCTTATTTGCTATCTGGATTTGATAGCCTATATAGTAAACACTGAAATGTTGCTGCTGTATTTTCATCTTAGAGGAAAAAAATGTGGTATATGGAAAACTTTGCAATTCTGCTTGTGAGGTAAAGGCAACAGGAGCAGTTTGCTAGAGGTGAACAATAGCTAGTGTATGGTTTCTATACTGGGACTTAACCCTGCTTTCCTACTCCTAGATAGTCCTATACAGTTTTCCTTAACTGTTAGCAGAATAGTGGTTAATAAGCTTCTCAGTGCTAACAGATGGGAAACTTTACCTTCATCCTCAGGGTACAGGATAAGACACTGTAGTGTATAGCCATTCTGATTACTCTCATTCACTCACTGTCTGATCTCTTAAGATGCCTTTGGGCAGTGACAGTTGACAAAAGCTCTGCCTTCTCCTAAGTAGTTACTGCTCCCCCTCCTTCCCCCCCTTTTTCTTTTTAAATGTCTAGAATAGTACCAATCATTCTGTTTGTTGAAACAAGTGAAAATGATTGAAATGAAGTCTCAGAAATCACATTTATAGTGTGGTACTCTTAAATGATAAATAAGCTGGTGTTACTCTGAGATGTGTGTAGCTGAGTAAAGCACAGATCTGCAGTGGATATCTAGGTCATGGTAATCCCTCATCTACAAAAATGACTGCTCCAGTTCATGAGGATTCATTATGTTAGTCCATGGACTAACCTCTATATTGCTTACCATGGCTAGCAGGTCAAAGGAGGGAGGAGCTGATCCCGTCACCTTCTTTTCTGTCTGTCTATGCCTTCCTTTACTAGAAGCCAGGCCATTTCTTAAGTAATAGTACATCAGCTTGCTGTTTATAGTATCCTAGACCTACGGTGCTGTTGATACTGTTTTAAGGCTCCTGGCTTCATGCTAGAAAAAGATTTCATATGTAGAATTTGTACAGGGCCCCCAGTGCTGACTGATGGGAGTAAAATGCAGCAACTGAAGAGTTAGAGTCATCCAGAGAACAAGTGAAGAGGTAGATTGCATCTAAAGGCTGCTGCTGGCTGGAGTAGCAAAGCAACCAGGTGTTAGACTCAATGCCAGTTCAAAGCTGGGATTGCCAGTGTATTCCCCAGAATGTGCTGGGTTTGGTGCCTGGCTCCAGACGTGTAATGTGCTGGCACTGCAAGCCATTCATTGCAAGATGAACATAATGCTGCAAGTAACCTAATTATAGCTCCCTGTGCTTCTCAGTAGGACGTAAGTACAAGGGCCGTCTACCTTCTAATCAGGGCTAATGCCAGGCTCTTCAGCAGACACTCCTAGTTGGTACACAGTTTCACGAGTGCTTTTAGGCAGTTGCACTATGTGCTCTGCAAACAGCCTCATACAGTCAGCCTTCCAGTCTGTGGACTGTTCAAGGACTGGATAAAACACTTGTCAGCAGTTTCTCTGCATACTTGCTTCTTCTCCACTCAAACTTGTAATGACTTTGTCCTAAAGAAGGAAAAATTAAAAGATTTCATTTAATGCACTAATATATCTAATCAGGCATGCACATAAACACTTGTTTCTTTGTCTTGAAAGTCAACAAAAACAGTCTATCAAACCTCACAGAGGCTTACATTCTAATCTTTTAATCTTAGAGTGTGGTAAGCCCATCAGTTGCAGAATACAGGACAGCAGTGAAACACTTTTTCACTCATGGATAATGCATGTCATAGAATAAGTCAGTAAATACCTTTACTTTTAATTCTTGATGGTTTAAATAGTCTTGTCCTTAGAATGAATATCTCATACAGTCTTTGCAATCTTGTTACTGCCGAGAGTAACATGGTGCATGGTGCTTCTGCCCTATAGACTTCTGTAATGAGAACAAAACATGTAGTGAACTACAAATAGATCTTGACACATCAGCTCCAAGCAATCATCTTTCATATTGCTGACTTTTCCACTGCTTGAAAAGCCAGAGCATCTTTTCTCTCATGCTGGCTGCACAATTTTGGGGATTAAGACCCCCCGCAAGGCTTGTTCTGCCTCACCCTTGGAGGGATGGCTGTACTGCATTTGCTGCTAAGATCTGAAGGGAGAAGCTTTGGTGCAAACTAAATATATCCTGTTCTTTTCCAGACCACACGAGCAGAGTTTGATTTGCCAGAGTATTCTGTCCGCCGGCGGTACCAGGACTTCGACTGGTTGAGAAACAAGCTGGAAGAGTCTCAGCCAACGCATCTTATTCCCGTAGGTAGTAAGCAAGAGTCTGCTGTTAAGGACAGATGTGCATCTGTCTTCCAAGGGTAATACTTGGATGATGTGTATCTGGATTTTAAGAATAGTACTTTATTCTCTTCGAATATTTGAATATGGTACTTATAAATTGCCTTATAGTGGAGTGGAAAGAGCTTCCTATTCCTGACTGGTTAGGAAGTGTAGACTTTTCTTGAGTGGCACACCTGAGAGGTGAGCTTTGTTAGCCTCCTGCAGGGATGCATGATACAGACAATACATGTGCTGACTTCAGTAGTTGTGACATAATACATTTCATCTGTTTGCTCAATTATTACATCTGTACTTCAGAGTATCTGGGCTTATGAAAAGGTCACACATACTTCAGGTTATAGTCTCGGTTTTCAAGATGGCCTTTTGAGCTGGTTTTACAGGGAAATGTAAAACTATTTGTGCTAACACTTAATAGCCTTGACGTTTAATAGCACAGACTTGGAAGTCTCAGCCTCTGGCTTGGTAGCTATTGCATGCCTTCAGTAGCTAGAAGTTTACCTAATAACATTAGCTAAACTGCTGCACCCCTTGTTGCTGAAACTGGTGATTTGACCACCTTATTTGATGTGAGGAGGTTAGTACTACTTTGTAGGTTTTTTTGTGTGCGTAGGTAGGAAACCTGTGAGATCACCACCCTTTTGAACAAAGAAATTTAAAAAGTCCTATAGGAATTGAATTGTCAGGAAATAGCAACACTACTACCATACTTTAGCTTGTTTATCTGGGGTGGGTGATGTGGTGGAAGTTTCTCTGCCCTCCTTCCCTCCCTCAGCAAGGAATAGGCTGTGAGAGAAGTATTGTTAGGTTGCTCTATGGTGGAGCGCTATTTAAGTCCTTTGTTACGCTGGGACTTGCCTCAAGTGGAATAATGGCTGAGTCTCTCCGGGATGAGAAGTACTTCACAAAATCATGTGGCACCACTAACTGGAAGCAAATACGTTTAGTGAACAGTAGGGAAAAGAAAGACAGTGAGCTTGGGAGCATAAGGTGGAGACGTGTAATATGCTAAGTGCCCACACTCTTTTCTTACTCCCTATTCTCTGAACATCTGGAACAGTCACAGTTAAGTTTCTGCAGATTCTTGGGTTTACTAACAGGCAGCTAGTTCTGCCTGAAGCCTGCAAGGCAGTAAATAATAGTCCAGTAGCAGAAGGTGACTCACAGCCAGGGAATCAAGCTGCTTTGCTGTGACCAGGAATTTGCTGCACACAGAGCAGCAAACTTGGCATGAGTAGCTCTAATACTGGACATGGAACTGGCTGCAGAACAAGCCAACATCTTAGGTGCTTTTCTTCTAGAAAATCTGGAGATATAAGGATATGCTGCCCTATTTTATCTGTTAATGCACAAGTTAGCAGTTATGGAACATCTTATTAATCTCCTCCATGCAGGTTATGGTGGGGAGACTGCTAATTGCTTTATGTATTTCTCACATAGAAATAGATGGGGTGTAGAAGCTAAAGGCAGTTTCCTATGCACTGTGACTCAAGTGTACTCTGAGAAGATGTTTTAAGACAATCTACAACTATATGTATTTGTAATTATGGATAATGTAATGCCTATAAGCCTTTTGTGTTAACAAATTATCAGAAGGGAATTGTTTTCCTAGTCTCTATATAGTGATTCTACCTAAAATTTTCCTGTAGCAAATGATCTGTCATCTCAGTGCAGTGTATCATGATAGCCTACACTTAGGAGCGAAAACTAAGCTCAGAATGAGTTCCTTTTCATCTCTTCAGTTACGGATAGTTATTTTCTTTAAAACATCTGAGACATTCTATTATTTTCTTTCAAAAAACAGTAAAACTGGTGTCAGATCTGTCTCTAGACTAGAAAGGTTAACCTAACGTAGCCAAGGTTCTTGTTCTTGGACAGTTTTGTTTGGATACTTGAAGCTATTTCTGACTGCTCTGTGTATTGATTACTTGAGATGGACCTCCAAAGGCCTAAAATGGAAAGGAATGTACCTACTGCTGTAGTTGAAAGCAGGTTAGACGGCAGAAGTCTTTGTAATGGAGGTGCTCTCTTCTGTGGGTCTCAAATGCTCAAACTTTAGTGATTATTCACTGCCAGTTTGCATGCATTTGGTTGAATTAGGGTTCTGTAAACCAGTCTTCCTTTCCCTCTTTTTTTTTTTTTTTTTTAACATTTTTCTTTTCCTCCTTCATATGGTGCTGAGGTAGTGACTTCCTAGAGTCACAGCTAAAGTTACAAAGCAAAGGAAGAGAGTTTCTTCCTCCCTGAAGACTAATGCACATGGCATTATACATTTGAAGAAGTCTAATGGTAGTGTACCTAACACTGGTATAACTAGAATGGCTGACTGATTTGAATGCTAAGCATAACAAGGTAGGTCTTAAATTGTAAGAACCAGGTATAGTGGTAAAAATGTAGCTGTACTGCCGCTAAATCATGCTGGCTGTGCTTTCCTAGGAGATACAGTCTTCATGGACAACCCACATCAGTTTGGGTATAATGGGAAAGCAATATGTATAGACTTTTTTTTTCTTTAATAATTTTTGACAGATTTTAGATGACAAAGATTCTTTCCAGAAGTGAATTCTGATTCCTGAGCTGGGTGAAAATGGCTATCATTGCTAGCAGATTGTTCAGATGGACTGGTTCACAAGAATGAAATACAAAGCACAATTTTAAAACTGATGTTAATCCTGAAGTCTGTGCTGTCTGTAGAGAAAAAAAGCAGATCTAGTGGTAGAGCTGAAACTAACCGTGCTTCAGCTTAAAAAGTTGTCTTCCATCCAAAGTGGTACTTCAGAGTGTGTAATCTAAGTGTAACAGGGGACTATATAACTAGCAAGTCTGGAGACAGTCTGGGCTTACATGCTGAGCTGGACTGCAGAGATGACCTGATGGACTCAAGGCAGTAAGAGTGGATGTACTGTCAGGCTTTTGTCACTTACAGAAACATACTGAGGAAAGTCAGCTGTGATAGATGACCAGGTGTGCTTGTCGTTCAGAAAAGATCTGGCTGTTTGCTGTGTTAAGCTGCTAGATTGGTTTTGCTCAGTGTTCTCAGCAGGGCTATCAGCCTTTTACAGGAGGGCCCTGTTCAAATGCTCTAAATTGGTCAGAGAGGAGTGTAGGGAGTAAGTAGAATAGTCAGATTTTCTGAGATTCTCTGGACTTGCTTCAACACTGGGTGGTGAGGAGGTGTGTACACTTCTGTTACAAATAGCATGCAGCTCTTCTGGCATCTCTTTAGAGCTGGATCTTCAACATGGATAGCAGCAGGGAGAACAATCTAAGCTGTTACAAGTACTTAGTGTGAGTACTGTCTGACTTTCCTGGTGTGACTCTCAGCTGAAGCCGCTCAGTAGAATGGCTAGCTTTAAGCAGACCAGGTAAAGGGTAGTTCAGAGCACAGCTTGAATCCCATCTGATGCATGGTTCCTGTTAGCAAACATGATGTTTCAGTTCCTGTTAAGACTGAAATTTGATTGCTTCATTTGCTTCCAAATAACAAAAGCAAGTTTTTGGTCTTTTGAATCTTGTGCTGTTTGCTTATCTCTGACAGCCTCTTCCTGAAAAATTTGTGGTGAAGGGTGTTGTTGATCGCTTTTCGGAAGAGTTTGTGGAGACAAGGAGGAAAGCGTTAGACAAGTTCTTGAAGAGAATAACTGATCACCCAGTACTGTCTTTTAATGAGCACTTCAACGTCTTTCTCACAGCCAAGGTAAGCCAGTAACTTTCAAATGCAGTTGTTGACAGGAACAAAAGAACAGAAACCTTTGCAATCCCTTCAAAAATTAAGGTGAAAAGACATTAACAAAACTACATGTGGAGATCAGAGCTTTGTCTAAAGAACCAGAGGGTTGTTGTAGACCCTGACTATTGTGTGTGATGGACCCTTATGAGTGACAGCAGTATGGGTTCCCTGTGCTTGAAGGGGAGAGGAATCCTCTTGATAAATGGAATTCTCTAGACCTGCTTTTTTGGAGCCTAGAACATACTCTTATTTATGCAAGAGAGATTAAAATTCAGAGAATGGTAGACTTTAAAATCTGGTTTTGGGAAGGATGAAAGGGGAAGAGGAAGAGAAGTCTCCCTTGCACAAAAGCTTGCAAATTTATTGAATTTTTATCTTGTCTGTGCTTTTTATACTGCTTGCACTTGATGCTCTCAAAACTAAGTATGGAGGCCTCATTCTCATTTGTTCTCAGCCAATAGTTATATGCTCATCTTCTGCATGACTCGTGCAAAAATGGTGCAATTTTCTTTGGCTTCTTTAGAACTGCATTTTAGATCAGACTAAGACAGCCTGCAGCTATGCTTGGATTTTACCAGATAGGTGAGAAGAGCTACAAAAGCATGCCTTTCCAAAGTCATGTCACTTGTTACCCAGGCTCACTTAAATGTGGTGTTTGAGCTCACTTCAGGTTCATGCTCTGCTTGCTGTTAAGAATCAGTCTCCAGTATTCTTTTATTTCACCTCCATGGTGAACTTAACCACTGAAACAAGCCAGTAATGCAGAATTTGTTTAGCACCTTAAATGTCAGATAGTAACTCTGTTCCTCTTTTCAGCTATCCAAGCGTGATGCAGCTTTCTTAGCTGCTTTTTTGTCTTCTTTCACCCCTGTAAAATGAATGTCAAGGGCTTCATGCTCTGCTTTTGGCAAAGTTTGCCTTGAGGTTACAGAGCATCCTGGGAGGTGGGGGGAAAGGACAACTGTTCTGCTGACTGTTTCTAATGTCTGGACTTGGTCTGGTGGAGCAGTGAGTGTCCGTTCAGTGTGCTAGGACTTCGGAATTTAGTTACTATGGGAAGTCATAAGATCATCTGATTATAAAAAAGAAACCAGCATTTCTTCAGGTTCCCTGTTTGGACCTGTAACGTACTAGAATGCTTGAGAGAGTGAGTGAATAATTTTGAGTTCAAGGATCTTTTCTGATGCCTGCTTGCAGCTAGAGCTTAGGACATGCAGAAAGCAAAAGTCAAAGAACCACTGCATTTAAGTGCAAACATAATAGAAAATCATAATAGCTGTTAAGGTGTCAAGCTTTTGTAATCAGACTTACATTTGATTTATGTTAAGTACTTTGAAAGAATACCATAATGCATGTTTTTAAGATGGCTGCTGTTTTTTGGGGTTTTTTTTTAGACCACTTAAGATTTTAGTCTAGTCTGTAATATGTCTGAATTCTTGATCTCTACGGGCCTACTTGGTTTGAACATATGTCTTCCTCAGGCTGTATACCTATAGCTCCTGACTCTGTTTTGAGATGTTGAATACTGACCTCTGCTGGGAGTAAAATGCAAAATTCACAGTTTTTTGGCTAACTAAACCAATTTTTTTTCTGGTGTACTGAGGTGAAATCTCTTGAAGATTGTAGGCAAACCGTCTGGTTAGCATAGGTTTTCAGGAAATTGGTGTATGCGAATGTGTAAAGGAATGTCAAGGAAGTTTACACTTTCTGTGGAGGCAACATGCATCTGACCCAGCCTGGGCTACAGTGCCTCTTGCAGAGAAGCTTTGCTGGTCTCCACATGCTGCACTTTTTCTGTGTGCAGTCTTCAGCTGCCTCCTGTGTGACCATGGAACTGGAGTGAGGAGGCTGCTTACCAAATAAATGTGCAATGTGTAGCTCTCTACTAGGTCATAAGAGCCACCTGGTACATCTGGTTAATACTGGTGTTGTGGCTATGACTTGTTTTGGTGGAACCAGAGCTTTTAAATATGGCTGCTTCCCTGGTGAGAGTACAGGAATATGAGACAATATGGCCACATGCAAAGTCGGGCTACTTAGTTATTTCTGATGTACTTCATGCTATTCTCCTGGATAATATACCTCCATCTAGGGGTAGACTTGAAGCTGTGCTCAGCTCTACAGCTTGTAGAAGGCCTTTGTCCAAGGCTGCATGTCACATGTAATCTCTTGCCTTCACAAGATTTGATCTTGACTGGAAAGTATCCTTCATTGTATTAATATTTGAACATGTAAGTGAGTATTCCTAAACATATTTCTTTGTGTGTGTGTTTTTGGGGTTTTTTGTGGTTCTGTTTTGGGTTTTGTTGTTGTTGTTTTTGTGGTTTGCTTTGTTTTGTGGTTTTTGTTGTTGTTTTGGTTTTGGGTTTTTTTTGTTTGTTTGGATTGGTTTTTGTTTGTTTTGAGTTGGTTTTGTTTTTGTTTTTTTGTTTGTTTTAATTCCTAGGATCTTAATGCCTACAAAAAGCAAGGAATGGCTTTGCTGTCAAAGATGGGGGAGTCTGTCAAATATGTTACAGGAGGCTACAAACTAAGAAGTCGGCCACTGGAGTTTGCAGCCATTGGGGATTATCTAGACACATTCTCTCTAAAGCTTGGTACCATTGACAGAATAGCACAACGGATCATCAAGGAGCAGCTGGGTAAGGACACAAGGTGTTCCATTGTAGTACTTAAATCTGAATGCTCTGTCTTGCTCTGGTTGATAGCATGATCAAGACAATTTGTGTTGATGATTCTGGCCTGTAATAAGTCACACATGGGGCAAAATCTATTGCCTGTTTCAGATTTTAAAAAGGCCCAAAACCTAACGTAGTGTCTGATATTAGTGCAGCTTTCCAAATATTTTTTAAAATTTGTACTTTTTATACCAACCTACTATCTTACTAGAGTAATTTTTTGAAAGAATTTTGGAAGGTGGAAGGACCTGTAGATTCCACCTGGAGGAGTACAAATGGAATTCCTAGACAAAGACAAGCTATTACAGGCCTGTCTTAGTAGAGTTAAGTCTTACATATGTTTAAGAAACTAACTTTGGCTACTGCAAAGGTGCAAGAGTCTTTGTATTGGAAGTCTATAGGAATGGTAAGTTAAGAAAGAGGCAACTTGAACCTCTCACCTCTGCAACCACAGAACTGTCTATTTAAAGATGCTAATGCAACACAAATCTTGACTCCCTGTGGGGATTAATGTTACCCAGACTTGGTGCATCATTTCTCCTATTTTGCACATCTTTGTGCCTTGCTCTTACTCTGTTAATCTAATTTCCATCTGCCTCTTGTAGAATACTTGGTGGAACTACGAGAATATGGACCTGTTTATTCAACGTGGGGAGGGCTGGAGGTTGAGCTGTCAGAGCCGCTGGAAGGAGTATCTGCATGTATTGGGAATTGCTGCACAGCTCTTGAAGAACTCAGCGAGGACATGACAGAAGACTTCCTGCCTGTGCTTAGGGAATACATATTGTATGCTGAGTCAATGAAGGTAAAGAGAGACCTGTGGCAGAAAGTGCTGTCATTGTGTTTGCCTGGAATTAGCGAGTTTGTTTTTTTTAACAGTGAGAAATGCTGGTAGTGGGAAAAATGAGGAAGTAAATAATACATTAAGTAGGAGGATATTTTCACAGTCAAGACAGAACTAGATATGTTTAATAGCTGGGTCCTGCATGGGTAGCATTATCTGTCCGCTTTGCTCTTCAGTCAAGATAGGGTTAGTGTTGTAGGGTGTACACAACATGTTGTGGAGTTGCCCCTTCATTGATGTGGCAGGTGGTACTCTGTAGGATACATCTTGTGGCTGCCTAGAATCTTTCTTTGATTTGAAAGCAGTTGTGCTTCAGCTCTTCATGGCAGGGTCAGCACCTGGCCCTACAGGAATGATAGCACAGGAATTTCTGTCACTTGTATTTAGCAGAGTTGAGTGCCTTGTTTTGGAACCATGTATCCAAATGACAGACACATCCCCATACCCTAGGCATAATGTGTCTGTTGTTAAGTTCTGCATACCAAGTAACTGCTTAAAGATGATATTCTGTGACTCTTAATCTCTCTAAGAACTTGGTGTTTTACTGCTTATGCAGATGTAATAAAAGCTACTTTAATGTGGGTTTTATTAATGTGGTATATATTGAAGTTAAGGAGTATTGGTAATCAATCACATCTAATGGAGAAAAGAATTACTAAGTAAACTTCATTAAAAAATTATATCAAGGACTTTGGTTCATACCTTGGAGCTTTTCACTACATGCCTATGGTGCAGTATGTGTTAGCAGTCCCTCTACAGGGGACTAACAGACAAGTTCCTTCTGAAGACTTTCCACTTGGAACAGCTGTTACAAGGCTATGATACACACTCCTTTACAGATCTAACAGCCTATTATAAACTTACAGTCTGAACATGGTAATTCTTCTCCACCTTAATCTCATCCTATGCTTCTCAAACTGAGAATTGAAACACTTACTTGTAGATGTCTTTTCCCAACCTTGGGAGCTGTACATCTCCTGTGGGCTGAAGTATTCTTGCAGGTGGCTTTGCACTAATTCCCTGAATATATTCTTTGCTTTTGTCACCATGGATTTGACCCCAGCATGAATGAAGTGTATTTTCTTTATGGGTTTATTAACAGTAAAGTATTACTTGAATACAGTGACCTGTAGGAAGCCTTGTCTCAGAATGTTTGGACTCTAGGAAGTGGAGGTGGATGGAGTGTGCTTACAAATAAACAGAACATGAGGTTAGTGATTAAATACTTTAACTCAGAATGTCTGGCTTTTGATGCTAAAAATGCCTACCAAAGATGACATCTAAGGGGCAAGCTGAGTTGTGAGAGGTGCTCTTCACAAATATAGCAGGGGAAATTTTTTTGAGCTAAAAAGCAAGGATTTCTTTAGCTGAAGAGGCACTTCAGGCAGATAATCACCACTTATCACAGGCAGAGCAAGCATTACAGACTTGCACCTACCCTTCCTTTTGGCCTTTTAGAGCCCTTTTATAATGGCACTATCTCCAAGCCAAGAGTTACTTATCTGTCTAAAGTACTTCTTCAGCTAAAGAAACCCTTACTTTTTAGCCTGAGCTTTTTAAACTGTGGACTTGACTTTCTAGTGTTCTAAAGGATTATGCTGTTTGGTATCTGCCTTGGGCATCTTACTAGCTTTACTCAGTCTAAAAATTTGAAAACGAAGAACAAAAGCTACTGTTAGCCAAGACTCTTCATATTTTCTTTCCCTCTCAAATAGCAAAACTGAACTCTCTCAGGTTCTACAAAGCGCAGTTTTCTTCTGCTAGGAAACATCATCCCATTGCTGTTTCTGAAGTGAGCAGCTACTGAACTGTCTTTTCAGAATCCATAACACCAAGGAAGTATCCAAGGTTAGTAAGGAAATTACACTTGGAGTGCAGGAGGCTTTCTGTTGAAAGGGGCATCGTCTTCACTTGCAGTGCGTTCCTCTTCATCAGCTGCTATGAGGACTACCTGTGAGATGAAAGTCTGTTTGCATCTTTCAGAGCACATCTTTTGCACAGGGTGCTTGTTGGATGGTAAGTCTTCAGGTGCTAGGAGTTCAGAGCAACCTCAGTTAGCTTTCTTTGCTGCACACTGTACCACTGGTGTAGGTGTGGGAACGTGATCTATAGAGCAGTCTGTAGCTGGCTGAATGTCCCTCAGGTAAGAACTACCAGATTATCGTCACTGTTCAGAGATGAAGAGGCCTTGATGTCTTCAGGAGCACTGTTGTAGCTGAGGAGAAGAGCCTGAGGGAGCTGCACATGTGGAGGCAAAGCCCAATAGTTCTGGTTGAATAGAATGTTAGCTGGTTTGAGGAAAGCCTAGTCTCTGGGTTTATTTGAAAGATTTACAGAACAGGGCACAAGATGGTGTTGTGGCCTTGATTTAAAACATGTGCTGGAAGTGTCCAGGAGAGACCTTTTCCAAGTTACTCACTCTACTCAGCACTTGTTAGGCCACAACTGTGTTCAGTTTTTATCCCTGCTGCAAAAAAATATGTGGAGATGTGGAAAAGCTGAATAGACTCCATAAAAGAACCACAAAGATGATCAAGGGACTGAGAAGTCTGCTATGTGAGGAAAGGCTGGGAGAGCTGGGTATGTTCAACCTTGAGGGAAGGTTTAGGGAAAATCTTATCACCATGTACCAGTATTTAAGGATTGACTACAGATAAGATGGAAGCTCCCTTTTCACAAGGAGACCCTTGGAAAAACAGGGGTAATCAGTGCAAGTTACTCTTGGGGACATTTTCATTGAACACAGGAGGAGAATTTTCACAATGAGAACAATAAACCTTTGGAATAGTGTCCCCAGGGAAGTGGTGGATTCCCCAGCACTGGACACATTTAAGATCCAGCTGGACAGGATCCATCTTGTCTAGAGTGTGCTTTTGCCAAGAAAGGTTGGATGAGATAATCGCTGAGGTCTCTTCCATGCTTTCTGTGATGTGGCAAGGTGATGTCTCCATTCCTGGTGCAGCGGGGGCCGTGTCAGCAAACGTGTGGTACCACATTTGCTGATGTACACTGGCGTTGCCCAGGTAGGCATGTGCAGAGGACAAACTCTCCTATACCTTATTCAGTGCATGTATTAGGATGTTATATGACTTCTGTATGCTTAACATTGCTGGAAAGACTTATCAGATGATGTGATCCCCAGGGGTGTTCTTAGACATTACTTTTAATGCGTGTTTAAAGCAAGCACCACGTTGGTAGGTAACTGTCTTTAGGGGCATGAATAACTAGAGATCATTTTGTGACATTTAGTCACAGCAGGAAGCTGTGTGGTATGTAAATAGGATCAAAATTGAAATTTGTGATAGGAGGCTGATGGTAAACTGAAGCTGTGTATGGGCCAAGGTAGAACGTTTCAACTAAATACGAAAGTGGAGAAGGAACTGCCTTGCTGAAACCAAGCTAAGTCTTCTGTGTTCAGAGACCACTGGTTTAGTTCTGACCTGAAATAACTGAGGTGTGTTGTAAGGATTCTGGTGTGCTGGTTGAGATTTTTCAGTTTGGTGTTTGGTTTCTTCCAACTTTTTTAAAACTTTTTTTCCTCTCTAAGTGAGACCTTAACTAATATTGCATGGTCTGTGGTAATTTTGAGGATACTTGATGCAGAGCTTTTCAAAATTACTGCTAAAGCATCAAAGCATTGATCTAGAACTGAGAGGAGATTACCTGGAGGTGCCAGAGGAAAATATGGGACAAGTGAAAGGGAGGGCAATATTTTTCTCATCACTTACAAGTCAGCCATTACTGGATACTTGAAACTGTATTCACAAGCTCATTGTTAATGGTCCACACTAGGTGGACTTGAGCTTTTCAGGGGAATTAAAACGCCTCTTCTTTGAATCCAATTTGCCAATAGCTTTTAATCATTGGCTACTCCTAGTATAGATTCAGCTCCCTGCACTAACTCCAGGTTTCTAAAGACAAAATGCAATTGCTGGAGGCAGTTGTTTTTTTCACAGAAGAAATTTCAGTTGACTGAGGTTCAAGAGGCAATGCAAAGTCGAAATATCTATTAAATCTCTCAGACTTTTGTTGCATTGGTAACCTCAATCACTTAAAGGCCATCCCACATAGTCGCATAGATTCCAAAAAGAAGCTGAGATGTTTTGGTTTGCCAAGCAAACACAACCAATGGCATGCTTGCTAGTGGGACAAAAGAGAGAGTTAAGCTGTTGAAGGTGAATTTTTCAGGTTTGCCCTCTTTATTGACTAATCTAATTGTAGCTTTGTGGATCATGTGCAATCCTATTTATCGTGAATTGCGGGTTTTAAGACTGTTTATGGCAACATCTCTGCTCTAGAGCAACTGCACTAGTGACCTTTTCTTGGCTTAAGACGAAGATTAGTAGATATGGGATTTGTATGTCCTCAGTTAGACCTTGGCTAGACTGGCTGTTAGAACTCTGAGGAGCTTTGCTTTTAAAAACATAATTCTGTAGGCAGCAGTGCACATGACTAGTCCTGTGTTACTAGCCTTGTCTGGAACTATTAAAATGACTAGTTACCACTTTGTGGCCTAATGGAGCAATTCTTTCTAGGTGGCAGAAGGGAAGACTCAAAGCCAAGTTAGCTGCAGGAGAATTTCAAATTTACAGTGAGTGTTGGCTGACTTCCCTCTGAGCATTTTTAATAATTACTTTGCATCAATTGTGTATTATATAAAATACTAGTTGTTTCTTTGTGAAGCCTGAAGAGGTAAGTTGCCTGCTCTTACAGACACAAAACTGCTTATTTTTTAGAAAGACATTCTTAAAAAGACTAATTCCTATGGTTGTTTTCAAATTGTAAGACTGTGTTATAACCTTAGTGAAGCTCTTGGTGGATGTAGTACGAGCTAAGGGTAGCATCATTGGCTGTATTTTGAGAATACTCTGTGAAGAAAATGTTTACTGCTTGAGAAGGTCTCAAGTCTCAATGCTTTTCATGTAAATTGTGCTTTTCCTAATTTTCTTTTTTTTTAATTAAACCAACAACCAAACCCTGCAAACTGATCTAGAATAAAGGCTTACTTTAACACCAGAATGTGACAGTTTGCTTTAAAGGATTCTGAAGAGTCTTTGCAAGTGAAAAGGGAGCTGTAATACCTTCTAATGCTGTTGTCTGTCTGCTGCTTGAGCATATCAGAAACTTTACATTAGTCCTTGTCAGCTTCGATGCTTTTGTTTATATCATTTTCATGGTAATATGAGGTCAGCTGATGAATTAAATTTACATAGTCAGGGTTATATTAACGGTTTCATGACGGCTTCTATCTTGCATGCCTCCAGGTTGTCCAAATGTTGAATTTTAACTGACCGTGCCAGCTGTTGGAGAGCAAGTGCTCTTTGTTATCAAAAGCTGCTCCCTGAATGCTGTAAAGTAGAACAAAATAAATCTGAAAGTCTGACTTTGGGCTGAATTGGCACTGAAGATATGTCACTTTAGAGTTTCTTGTGGGCTGGGGGAAGGAACAAGAGGATCCCTTTCATTGCTCTCTTTTCTCTTGCCCATAGAATGTGTTGAAGAAGAGAGACCAAGTTCAAGCCGAGTATGAAGCAAAACTGGAAGCAGTAGCCTTGAAAAGAGAAGATCGTCCAAAGGTTAGTACTTAAAATTGCCCTACAAAAACAGTTTGCACTTACACTACTTCCTGAGAAGAATGGAGAAGCAGAACTTGCTTTTTTCTGGGTCTTATGTTTTCGTTTGCAGTATAAGCAGTTTTGGGCAGAACAGAAATTTGTTGCTGGTGAGCTGGTGTGAAATAAAGACCTAAGTATGAATGTATGTAACTTGTCCAGCAACTTCTGTACTAGTGATCTTCCACAGTTCGGAGCAGGATGACTCTAACACTTCAACAACAGCCAGCAGTCAGTTGGGCTGTTCAGTGATAGGGACTGAAGCAGTGGTAGAACAGTCCCATGTGACTCAGCTGTATGCCAGCTAGCTGAGTTAAGGTCCTATCCCTGGCACTGTGGAACTGTATTGTGGCAGAACACTGTTTTTGGCTGTGGAAGACTCCATATTTTGCCCTTTCTACTAGGGAGCTCTACCTGTGTGATGCTGAACAGAGATGGCAAGTGTCACTGGGTGACAGGTTTTGGCTGGGCTCCATGCAGTAGCAAAGCCGTGAACTGACATGCTGTCACCTGCAAGACCCTTTTCTTAAATCACTGCACCTTTAACTGATGATTGCAACAGGGTTTGTTCCCTTCCTCTGGTTGGAGGTTTTCGGTTCCCCTTATATTTGTGTTAATTAATAGATGACTTTCCAGTGTTATGACTACTGTACAATAAGGTTGACTGTACAGGAGGTTCACATAATGTTTTGAATCTAAGAAGCTGAAGAGAACAAGGGCATAGAAATGCAAAAGTGTTTTTCTGATCTTCTGTCTATAATGAACTACAAATAGTGGTGTACTAGGTGTTATGTGGTGCTCTTATATTTAGGTCTACTGCCTGCCCCTCTGCTCTCTCGTGTGGTATGTACTCTAGTTCCTCAGTGTAGCTTTGTATAAACAAGTGTTCTAATAGTTGTATCTAGGATGGACAGAACTAAATCTAGTACATCCAGCAAGCCAATTGAGGTTTTTAGGCATTTGACTTTACCAAGATCTTGATGCAGTGGAACTGATGAATTTTGCTAATCTCTCACCTGTTAAAAGGCCTTTGGATCTCATATTTCAGTGGGATTATTGTGTAAAGTACAGTGTTAAATCTTGCAAATTTTTTGAATACTTACATCTCCTCTCCAGAGTATAAGCATATTTTTTGGCAACGCCTTGTGCCTTTTTGTAACATAACTAGTTTGTGTCATTTACAAGACGAAGTTGAACTAACTATATGGAACTCCTTGCATGTTCACAAAATACTATCTCTGGGGTATTCAGAACCTTTCCAGCTGGAGCTGATAGCTCAGAGCTGTGCCTAGCAGCATATCTTACCTTCATTGAGTTCTCCTGACTAGCTGGAAATTAAAAGCAGGCAGAGGGTCATGTGCTGCAGTTGTGGGACGGCCTTTGTGTGCCTTGTGACATATTTGCTGATTTGGTAGAAATGATGTAAAAAGACCCCAAACAAAACCTTAAGAGAACAAAGGCTTTGTTAGATCATGAAAGGAAGGCCTAGCACTACTTGATAATCTCTCACTGGAGGGCATTCTGGGCCTTCTGCATACATATCCAGCCTGGGATCACAGAGCTCACCAGGCCATTAGATTGTTCTGGCAGTGAGATCATCTGCTTAGAGCTCAGGCCTATGAATGCAGAGTGCTTGTAGGGCTACTGTGACTGTCTGTCAGCAGGTGCTGCTCAGAGTGCTGAAGCTTACACAAAAGCAATGTGGCTGGTGTTTACCGGTAGCATCGTGGTGTTCGTGTGGAGTCTGCAGCCTTTCAGTTTCTAACAGGTGCAGTGGTAAAATGTCTCTCACCCATTTCTGACGCATGCTGGAGCTGATTTTACAGTAATCCAACCAGCACACTGAAGGTGTGAGATGAAGCTTGCTTTTAATGATGTGTTTTATTCACTCTGCCTCAAGACTTTGAAGTGTGGTAATTTATGGAAACAGTAAATATGGCAGTGCAGAACTTGAAGTAGAAGGTGACCATATATATTTACAGGGGAAAAAAGCGCCTTGTAACAGATAACTGTTTCCCAAGAACTAGGAAAGCAGGAATATCATATGCAAAGAGTAGTTGTTTATTAATGCTGGATTTTTTCTGCTTTGGGACCATTTATTACTTGGTAAGGATGATATAGAGGAGTTTTAAAGCGGACACACCATCTGTAATTCACCACACTAAACTACAGATGTTAGGTAAGCTTAGCTCTTTAAGAGAACAGAATCAGCATGAAAAGGATTAAATGTACCTGCAGGGCTTCTTACCATATATATACACTTTTGTGCTCAGTTCTTGCCTGCATATACAGCTCTTATCAGTTGAAAGTGACTTACTAAAATAGTCCTGGGCTGTTTAAGAGTGTGTTGGAGTTTGAACCAGTTGTCAACTTTGGTTTTGTGGCTTGAGGGGCTTTTAAGCTATTAAGTAGCTGAGAGCTACTTCAGTAAGGAAGTAGCAGCTTCACCCAAAATCCAGTTAACTTTCTTCCTGGTTCTTAGTTGCTAGCTAATATTTAGCATCTCCAATTGTAAAAGCAGATAAAAGCATCAGCATAGATGTTTCAACTTAGGCCTAAATTTGATGATAAACACATAATATCTCTTTGCATTCTTTGCACTGATATAAAGTGCTTAAAAGCTGTTAATTAATTTAAAATTTTGTTTTAATTACTGAGTTGTAAATTATGTTCTAGGAAGTTGCAGTTTTGCAAGTGAAGGCATTTGCACTCCTAAACAGTACTGCTGCATGTGCAGATACTGCTTCCATGATGCCTCTGGAGACTTAGTTGGAGTTAGTTGTTGTTGTTCCTTAATGAGAGCACACGTGATGTATCTGCTGGCCAGTGGGCTATCCGTGTAGCTCTAAACTCATACAGGCCTCTCAGCCTGACCAGCCAGAGAACCTGCTGTGAGAAAGAACAGATTTTTGTATAGCTTCCTTGTGGTTTCAGATCCTGGCAGAAGAAGCAGGAAGCTGATGAGTGCTTAGAAGCTAAGCTAATTTAATTTGGAAATCTTACATGGTTTTGCTTCCAGACTTCATAAATATTTCTCTTGATAGCCTAGCCTTTCCCATTAAAGTAGCAGAGTACTTCTGATGCAAGGCATAAATGCCTTCAGGGGAGCATCCCCTACACCCTCCAGTCACTGTCTTGGTTGTTCTTGTCTGAAACCCCTCATAGGTTTCTTCTGGAGTTGTAGCAGAGTGAATTCTGTAGCCCTAAGAATAGTGCTCAGATATAGTAGGGGAAAAGAGTATCTACTGAACCTCCAAGCTGCCTGTAGTTAAATTCAGTTGGGTGAATAAAGGGGAACTCAAACCTCATGAGTACGAAGAGCTTCTGCATCTCAAACAGGTTGGTATAATGGAGAACATATGTAAGACCTTCTCTGAGTGATACTTCAGTGATTAAACCTAATCCAGGTCCTGGAGAAGAAGCACAGTTAATGTGTTTCTGCCTAAACTGAGTACGTTGCCAAACTGCAAGATAGTAGCACACCTCTAACTTCCTGTAGCTATCTGTGGAAAGCTTCTTATTCAGTCTGTTCATTCTCTTTCCTTCTTTCACGCCCCTCAGAGAGAAATGGAATTCTTTGATACGATTCACGTGGGAACTGTTTGTGTCTTTGGGGCTACACATATTACCTTTTCATTTTTCAATGTATACCTGAAAAAGCCACGATGTTTTAAAATCTCTGTTTATTGCAAGATTTAGAACCTGATAAAGGTATACAGGAACCTGTACAATGCATACAGTCCATTACTGAGCATAGAAACAAGATCTCAGTGTTTGCTTTATTGTGCTGGTGCCACTTAAGAGAAGAAACAAACACCACAGAAATATAGTATATTCTACTATACAGAAGTAACTGGGTAGCAGTGAATTATGCATCCCCTGAGAGGGACCTTGCGCTGGCTATGGATTATGAGGAAAACTGGACTGATTTAAGGACAGCTGAAGGAGCCACATATTCAATTTACTGAAATCAAGTATGAGAGGAGCCACCACAAAATTCTTCAAATATTCTTCATCCTGCATTTTGCCTTTGTGCAAGTCACAGCTTCCAGAGCAAAAGTTCACTTCGCACTTTGGTACCAGGATTCAGGAGTTTCCTCTTCTGAGATCATGGGCTTAGTCTATGTGTCCTTACAGGATTCCTGTGTGTTTGGACCATGCAGCAATGAGAAGGGAAGGAAAGGCGTTTGGCTTTCCTGCTTGAGGAAACACTTGTAAATTATTCCTGTACTTGCTTGGTAGTATACATTATATTGGTTAAAACATAAGCAAAGAATTAGATGGTCTAAAGTGTATGTACATTGAGCCAGTGACTACTGTCAAAACTCCATTTAAATCTCTACCTCAGCTTGCAGTAGGCTGTCCTTAAAGATGTCATTCATTGCTTTTACATGGTAGTGTGTCCAGTGTTGAGCCTAAAGGTTCAGGAGCCCATCACATGGTGATGATCACAAGTGCTTTGCAGTTAAATTTTGTTCAGGAACCCTGTAAGGTTCAAAGTGGAAACTGGAAACTGAGGATTTAGAAATTTTGTTCTGCAGCTGTCAATACTGAGGTCTCTTATCCAGCTTTTTTGATAAACCTAAATATTTGTTGTTATATACATGCTGGTGTAAATTGGGAAATTCCTGCTGCAGCTGTGAATGGGAAGGAAGAAAGTTTGCTGTGGAACAGAGCTGCTCAGTTTGAGCACTAGGAACTGAACCTTGATACCAGCAATTACACCAAATGGTTTTCCTGTGCCTTTATCAAATGCTTTCTCCATCTGCCTCTATCAGGCATGGAATGGACAAGCACAAGTGCTCACCACCTCAAACAGCAAAGAATAAGCAATCTTACATCCTCTCTAGTTCAGAACTGTGGCTTTTTTCCTGCAGCCATAGGAGAGTTGATTCAGGATAACTACTGGATTGTGAACTTAATCCTGTTTTCTGTAGTTTGCTCAGTAAGGTTTGAGCTAATTCAGCAGTCTAGCCCTCTTAGTGATAGTTTTAATCTTCATTTCTGTTGCTGCAGGTACCCACAGATGTTGAGAAATGTCAAGACCGAGTAGAATGTTTCAATGCTGACCTGAAAGCAGATATGGAGAGATGGCAGAACAACAAAAGACAAGACTTTAGGCAGCTACTCATGGGCATGGCAGATAAAAACATCCAGTACTACGAGAAGGTACGTGTCACTGTTGGAGCACTGGTAGAAGTAAGAGTAGTTTGTTTTCCTCTGAAGTGGTGATAATTCTTCAGGAAATCTTCACACTGTCTTGAAGACAAGAATATTAGACATCTGAAGCTGCACTTTGTCAGCAGCTGATGAGTTGTAAGTCATGGTCAAGTGATCTCTGTAAGACTAGTGGACTTTTGCAAGCACTCTAACAGTATTTTATCATGCATGCTTGTCTGTTTTGCACAAATTGAATTTAATTCAATTGAATTGAACAAATTACTGAGCAGCAGCAGTGGTGGTGAAAAAAAACCCAGAATTGCACATTTTAGTAATACTACCAGAGTAGAAAAATGTCTTGATGCTGCCTTTTCTGAACCAAACTATGTGAGTTAATGCAAGTCCACGGACTCATATATAGATTACACCTGTTACGTATAAATTATTCTGATCTCTGTCTCTTTGTGCATAGTTCTGTCCCTCGTGTACTGGTCCTGAAAATACCTAGCCTCTGCCCACTTTTGGTTGGTACATGTGTACCTGAGATTTAGTGTCAGATTTTTTTATTTTTAATTAAAAGGACTTTGCCATGTAACTGCATATGCTTCCAGTCTAGTTTTCCATCATCGTAGAACAGTGCAGCCCAATGAGGTGGTTGATACCACAGGATCACAGAATGGTTTGGAAGGGACTTTAGAGGTCATCTAAGTTTCAACCTCCTGCCAGAGGCTGGGATGCCTTTCAATAGAGTAGATGGTTCAGAGCCCCACCCAGCATGAACCTAAAACACTTCCAGAAATGGAGCTTCCACAGCTTCTCTGGGCAAGCTGTTCCAGTGTTTCCTCCTCCTAATTGTAAAGAATTCCTTCCTCATTATCTAATCTAAACCTGCCCTCTTCCAGTTTAAAGCAATTGTCTCTTGTCTTATCACCACAAGCCCTTGAAAAAAGTCCTCCTTCATCTGTCTCATAAGCCCCTTTTAGGTATATTAAATATTAAACACTACTGGAACTACTATGCTTATGCATGGCCTAGTAAACATACTTAATCTTGTCTGTTCATTTTCCTACATCTACTTTACAAGATGCTTCCTGTGCTAGGTTATCTTTCTGTGTAATATTATTATGCAGTACCTTTTCCCCTTCCAGTGTCTGTCTTGTTCATAACTACTCACACAGAACTTCCTTCATCCTGGTCTCTCTTCTAAGGCTTCTGTGGAGGGGGATATTAGAGACTCCACTGAACATCCAGCAGTGCCTCTGCAATTGATAGTTATATCTGTACACTGTACATTAGTTTTGCTTTTAGCAAAGAAGCTTTTTTGGTAAGAAAATGTCCAGTCTTGAAGTGGGTACTTCAGGGTACACACCTAGAACTACTCTATTCATCTGCAGCACAGTCAGCAAAGTTAGAAGGAAGATATCTGTCAACAGTGACTTGTGGATATAAGAGCTGCTGCTGAGTTTACCCATTTCCAGCATTTAATAATTTGGATTCCACAGTCTGTATTTGCCCGCTTTTTACTTCTGGGCTCTATGTGTTTGAAAGACAGTAACAAGACACAGTACGAGTACTGTTGTAAGTGTATGTGTCTGGAAAAATGACTCCAAAGCCCAGAGTGGCTTTGTAATAACCCAGAAGCTACACTCCACTTACAGTTTACTATACCAGGCACGACCAGTTTGTCTGGAGTCAAGTCTCAGAGCTGTACTGGAATACACTGTGTCTCAAAATTAACTTCCCTAAAGGCATGTTTTCTTTCAAATACATTTACGGGAGGTCATCTGTAATAGCTGCCATTGTGTCCAAGTCAGTGTTCACCCACAGTCACACCACAAAGATGTAAATTTCTACTCAAAACAGTTTGTCTGCCTAGCTGAAAGCTGTGGTATTCTTCAGTTCAGAAAAATCCAGGTTATTATTTGGAAATCCTGGGTGTTCTGATGATTTTTAATAGCTTGGGCCAGATGATGACTTTGGAAAACTTGAATTTGTTGAATTTGTTTGGAAGGTGCAGCTATTATAACACTTACTTGCTGTTTGAGATCCTGGGTTTTTCCCCCTTCTCTAATAATCTATGAAGACCCACATAACTTCTACTTGCATGCTATTGGTCTGGAAGGGTTGTTCAGAAGTTATATGAACTGATATAAAATTCATTTTTTAAATCAATCTTTCTTTCTTCCTTCAGTGCCTTACGGCGTGGGAATCAATTATACCACTACTGCAAGACAAGCCAGAGACCAAATAAGAAGTACCTTCATGGACAGTCTAGCACTTCTATGCTCAGTACCACTAGTCATACTGGAACTGTATGGAGGACTCTTTTTGTTAAGTTAACTGAAATGACAGCTGCACTTAGTTTTTCAGAGTATCTGTTCCAGCCTATTTGAATTTTTTTTCCTCAATTTTTGTGTTTAAACTGGGGTATGTTTCATCTTTTTGAGTTATCTTGAATGGTTCCTTCTTTATCCTATGGAGTGATTGGGGTTCATAGTGAAAGTGCATGGGGATCTTGACAAAATTTACCTCTCTAGTCTGGAAGGAACTAATGAGTGGAGCACTAAAAAGATGAAAATAAAACTCTACTGCAAGGTGCCAAATGACATCTTTATTACCATTCTGTTTTGTTTGCTTAAAAAAACCCCCAATAATTATTTCTATGATACAGTACTCCCTAACCACTCCTTATCCGTTTTTTGGGGTTTTTTTTTGTTTTGTTTTGGTTTGGTTTTTTTTGAATGGACAGGAAAAGGCTGCAAAAGAATATTTTCTGTTTTGCTACCGCCCGTGTGCTCCCTGTGGATGAAATGGTCTCTGGAGACTTTTCCATCTGGGAGTCAGGCTGGTTCTAGACAGACCATCCCAACACCAGCTGCAGATAGGCGGTGATGCAAGCATGAACTGTGGTTTTTGTGAGTGTGGCATGCTGTTGGTTCATACTGAGTATCTTTGTTTACCTTGGTGATTATGAAGTAATGTCAATTGACTGAAGTGTACTTGTGACTGACTTGGGGATCAAAACCAGCCTAGCTGCGGGAATGAGGTGGACAGCGGCCTTTCAAGGGTTGTGGGAATGGGGGAGGAAGTATGAGTCTTTAATTTTCCCAAAGCTAGCTCCGGTAGTTGCGTGGTGAAAGTCTCTTACACCATGCTTTGAACGTGGGTTTCACTAGAGCCACTTTAGGCTTGGTCACCTACGATGCCTGCGGTAGTAAAAGTAGAACTCTGCTTTCTCTCCCCATGCTTACTTTGCAGCATTCAGAAGCCAAAAGGTGTCAAATGCTTCCTTTCCACCAAGCATCAGTGTGTGAAACTTGCCTCAAAGGGTTTGGTGAGGGATAGATGGGTACATAGTGTTCAAATCTGTCTCTGCTGAACCACAAGGCAAGTCTTTTAGGACTACTTTTGGTATAGATCTGTTTTCTTAGTAGTTTCTGTTGGCCTTTAGAATTGTAGCTGCTTCTGCAAGTCCTTTTTTGTCCTTTCTCTTGCAGTCCAACCTTAAGTAAATGCCTACTTGGTGTTAATGGCCTTAGGAATGCTGACGTGATTTAACCGTCCTAAGTGAGGGGGGTTGGGGCTCATATGACTGTAATACTGGGATTTAGGGCAATAAATAACTGTGCTTACTGCTAAATTTGAGTGATTACTTGTTCTCTGGTAACATTCTTGCAAAGAATGTGAGCAGTGATTGACTTTGTGCAACTTCTCTGTTCTCCTGGGACAACCTACCAGGTACTAGTCTGATTTGGAATTTATTCCTTCTTAAACACCAGCTGAACCTGCAGCCACCCTTCTCAGCCTGGTGGCTTTATGGAACTCTCAAGATGAGTTATTGCAGCACTGTGGTAGCTGTCAGGCTAATGAGATGGTGCTCTCTGCATGAAAAAGTAAAATATAAGACATTCTAAGAAGTTCTTCTTGACTCAGCCTTCACTGACAACTCCATGGTACTAAACAAATTATCTTTCTTCTTTTAAGGTCAGTTTGTCAATATGTACTTTTTGGTGTTAATGAGAACTCTGGTTTAAGTTGCTGTTAGGTTCAGAACCACGGTCTCCTCTTGTTCAGGGGAACTCCTTAAGGGGATCATCTTGAAGCAATCTAGAATAAGCACTTGCATAATAGCTGACAGTCTGGCCTTCAGGGTTACAGTCTTCCCTCTTTTCCATAAAGAAATATCAACGTGCTTTTTGAATTAGTTCATGTGGAGTAAGTGGAATTTTGTAGTTGACTCTACAGCATCACTGGGACTCAAGGAAAATACAATTTGAACTAATATTTAGTCAGTCTTCCCACCATCTTATTAAAATAAACAGCAAAAGATGAGTAGAAAGAGTGGTGGTTTTTTCCTACAGGTGATTTCATCTGATGCCTTATAACACTAATGTCCTCTTCCTGCTTTGCTTTATGTCAAACTGAAGTGGGTGTTGCTTCTGGAGAATTTAGCAATGAACATCTCAGCTATTCATGAGAAGCATAATGAAAAGTGGAGAGTATACCAAGTGAAGTTCAAATCAACGTGTAACTGTTGAGGCTGGAGCTGTTGAAGATCAGGATTTCTTACGTGGTCTGGACCAAAACCTCTTGAACTCATACAAGGGAAATAAAACTTGACATTCAAAAGAGAAGTCCTCTGCAAGAATTGCTGCAGTGTAATAAGGGTGTGCAATGGTGGCTCTGAGCTTCTATGGGCAGTGGAGTGTCTTTTCTTATGAAGAGGTGTTGTAAATCACTAGATAACTGAGGGAGAGGCTATGGGTGAGGTGTGGGGAGGATCCTGACTGTGACATGTGGGGTAGCCATGCCAGTCAGGAGAACTACAAAAGTTGCAGGAAGTTCCTGTAAGATGTGCAGAGTGACACTTGTATCATGTAACTGCTGTTAGTGAGAGGTGGAGTCCTGAACTGAGAGTGAAACTCTTAACATGTTTTCCTGTAATCCTTACAGAATAAAAGTCTTTACTTTGGAGGGTCCAGGGTCCAGACTTCCATGAGAGAAATAGAAGATGTTCGTAAAGGGAAGCAGGAATAGGGCAGGAGCTTCATCTTTGAGTAACTCGTTGAGTGTTAAGTTGCTTCAGCTGACTGTCTGCACGATCCAAAATGATACCAAAAGTAGTTGGCACCCTTCCTATGAGCCTGTTTAACATGTGGCTCCTTCAGCAGTCTTTAGATCAGCCCAGTTTTCCTCATAATCTGTAGCCAGGACAAGATCCCTCTCAGAGGATGTATAATTCACTGCTACCCAGTTACTTCTGTACAGTTTCTGTGGAGTTTCTTCTCTTAAGTGGCACCAGCACAATAAAGCAAACACTGAGATCTTGTTTCTATGCTCAGTGATGGACCATGCATTATACAAGTTTCTGTATACCTTTACCAGGTTCTAAATCTTGCAATAAACAGAGATGTTAAAACATCATGGCTTTTTCAGGTATACATTGAAAAATGAAAAGGTAATATGTGTAGCCCTAAAGACACACAGTTCCCATGTAAGTTATATCAAAGAATAAAGTATATAGAGTTCTTCACTGAAGTCTACTTGGATTTTTGTTGCACTAAAACTTGTGCTAAGAGTAAAGTAGTGAAGTTAGTGATAGAAACAAAGGATGAGTGGCAGAGAAAGTTGTGTGGAGGTACTGTGCAGTAGCCTTGAAGCAGTGGCTGTGCATAGCCTGCTCATATTGCTTCAGGTGTCAATCCTGCAGATGCGAGGGTACAGAAGAATTCTCTCATTGATCAGCAGGGATTGTTCTGTATTTTAACAGGAACCATAATTTTGTTAAAACTTGCACAATTTAACTGGAGATAGTTATGATTATTGTTGTAGACTGTTGAAAATCGTTGTCCTGATAACCACTGAACAAAATTGTGTAGACTAAACAAGCACATTAGATGAGATGTTCTGTCATCTTAAATGCTGGAGATAGAACATTCTTTCCTTGAGTGCATTAACTTTTACTACAACAACTAATACATAGGGAAAATGAGGACTTTTTTTTTTAAGATAGGCAAGTTGCTAATATTTGTTTTTTTTTTCTTGTGAAGTAAAACAAGATCACAGGAATAAACTTGCCTTCAGGCAGACTGAATGTGGCATTTAAAACTTTTTGGGAGTGCTGTTGAACCAATTTATGAACTAAAATGGCAGTGCTTAATTCTGCTTAGCACTTGGAAATCTTGCTGAAGTATCTGAGTTGTACAAGTACTTAGTAATGAACTGGACAAGTTTTAAGGTTGTATGCCTACAGCACAGTAAATGTGCAGAAAATAATGAACTTTCTAAAGAGGTATATCACCCTTTAGTAAATGGCATGCTATAAAAATAACAGCTCGTCACTGTCCTAGACTACTTTGAAGGTCTTGGTGTTCTATGCTTTGGAGCTAAATCATTTCTTTAACCCTGCTGCTGGGATATGCATCTGTACATTCAGATCAAGCTGCAGGGTTATGGCCAGTGCACAAGGATTGCTGAAGGCCAGTCTTACAATAAGAGCCAAAGGGCTTTTGTCTATAGTACACAAAAATAAAGAAGTGCCGTCCTTGTTCTCACTTCTCTGTGCGTGCATCCCTCTGTCCCTCCCTAAGGTCTGGAGAGTTGGGCCATGCAGGTGAAGGCCAGCTGGCTGTGAGCCTCACACACTGTGCTGAAGGTGTCAGGGAGGGGCACCAAAATGGTGCCAGGCTCCTCTGCTTTCACTCTCTATAAACCCACTCACCAGAACTAGAGTCACTGTTCATACCATTAAAATACAAAATGAAAGCTGTGAAAGGACTTACCTCTGTGTGAATTAACTAGTAAACTATGTAAAAATGGGACGGAGGCTTTTGTTTCCTGTACTTGGCCAAATCTGACAACTATGCTCTTGTTCAGACTCGCAGGCTAGGAAATGTTGTCTTGCCTTCTGGTGCTGGCATGTTTCTATACCCTTTCATATATCCCTATAAATATATTTTGTGCATTGTTTACTATGGAGCTAGTATTGATGAAGAAAAATGCTTTGAGGTAAAACTGTTTGTAATTCTCTATTAGTGTGTACATTTTTTAAAAATGCACCATTTGTTTACCTCAATTAATTTAATGGAATGGACCAATAAATGTATTTAAAGATGACTCATTTACTTAGAATAAAGTTTCATTTTTTTTTGCAATCTTCACCATTGAAATTATGTGTATATTTATTTTGCTGAGCAGCTCACTGTCTTACTGCAGAAATACCCTTCCCCTAAGATGATCTTCCATGGTTGATGTAACTGGAAGTCATCTGACCTGTTGCTGCATTACTTCTAGTACTGAAAGTGAAGGAGCTGAGGAAAGACTGTGTGTGTGTGTATGTGGGGGACAGGGTGGCAGCAACTTCCTCTGAACAAAGCATTGTGTAGTGATGAACCAACTTCTGCTTGCTATACCCCTGTCTTGTACTGAAGCTGCCTGATTTACCTGCAGATTATTTCAGGTATTTAAGGGCTTTTAACTTCCCTTTACTTAGTCCAGGACCTTGGCAGCCTTAATCCTTCTTAGCTCAATTAGCCTGTAAGCAGACATGTCCTTGTGAGACATGCCAGACTTTTGACTCATGTTTGGATTTGTGTGATACCATCTCATGCTAGTTGCTGTATTGTATGAGCTTACTTTCCAACCCAGATTAAAGCTGAGCTAACAGGGTGACTATTGCATGGTATCAGTGTCCTTACACCTCCACAAAGCCTGTGGGAACTGTGTGCTGCACTTGCCTGTTCTTAACCTGTTACAAGCGCATCGTGGTGGTGTGAGCCAAAACACCAGCATTAGCTCTTGAGCCTTAGTCCTCGCATGAGCTCTGTTGAAGCACTGTCCAGGGACAGTGGGACAATATCCCAGAAGTCAGGGTCATGAACATCTGTTCAGGGGTGTTTTATTGTAGGGATTATTAAATTTCTGTAAATCTTACATGTTTTTGCAGTGGTATTTTTCTGTTTAATGGTCTTTTACATAACATTAATTGTCTGGGCTGTTAACATCTTCTGTAGCATGTGGAGAAGCCAGTGTGTCCTGCTGATGGCCCTGTGCATGTGGCATGTGGCTTGCAGCCCTGTTTCATCAGCCAAAGTCACAGAAGTGCTCTGAGATTTCTGAATGAACACACAAGAAGGAACTAATGGAAAACTAGTCCTCTGCTTTCCTCTTCCACTCTGAACAATGTATCTAGAAATGCCATTTTCATTTCTAGCCTGTATTCTTGTCCCTCTTTGGTACTCTAACCAGCCTAGCAAAAAGCAGAATGCTCTGAGGACCTCTGGTGTGCAATAGCCGATGCACAAACTCTGCAAGATGAGGTGCTGCAGAAATAACAAGGCAGACGTCTCTTCCTGAGTGAGCTGAGTGGCTGAGAGGTTGTGGCATGCTGTGAAGTGGAAATACCAATGCTATGCATCATGTAGTGTTGGTAACTGTAGGGACTAATGATAACCAAAAGATGCCTCTGTTACTCAGTCAGAATCTCAAGGGAGCCAGTCGTTGACCGTTGTTTGATGGCCACAAAGCTGTAAAGAACAATACAAATGCAGTTAAGAATTAGCAAACTACTTGCTCATACTGCAGTCCACACCTATATCTTAAACTTTGTTGGGGTGTCTGGAGCTGGCTGAGTGCTAATGGGATTTCTCTCAATGATCTGCCAGCCTCTTTTGTGTATAAGCAATGACACTGGCAACATTTGTCGTCCTCCAGACTTTAATAACCCATGTTTATGCTGATAATGGTACTTCTGTTTGGAACCTGTATTAAAAAACATTTGAGTACCTAGCAGTGACCCCTGTTAAAGAGAGGGCTGTGCATAAGACACAAGTCTTTTGTGTCTGGAAGATTTGAGGCAGAAAGCAGAGCCAGGGGAATGATGACTATGAAGTAGATTTCTAATAGACAAGGCATAAAAGTAGACAGAGAGGTTGTTCCAGCTTTCTCTCTTCAAATTAGCTGGTTTTGTGCTTAAAACTTGTTCTTGAAATTGTACCTCTCAGTCACTCCATAGTAGTACTGTTGGGCAAATTCAGTGGACCAGAAAAGTAACCATTTCCTTCACCATGGTAATGGTTTCTCTTTGAAACATTTGAGAGAGACTCAGATTATCCTTTTCTGTCACAATGGGTAAGTAACACAATGGAATTTTTTAAAAAAACATTTTACTTTGTGTAGGGTTATTTCTTTATTCTACTTACTATTATTTTCACAGTATCAAACACTTAAGTTTGTGTGAATGCTTTGTCTTCTGGGATTATTAGGTGTTAAACTGCCAAATACTCTTCCTGCAGCAATTTGTGCTACATTAAACAAAAATAAGATTTAAAAAAACCACTTGCTAGACATTGCAGTTTTCATTCTTTGAATGTCCTTTATGTTTGTCAACTAATTTCTGCAAGTTTGTTTCTTCCATTTTTTTTTTTTAATTCAGTTGCAGAGGGCTGTTGCAGTGTTGTTGTTTTCTTTTTAAAATTTTTTCCTATCTGTGTTGTACATTTTAGACCTAGAATCAGGAAGCACGGATGAAATACAACATGTCCTTTTGAACAAAACCTTTCCTGTTTCTTACCTTAAAGGTAGGAGAGTCAGGCAGCCAACCAGGAAAGACAAAATGAAGCAGAAGCCGCTGTACCAGTCCAGTGTGTTTTGATAAATCTTGTTGTAGACTGTAGATGTCACTACTCCCGTGGTGACTAAAGACAGCTGCAGCAGGACAAACACCTTACCTGTAAGACAAGAACATAGTTTGTTACTATGGGGATTAAAAAGCAGCTGTGCTACGTCCCTGACAAATCCAGGACCTCGCCCGTGTAGTCATTGCTTCACTAACACCAGATGGCATGAGTTTGTAGACTACAATTAAATTATTTTTCCTTCTTTTATACACAGGATAAAAGATCCAACTGGAAAACTGTCTGTCTAAACAGTCTACATATACAGGTAGCTGCTTGGAAGAGCAGCAATTAACTGGTCAGTGTGTTCCTTCTCCTAGGAGGTAGAAGAGTAGTCTAGACTAACATCTTCAGGGCTGGAGAAATTTTAGTCAGCATCTGCTTCTGGCCTAGGCCAGAAAAGTGGTTCACAGGGTTGAAATTATAATAATACCTGAAATAGGGATGTGTGTGTCATTCGTATGATGTTTCAAGTGGAAGAAAGGCAGAAACTGAATTCTAGTTGAAACCACTCTTTATTGGAGGGTTTCTGTCATGGAAAACGAGTGAAGGGGAAGTAACCCAGCCCTGCTGGGACATGCAGACAGGGGGAAGGTCAGGGCTGTGTGCTGAGCCTGCTGCCCAGGCAGCCTTCTGCAGCCACTCAGCACCAGCAGCCACCAGCTAAGGAGATGAGACTGTCACCAGAAGGCAAGGGCTGCTCTGCTGCAGGGTCCTGCTTGGGGCCTGGACTGACGCTGTTGTCACGTGCAGCCTGTATGGCTCAAGGGGGAGGTTAAAAATATTTGATTTATAGTGATTAATTTGGGGTGCAAGCTGTGCTGTTTGTGGCAGGTAGATGGTTTTACTGCGGTGGATATTGATGGAGCACAAGCAGTAAGAATGAACTGGTGACAGAGCAGTCTCATGTTCATAGGGCAGAAAGGAAAAGGATGTGAAGGATGGCTGAGGGAATGTCTGGAGAAGGTATGAGCAGTTATGGGCCTGTGGTGCTGTTTGAATGAATGGCCAATCCTGTCTCTTGTGTCTAAATATAGTTCACTGGGGTAAAAATAGTAGGCTTCAATATACTGTTATAAAATACATTTTATTAATTTGTAATACATATATTAATGGAAAATAATTCCTGCTGCTGTTCCAAGAAGGGTCAATTTTTATGCAAAGGTTATTATTTGTAGTTAAATCATGTCTGTCAGGAACAAACTGCCAAGCACTTGAAGAAATATTTAGAGAGCATAACTGAAAAAAAGATGAAAAAAAATCCATCCTCCCAAAACTGACAGTAAAACAAGTCAGATATAAATGATGTGGCTATCACACGGCTTCAACTCAATGTCTAGCTTTTCTTGGTTCTCCCTGCAGTACTGTGTTATTGAGCAGCACCTCAGCTATTTTCCTTGCCTTTGAACTATGTACTGATTGTAATCTTTTGAAGTATGTGCTGAAAATTCTGTGGATAAATGATGATGCAACCAAGGACAAGAAGATTGGATGTGAGAATCTAGTCCAGCAAGTTTCTCTGCTTCTCCCTTCCTGTTTGTGGTATCATGTGTTCTGGTATTATTACACAAAGCACAGATTGCAGCAATGATTTATTTTTCTACTCCAAGCAGAATAAAGGGATTTCAGGGCATTTTGATTGGGGTAAGATAACCGAAATACTCACCATAGGATGATCCTTCAACATGCTTGGACAACATAGACCTGATGGTTGGTAAAGGGATGAGGGCAAAGAGCATCACTGCCCGTGCTGTAATGCAATGAATTTTGAGTTATCACCAGTACCTGCTCTTTGTCACCCAACACAACCACTGCTTTTGAAGATTACATGCCTCTGGCTTGCGCAGGCACCTTGTTTCACCTCTTCTCATCCCCTGAGTGCTAGAAAGAGGTAGGTCCTCACTTCATCCAAGGCAGATAAGCCACCTATTGCTCCCATTAGCAGAGGTACTTTGCCCAGACTAGACATCCCAGCATAGATGGGATCCTCACTCTCCTTTGAGGTAGTGAGGATGATGGTTTAAGTGGTAACATACAGAGAAAGCCCCCTGTGCTACACAGCCTTGTCAGGAACAGTACCTCTGTCTTGTACCTTGGTGCTTCTGGCTTGCAGTATTCTAGCCTGTCTCTACGGTGAAAATTTATAGAGAGCTGGAATTACTTTCCTGTCAGCAGAACCAACCTCAGTGAAGACCTGGTCCATGTCTGGTGTACCAATGTGCTTCTGCAATGCAGGGAATAAGCATCCTACACAATGCATAGCAGCATGTCTTCATGTTGAAGATGAGCCTAATTAGTAAGCAACTTTTTTTCTTATCTTTTATTCCCTAGCTTGATTGCCTAAATAAACAAAATCTCTCAAAATTTTTACTCAGTGTTTGGCTTAGTACACAAATACAATATCCTATCATCTTTCCCTTTAGAATAACTTAGTTTAATTTTCAATTTCTCATTCCCTGTAGGGACAGACAGAAAAATCACTTCAGGACATTTATCTCCATTTATTTCTCACTTTCAGAAGCAAAACTTTAAAGCCATGCAATAGACAATACTCTGTGAGGTGTCTCTGCCACAATGAATACAGTTCCTGGGTTTTGTTTTCTGTGTTTTGTCATAGGTTAACTCCCAAAAATAAACTTGCCTTTCCTTTATCATGGGATGCTGCCCCATCTATTGTTATCTGTCCCTTAGTAATTTATTTACACTGTGAGATTTGTAAACTACATTATTGTGATAGTTTACACCTCCAATGTTTCATTAAGTTTCCCATCAGCTCTAAGTGCCTTCATATGACAAAAAGAAATCACATCCTAAGATGCTCACTTAATAGGAAGCTGTTGCCATTTTGTTTCTGTTGTGGTCCGAAGCCTTACCTAGGAAGTGAAGGAAGGGCTTCCCACTGATGCAGTGATGTGGTCCTACTGGTACAGGGAGCCAGGAACACTTCCTGGTCCCTCTGAGTGTGAACATTATCCTCCTCAGAGCTGGTCTGTGACCAGCTGATGAATTACAAGTCAATGGGCCTTAAACACTCCTTGGCAGGAGTGTATGCCTCCTCAGAATATTGTAGAGTGCTGAGTCTTAAGAGTACAAAGGGAGATGTGGGGAAAGAGAAATAATAAGAATGCTCTTTTGCAAACTGCCCATGTGATGGTCTGCTTAACTCCCTGCTTGCAAACTTGTCATGAAGCAAAGCAAAAAGCTCTTCCATTGATGTTAAAACATCCCTGTCCCAGGGTGTATTTACGCATGTGAATGGCTGTTCAACTCACCAATGTAGAACAGGAACGTCCACCGCACGAAGGCCATGATGAGGATGCCAGCACTGAACGATGCTACTCCGATCATGATCATGGTAATATCCCTCAGGTATCTGGAGAACACGAGTACCCCTAGGAAACTGGTAATGAAGATTGCGTACCCAGCAGCGTTGCCATGGCCGATCTCCACGGCATTCCAACTTAAAGGTTCCCTGAGCAAGAACAGTGGGAGCACGTTCATTGCACCAACCACAGCAAGGTCATAGAGGATTGCTGCCACAAACAGCAGGATGATGATGAGTTTTGAGGGGGACACCAGAGTGGAGATGCTGCCCTCTGACAGGTGGGAACTCCCTGCTGCTGCTGCTTCTGGTGGCTGACCACCCACCTCCTCTGCACTCTTGGCTTTGGCTGGGCAGGAAGCTGCTGGCTTGGGGACTGTGAGGACAAAAATGCTGTAGAGGAGACAGAAGGCATAGCAAGCAATGCTGCAGCACACCAGCACGGTGCCTTCTCGATAGTGGTCACTGAATCCAACAAAGAGGTAGCCGGATGCCATGCTTCCCAGAAAGCCAGCGAGGCCGTACACCAGTTCAATAATTATGAGCCGCAGAGACCTCTTGCTCTCAGAGGACCCCAGGGATCCCAGAGCCATGATGCCTGCCCAAAGTGTGGTGAAGCCTCCAGTCAGCCCATTGAAGGCAGCAGCCCCATACATCACTTCCACTGGCCAGCCCAGCAAGATCAGGAGGAACAGGAGAGTTTTGGAGCCCAAATAACCAAGAAGAGGGAAGCAGATGGGGATCTTCCGATGTATCCTGTCCCCCAGCTTGGACAAGCCATAGGCTGACACCAGTGGGCTCAGGCCCAGAACTAGGTTGTAGATGATATAAAAATTAGATACAGCCTTCTGCTGAGCATCTTCCATGGCATGGGAGGGAGCAGTGCTGTTGGTCTGGTTGTAGTAGTTCTTCACCACCAGCAGCAGTGCTGTGTCGTAGAAGGCACTGGCCACTTGGGAGCCTGCAACCACTGGCTCAATCCACGTCCTCATTGCTGCTATCCCCACCATGCTGCTAGCCACCAGGTCTTCTTGGAGAGAGCTGCTTTCAGGGAGATGCACGTGAGGAAACAGCTCCTCAGAAGCTCTGCTCTGGAGGCGTGTTGGGAAACAAGCAGCGAAAGGAAAAGTAAAAGGTCTGCCGGGCTGCACAGGACCAGAGAGTTGTGGAAGAGATGATCTGGCTGGGAGGATATTTGCACCTTGCCTTGCTAAGTGTACACACACCTGCACATCCCTGCGCTGCTCTGAGCTCTGGCTCACACATAGGAGGCTTTTGTACAGCCAGAGAACGCCCTGCAATTGGCGACTGCTGCTGCTCCTCTTCCTGGTATAATTTCAACAGAGGTCAGATGACCTGGGGAATTTCTTTCTCGCAGAGTAGGAAGTGAAAATGCCCAGTAAAGTAATTGCTGTAATTTGGGGTGGTGGTTTGTTTTTTGTTTGTTGACTTTTTGGGATTTTTTTTTTCTTCTTTTGGCATCCTTCATGTATCAGAGGACTTTCAGAGTGTTTGTGGGGGCAGGAGATGGCTATGTGCCTTTATTGTGAATTCCCCTTACTGCCACCTCATTTTTCTTTTGTGTACACAAATATGTCATTGGCTCTCTTGCTTTTTCCTGCTCCTGTCTTCCCTGTTGCTGCATCATACCCCTTATCATCCTCCAATAATGCAGTCAGGAAATTACACCAAAAATAAATTAAAAGGGAAAACTTCTATTTTTAGTAGCCTGTCTCCTGTGGCAGCCACTCTGATTGCTGCATCCCTTGGCTTTACAATGTGGGAATTTCCAAGCGGAGGAGAGAAATTCCAGTTTATACAAAGGCATCAGTGACTGCTGTGTCCCAGTAATCAGCCAGCTCAGCTGCAGGCTGAGGTGGGTGAGAGTCCACCTCTGGAGAAGAGTTTTCCAGCCCCAGCTCCTCAGGGAGATGGCTGTGCATCTCTGCAGGTGCTTATTGTCTCAGATTCTCAAGCTTTGTAGCTTGAAGTCAGCTTCCAATTTTGCTGCTGCCCAAGGGGCAGGTGAAGCAACCCACTCAAGGAGGGCCTTGTGGGCATGGCAGTGCTGCTAGCCAGAGGCACAAGAAGCTCTTGGACCAGGACAGTGGTGCAAGCAGGCTGCCAGCTCCAAGGACAATGCTTGCAGTCCCAGTTGCAGGAAGTGCTTGGAGGATACTGGGCAGTCTCAAAAATGCTATCTTAAATGATAATGGCCTCATTCAGTACTAGTTTAATGAATCATAACAGGCAAAATAACAATCTGTTCTAAGAAGATTTATGGTCATTAAAAAAATAAATCATTAATTTGAAAAAGCAATGTTAAAACCTCCATCTGTTGGACTCTTCATTGATTCAGGTGACATTTACTCAATGCCGTGGCTCAAGAGGTTGTTTTTTCACTGTTTGGTTGTGCAATAATTTTTGGCATGTATTTTGATTAAAGGAAGAAAGATCCAATATGTAACAGGGAAAGGAGTGGGGAATTGTCTGCTAGAATTATTTGATCTAGAAAATTTCACTTTCATCAGAGAATTTGGTTTTTTGTTAGACCAAAAGACTTTTAGCCAGCTCTAAATTATATGTGTTATTCCAACAGTTATCTTTTTTTCTTTTCCCCAGATTAGATGAAAAAGGTGTCTAGGTTCTTCAGCTTTTATTGACAAGTGGGACAATTTTTTTTCAGCAAACCCTGAAATATTTCCAGAGGATGGAAATTCCAGGCAGCTTTACTGAAAACCCCAAAGGATCAGCCTGTGACCAGTTTAAGCAACAAGTGCAACCAAAGGAATTGCCACATTTTGCTTCATCCAGGGAGCCTTGTGTCTCCCACCAGAATTACAGGGAGAGATAAATTACTTGTTTCATTCAGGCTTCAGTTTGGGACATGGGGTCTGGTGCAAAGGAATCAAATTGGAGTGCAGAAGTGTGTTACAGTCAGTGTGCTTAAGACACTGCAGATCTGCTCAACTCTTCCTTGAGGGATATTTTACTTTACACTTAATTGCATATACACACTGCTTGGCTTATTCAGCCAACACTGTTCAGTCCAAATAGCTAATGAAATATGCTAAATGTTACTAGTGATCTCATGAATTACATCCTTATTTTCAGGCTATTCTGTGTGGTCACTCACATTAAATCTACTTTTTAGAACTAGTTCATGTGGAAGGATATATTTCCATGTCAGTAACTGCAAAACAGTAAATGCTAAAGTAAGAGTTTAGCTCAGACTCCAAAATATTACCACTGAAAAGCAATTTTCACAAGTCTCACATTCATTTGATGCCACAAATCTTCAAAATTACTATTATCTAATAATTTTTCAGAGGGCTCTATTCTTATATTAATGATATTTATAGGGACATTTGCATCTGCTTTAAAACATGTTCATGTAGCATAAATGCAATGGAGCCTTAAGAGAGTGGCCCTTGACATTTAAGAAAAATGTACCTACAGAATCAGAGACTGTCTTAATAACAAAATGCAACGGTGTAGCCTGCTGGAAAATGAACACAATGTTTTAGGGAATCTCTAGAGTGGTCTTATCTGGAGGCCCACTAGAGGCAGGGTCAGAACATGTTTCACCAACCCTTCAACATTTTTCAGCCTGGTCGAACCAGAGGTGTTTTACGTTTCCCTGTGGATCACATTCCTATGCAGTACTGCTGTTTCTATTTATGTGTTTTTTCCATTTATGGCAGTTACATCACTTTTTCTTCCTGAACAGAATTGTCGTAGGGAATTTAGTATGCTGGGGTACCTGAGCTAGGCAAGTACCAGCATTCTGGAACTTTGTCTTCAGCACTCCTTGTCTGAAAAGGTCCTTCTGACATCCTGGACTGCAATCCAGTGTGGGCAAGTAAGGCCCCTTCATCTCCCTCCCCTAAGCCTGCTAATGGGATCTGTGATTTACAATCCCCTTCTGGCAAGGCTTTTTGCCTTCAAGGTGGTAAATTGACTCTGTAACTCCTCTGGATGGTTACTTGGTGTGTGCAGATCATTCTCTTGCAGGCTGTGGATTTGTGGCAGTGGCAAAGTGGGGAAACATGACTAGGAACTGTAAAGTGCCTGGGTCTGAGCCTGGATGGAGCTGCAGCCTCATCACAGCCCCAGGGGGAGCTGGTTGAAAACACTGGGGTGATGCACCTCCACACTGGGGACAAGCATCTGTTTTAGTAGTGATGGCCTATTTTTCCTTCGGAAAATACTTCAACATAAATGACCAAAGCATTCTGTGTTTTGGGAGACTGGCTTCCTTGGTGGCTGTCATTTAATTATATGTAGGTCCTGCTCTCACAAGGTGTGTGGTTCTGCTTGCAAGGATGGGGAGATGGAGGGAAAGTGGGGGCTGTGTGGAATGCCAGGGGCACAGGGCAGAGGGAACAGCTCCTGGCAGCTGCTGCATTGCCACTGGGATGCAGCATCCTAGTCAAGGGCTGTTGTCTTCTTTGATCCAGAGCCATTGATGGTGGAAGCTAGTGCCTGGACAACGTAAAAAGTCACCTAGCAGCCTTGTTTTGTGGCTCTGAGAAACAACATCAAGGTTGTTTGGGAACTCCCAGGGCTGGTGCCAGTGTCTGTGGCACAACAGCTGGTAAGTGCACCATCACTGTGATAATGCCCTTACAGGTGTGCCTGGAGGTGCCTCAGACACCAAGACTTCTGGGCCAGCAGTCTGGCATTTGGGACTTGCAGCACCATCAGACATGCTGGGATCATCTATGGAGACATCTGCTCTCCTCTGCTTCTCCTGGGAGGAAAAGGATGCACAGGCCACAGGCAGCAGGAGCACATGGGTGCCTTTTTCCCCCATGCCTTGAGGCCTCACCCACTGCTCCTCATTAGTAAAGTCCAGGGTGGTGTGAAGGCCATAAAAAAGCTGGAGAGGGGATTTGCTCATGAGGTACACTGACAGGAAGCAGGGGAGGTGCCCCCCACAAGGGTGGGGAGGCCTTCCAGCCCTCCTTAGCAGAGGCTGGCACTCTCTGCTGCTTCACCACCACTTTGAGAACAACACGGGAGAGCAGCAAGGGGCTGGGAATGGCAACACTCTCCAGCTGTCCTTCAGGACTGTACTGACTGACCAAGCGGCACCAGACACTTACGCTTCCTTGCTTCTACCGACAGTCATCGTGGTTTTCTCTATTTTTCTCCATTCAGAATTTTCTGCTTACCTCGTTGGAGTCTCCTGTGGGCCTATCCCCTGCTGAAAATAAAAATACACCATCTTTTGACAGATGCTTTTTGCTGAGCTGGCTTTTTTCCCTTTAGCTTGAGGAATTTGGGCAATTAATAGTTCTGACAGCTAACTGTATGCCTTAACATTAATCCTCTCCATGGAAGCAGGAAAAAAGGCTTCTTGCAGTATCTGGTGTCTGCCTGATCCGCTGGACCACAGAACAAATCCTGCTGTTGCTCTTAGATAAGCCCCAGATAATCCTTGCACTAAATGAAATTTTTTGTTTGTGTGCCCATCCTCCTTTTCATTTATATTCATGTCTTCTTTTAAATTGTTGCCAAGGTATATATGTGTTTGGAACAGAAGCATTGCAAAGTTTAAGAGTGTGCAGGCAGCAATGGCCTTGAGAAATGGAATTAATGAAACTATCCTAGCATTACAGCTTAAGCAATCCTATGTTGTATAAAAGTGGGTAGTCTGGAAAAATGAAACAGCTATAGCAAAAGCATGATTATTAAAAAATTTTGCTACTGAATGAACTGCAGACATTAATATATAAAAACTTGATTCAAACCATAATGTTTGCAGAAAAACATTAACGGTGAATAAAAGCTCTGTAGAAATGTAAATTTGACTTGGGATTTATAAATTTGGAGAGGATGTGGGTGGTAAGTGTCAACATGAATTAGAGGAAGATAATAAACAGAGCATAATGTAAAGAATAATACCGCAGAATAAAGGAGGAGAAAGAAATAGTAAATCACCTACCTTTAGGAGTGAAAGGTGGAAAGAAGAGCAAAGGAAAGAGGAGTGCTGATTTTTCTGGTCTGACTGGACCTTTGCTAAGTACCTCAGTCCTAGCCAGGTACAGTTAGAAGGAATGTTTATGTCTCCGTAAGCCTGAGACTTGGCAAGAAGTAAGAAGAGTAGCTGGCAGAGGACATCAGGACAGTGGAGAGAAAAGGCATGAATCCCCCCCATTTTCCTGGCTGAGAGTTGGAAACCACCAACATCATCATAAATGCATAAAGATACAGGTTCTGCATTTATGCTCTCTGTAAGGAATAGTGCTTTTTCAGGAGAGGAGGGAAGGTAAAATATTTCTTTAAATCTTCTGGAGACACCCTTGCCTGGTAATCCATTCATTTTCATGTGACAGATGTCAAGGTAGCTCTTTGCCTGGATAAATTTCTGTTTTTCAGGCACATGAAGACAATTCTGAAGTCATCACCTGCAGTAAGCCCTCAGTGATATCCCAGATATCCAGAGCAGGCAGATGGTAACTCACTCCTCACAACCTCTGTCTGTTTACTCTGCTGGGCTGGGTCCTGAGCACAGACATTGGCTATGGTTTTAGTAATTTCAATGTTTAATTTTTCCACACTATTTTATGCAGAACATCCTGTCATTTTTCACAGTCATTTGTCAAAAAGAAAAAGCAAAACCCAAGAAGTGGTATACACAACCCAAAAGCTGCAGGTACTGCGGCACACTCCAGAGACATTTCTAAGCCTTACCACTCTTTTTTCTATATGTCAGCTCTTCAAGTGGGGGTATTAACTCAGCTTCTGCAGCTCAGAAATTAAAACCACAGGAAACTCAATAACAAGCTCTCCTTGATGACAGAGCACCATCTGATCCTCTATGGGCCACTCACAAGCCCCTCAGCACAGGTGGTGATGGCTGCAGAGCCCGCCCAGAGGTGGTTTTGGGCTACAAGGTTGCAGGGCAGTGCCTATTGCTGTCTCACTGCAAACAGACCCCAATGCCAGCTGAGAATTTCCAGACAAACTCATGCAACAAGGCACAGCAAATAATAGGAATAACCCTGTTTACAACATGTGCTGCAGCCACACCTGGCTAATTATCCAGCTTGTTTTGAGCTGGCAGGGTGGAGAGGTCCCTGGGAGAGAAGGGAGAGGCACCAGCACCCTCCATGAGGGTGGTTGAGAGGCTGTGGGGGAGCATGTCCCTACCCATTTTGCTTCAGGGCACCAGTGAAAAATGGCACCAGTGGTGTAATCTTCAGACAAGAGAGCAGAATTGTGCCTGGGTGGGCAAGCTGCAGTCTGGGTGCTGGAGAAGTGTTACTCCGAAAGCAGCAAATGCTGCTGAGGCTCCGCTACCCGTGCAGAGGTGTCACCTCCACTCAAAACACAGGGAAGATGTGTCTGGAGTTCCCCAGGCCCACAACTCTGCCTCAAAGTGCTCCAGGAGAAAGCCCCAGGCTCTGGAGAAAGCTCATTTAGACAGTGAATACTACTTTGGAGAATGTTAACTAGCACCCTCCCAGGCAGCCAATGAATGAACAGCCTTGGCAGATATTGTCTATTCTTAGGGCTCCAGTACATGTATAAAAAGACATTGAAAAAGACATTTAAATGCTGTAGGTCTTCTCCTTTCTTTGCAGGATCCTGTGGTATCTGCAGGAAATTTTGGAGTTGAAGAAGGCTGTTGGGTAAAGGGCACTAGGGAAGCAGGAAAGTCCAGGCAGCTTTCCAGCAATATTGCTGCTGCTAACTTTTTTACAGGCTGCATTTCTTCAGTGTCTAACAAACAGAGATAAATATAAATATACATACATGCAAAAATGTAAGTGGAATGTGGCATGTGGCAAGAGAGTGGCTGTTACTGGTGTTTGCTATTTCCTTGCCGCTTCATTCCAGCACTCAGGAGTATTCAAGGCTTTGCTGAACTAAAGCTTTGCTTTTATGCCCCACTGTGCTGAAGTGGCCATAATGGTCGAGAGCAGCACCGCTTCTTCCCACTACCACCTCTGCATTCCTGGGCAATGGTTTCAAAGCTCCTGCTTAAACAGAATGTGGGCAATCAGGAGACACATCCCAGCCACTTTATCCATTTCAGCATGGCTTTGTACCTTGGTCACCAGCTGAGAACCAGTGACGCACTTGAAAGGAGGACTGGGAGCTACACTCACCTCCTGATAGACTGCTAACACGAGTCATTGCAGGACCTGAGACACTCTTGTTTGCTGAAGACCAACAGGACACAGCTGAAGGTCATGTCATGTGCATGCTCTTCCCTCCAGAGGACTATGCTGTTCTTGCTCTGCTGTGGGTGAGGTTGCTTTGCCACCCAGGGCCTTGTGTGGGCTATGTGGGATCATGGCTCTCACTGCCACATGTGATGCACTTCCACACCCCCACTTTCCAAGCTGTCACCTTCAGGGATTTTATGTTGGGGTCGCCTCCAAGATGCCAGTGGGAACTATTAGCAGCTAGCAAGTCATGTCTGGACATGAGGGTGCTTTCAGGCACCCTCTGCAAGGACACATAACCAGGGCAGCCTAGGACAAAGCAGGAAGATGCCTGGAGAATAAACTGAGCTCCTGACATTTTAAAATCATGCAAATTTATATACAGGAAGGGAAAAAGAGACTAAGCAAGATTTGAAAAATAAAGCCCACTGGGGTACTAAAATGCTGTTTTGATCCTTTGGTGGTCAAGCATCTTGATAATAAATTCCTTGGAAACACTCTGCAAAGCTTAGACTGTATTGACATACCTTTTAATTTATAAACTCAAAGAGTTCTGATGTCAATAAATTATGAGGCTCATGAACAATGATATCATTCAGCTATCTCCTGATTCCCTTCTGCTGAAGACGGACCCAGCAAACAGTGCCCAAGAAGGACAGCTGAGCTGGATCTTGTCCTGTACCACAACAGTCCAGACCTGGCAGCAGGTAAGACTCATGCTGTAACTGCTGGAGGTTTTTTCGTGGTTTCCAGAGGGCTTGGATAAATATGCTTTTTGCTGCATACTTTCCACCCCTGCTCAAACATTGCCTGATCATGCTTTCAGCTGGCTTTCAGAAACGGCTCCCTCCATGAAAAATTTCCATCAGGAACATCTTCCCCTATTTATCTTTCTGTTTTCCATGTTTATACCACTCTGTTCTGACCTGCCTTACTAATCCTCACTTTCTTTATACATGAAGTCCCACAACTTGAAACTAACTTTTTTTTTAAAAACCACCCTCTGAACTACATACAAGCTCAGTCTGCCTTCTGTTCAGCAATTGTTTTCCTCAAACACAGCATTAAAGAAAAGCTGAAATCATGCCCTTTCAGCACAAGTAGTGCAACCCAGAGAAGGTTTTTGTTTCACATGGCTCTCCCCTAACATCCTTTCAAGTCAGCCCCACTAACATACCCACATAGTTTTATAGTATACTGGCACAAGCTCAGTCCATGAGCTTCTAGTTGACTTTAGCACTGTGCAGCCCTCAAAGAGCAAGGTCCCTGGAAGTATATAGGTATGTAAGTGCTTTGGTACATTTGGATTTAGTCCATTTAAGGTTTATCTCATGAAACAGCTATATCCATATATATAGCTATATATATGAACCCATACATATAGCTATATCTCATGAAACAGCTATATCCACCTATATCCACAGTTTATCCATCTTCCATGGGATGGATAATTGGTTGATTTCGCAAAGAAGTGTAAATCCAGTGAAATACCTGGAGAGGAAACCAGCCTGGGAGAGAGTCTGTCTGGAAGCTGATGGGGCCTTGCAGCAGTGGTCAGTGAGGAGGCTCAGTGGAGGCAAGGTGAGACACATCTCTGCCCACAGAACCTATCTAGTCTTGGTGCCCAAAACCAGACAGGTTTTGGGTGTCAGTAGCATCCAGAAAGGAACAGCAGAAGGCAAGGAAATGGCAGGGAGCAGGAAAGGATAATACTGTGAAACTCTGTGTCCACCTCGGGTTGGTGCTGTATCCCAAAACCATGCTCCTAGAAGCAAACAAGACATCTCAGAGAGAGAGCAAGAGCCCTGCTTTAGCACCTTCCTTCTTTCACTCCAATTAAATAGGGCTGAATACTTCCTGCCACCTCCACACACTGTGGGAGTTACGAAGCTGTCCAGCAAGTCAAATTCCTTTGTGTATGTGGAAACTCCACCTTTCTCCATGGAGATAATGCTTCACAAAGATGTCTTTCCTATTTTCTAATGACAGCAACAATTTTGAACACTGCAACATTGTTGCCTGCAACACTTCGGAAGCCTTATATGAATCCTGTGGAGAGCTGTTTCACCAAGGTTGTGTCATTATTCGTGACACAGTTTTGCTAACATTTTCCTGGTTTCTAATGTTTCGGTTGCAGTGTGAGGACTTGATGCTCATTTTCACATAAGGCCGAGAGAGTTCAGGTTTCTCAGATGCTACAAGAGGAAGAAGTGCTTGTGGGGGTCATTTGTACATAAGCATCCTGGCTCACCCTGAGTCACAGCCTCATGCCGTCAGTGACACCCCAGGGGGGATAGCACCACCCTGGTCTGTCTGCTGCAGCTCAGTATGAAATCCTCCCCATTTTGTGGAGCAGTTTCCAGCCTCCTGCTCCTGCCCCCTGCTCTGAATCCACCTCAGCCAGCAACAGTCCCCACAGCAGGAGTTCAGCGCAGTAAGGCCCCTTGCCAAGTGCTCTGTGTGTCCGACCATGCTCCTGCACCAAGCTGCCTGCCAAGGCAACACCGAGACTGTGATTGCCCCAGCAGCTCCTGTAGGGCACGACCAGGGCCCTGGGTATGCACGCTGGGCACAGCAGCCTTTTCTGGTCCCCATCCCAACTGTCTCCCCAAGGGAAGCTTGTGAGATGTGGCATGACTCTCTCCCTGATCCCTCGCTGGCTGCAGGAGGGCTTCCTGTGCTAGTGATAGGGGTGCTACCACAGTGAGCTCAGCACTGAAAGGGCCCTGGCACTGGGGCATCTGTCACCATGCACGTACTGGCTGCTCCCAGCATCTGGCTTCTAGGGGCCATCCTTGGAAATGAAGCTCTTACCACGGTCAGTGCAATCCACCCTGCAGATGTCACTGCTGCCACACAAATCCCCGCCACACAAAGCTGCCCAGGCTGTTCGCAGTAGCAGAGAATGGGAGCAGGAAGCTTTGCACATTTTTCTTCCTTCATCGATTTTTCTTGCCACTGCTCCCACACTATAGATTGGAACAAGTCCTGAATTATTTCCAGCTTCTGGGGCCACACCAGCCTCAATTCACTGCAGAGCTGACACATGCCTGGAACAGAGCAGGAGCTCTCACACTGCTTGCCACATTGTGTTTACTGCAAAAGCTCTCTTCCTGAAGGCCTCATTGATAAAGCAGTGGGTTAAGATGCCAATTAGTCAGTGCTCAGCCAGAGCTAGCAGCAGACCATGAGGTCTGGATGGTATTCTGGTTATTTTTCTGCTGCTGCTTCTGTTGTTTGTTGTCTAGTATTTTTGTTTTACTTGTTTGTTTCTCCCCTGTGCTATTGCCGAAGTGACAGGATAGCCCTTGGCCCTCAGTCTTGAATTGTGAGAAACAGGGATGCTGGTCAGCCTTTGACCTGGGAAGGAGCGGAGGGCTGGATGCACACACTGCTAACAGTTTCCTGCACTGCCCACCTCAGTCAATTCTGCAACAAGAATATAAAGTCTTTAGTGCTAAAGTTCATGCTTATATTTGTAGCTCTGGCCCTGCCTAGCCCTGTCCCTCCAGCCTGCTACAGCTTCTGGTGCTCTGACTTGGTTTCCTTACACTACAGATCCCTGTTTGTAGGGCGTTCTAATTTCCTGTGCCCACTCTCAACTGGAAACACTGTATTGAATGCTCTCCCTCCTTTTAATGTGGTTTCATCCAACCTGTCTCTGCAGAGGAGATCCTTAGATTCTCCATTTCCTTTCCCATTGTGGTGGGGCCTCTTAAAAGCCACCTGAAACTAAATAAGGTGCAGTATCTTCACCTTCTGTGGGGCTACCACAGAAATTATCGATAAAATGCTCTTTTATAGTCCTTACCTACATTGTAAAAAACACTCTAAAGTTTGGTACATGCCATTTCAGCTATGCAGTGGAGTGATAGGGACTTAAAATGTCCTGAATGTGTTCTGAAACAGATAACAACAGCTGACAACAGCAGAACTAACCACAAAATTCCTGACCTGCTGCCACCCACTGGTGTAATTGGATTACTTTTGCAATGTCTAAATGTTCCCTTGCAAAAGTCCAATTTTCACTTTTAAAATAAAACCCGAAGATGATGCCTAGGAGTTCCTTTTCCCATTCTGTGCCACTAAGTCCAATACACCACCCCTTGTGGCACAGAGGAAGGCAAGGCAGATGAAGACAGAAAGCCCTCCTATGCTGAGAAGACAGCAACACTTTTTTTTTTTTTTTTTTTTTGCAAAGACGGACTGGAATTTCCAGGTTGTTCTCTAGCCCATTTTTTGACTTCCGGTAGTATTTACTAACCGGAAAGCAAACCCACATCTCATTTTCTCCATAGGTATTTCTTACATTATCTGTACGAGGAAGGCTGGTGTAACGGAGAGCACTGAAAGCAGCACTTGTCCCTCGCCATCTCCCACCAAAATCACCAGTGTCCTCTGCTGCTTCCCATGGGAGGATTGTAATTAAATACCTGACTATTCCCAGCACAGGGAGGGGCAGAGGCTGGCATGAACCTGGCTAGATCCCAACAAGTCCCTGTGGCTCTTCTGAGGTGCACCCAGTGCTCCGGCACCTCCCAGCTCTTGCAGGGAAAAGCTGGCAGCAGCTTCCTAGCAGGGGTGAGGGATGGGATCTTTCCCAATCCGGCTGTCCATGAAGGGGGAGTGAGGGGCAATGGGCAAGCAGCTGGTTGTTGCAGCCAGGTGTGTGATTAATGGACAACTGGCTGAAAGGGTGTGCTCTGCCAAGCACGACTGTGGGGCTCCTGCAGCTGTGGAGGAGGCAAGAAAAGAAAGGTCATGAGATTCAGCATAAAGCAGACTTGGCCTCTGCAAACCTCCACAAGCATGACAATGGGAAAGAAATGCGCAGAGATGCTCTTGTTCCTGCAGCTGACACCACAGAGGGGAGAAAGACCTCTCCCACCTCTAGATAAACAGAGAGACTCTGAGTGAAGAACTATGGGAAGAGACTGACTGACTGCCACTCTCTTCCAGCCACATGCAGCTTTTGGGGGCATACCTTCCTGCAATAACACGAACAGACAGGCAGATTTATAGAAACACAACACAGGTTTCTGTTTTAATGAGAAAATAATTATATACTTGCATTGTAGGCCTCACAGTCACTATAAAACAGAAGCAGGATAACATTTAAGTGGTTAACATACAGAAAGCCAGGTATTGTTGAAACTGGTTGATAAGTCATGACAAAGATGCTGCCTTTTGGTTGCCAAACATGTCAATACTACTCTATTTTCCCTCAGAAATGTCAGTACAGAGCAAGATGAAGTCCAAATTGGCAGCTTTAAAAACAAATTTTTCAGAAAACCTGCACTGTAACCCCAAACCAATTATAATCACAAATGCTAATGCTTAACTATTTCTCAATACACAGTTTCATTAAAACCAGTCTTTGCCACGGGAAAGGATCTGAGCATTTCTTTTGTGGAGACAAAGTTAACTCTGCAATAGTGCTCTTTTGTTGCATTTGATATAGTCATATATAGATAGATATGTATTACCGGCGTATACTTATAAACACCTAAGCTTGGTAGCATGCAAATGAAATAACAGAGGCAAGTAAACTGCATCTCACTCTTGTTACCACAGCACTGAATGTGCTGCTGACTATAAGTGTCCATAATTTCTGGAAGAGAAAAACTCTGCTGGGTGAAAAGTCTGTCTGTCCTGGACTGAAATACTTTTGTGGCAGGGGCTGAAAGCAAATGTTTCTGTCACAGACAACAAGGCATGAAAAGATGTGTTATGATGAGTGGTTATTGTCACTGGCTTCCAAGGAGGAAGGTGGAGGGAAAAACAGGCCTACAGGCTAAAGAAAATAAAGATGCAAGTTCCTGGGAAGGCAGTCCAGGGCTGACAGCTTTCAGGAGCAAATACTGGGGGAAACTCTGAAGAGTGCCATTTAATGCAAGATCAGCACACCCCAAGTACAGAGGCCATCTCCTCAGAAAACTTGTTTTTCCTAGTCTCTCTTAAGCTGTCCCTAAAGGCCAGGAATCTTTTTCACACAGATGCGTGGAGCTCACAGCTGCAGCTACGTTGACATCTGCCCTCTCTAGTGCTGCACTGCTGCTGGTGCTTTTCCTACAGTTGTACGGGTAGCAAGCCGCCTAGAGACATAAATCACAGTTCACCCTTGATTACCATGCCTGAAAAACAGGTCCACTTCATCAGGTATGTAATTCCTTCACAGGCCTGGAGCCTCCCCATGGTGCCTCCTTGAGATAAGCTCGCTGCCCTCATCACAGCGAGCTCTCGGTTCAGCATGGTTTTCTCCAGTTCAGTAGCACTTTGGGAAAAAATGGACAGAACTGAGTCAACGGGTATATATAAATGTATGTACTACAGTTCCCTGAAAGTAAGCCTCAAAACTTTAAGTGTCCATGGACAGAAATCACATGCTGGAGGAACTGAAGGGTGGTGGTAGTGAATAATATGGTTGCAAGCTCTCTGTTTAAGAAAAGCACCAGAAGTATGTTCACAGTATCGGTACTCATTTTAAATGAGCTTACTGTTTCAGGATAAAACAGCACAGCAGGTCATGAAACCAAGGAAAGGCTTAGGGAGGACACAGCATCCTGGCTGATGTTTTTTTAAAAGGATGTCAAAATAATAATTGATTATAAAAAAGACAGTATTTTTTACAGAAAAAAGGCTTGGTGTCTTTTTTCCTGTCACCTCCCAAACTTGTTGGTTTCTACTCCAGAAATTATGGTTCCCAGTTGTAAAATATTCCTATTGTATTGCTTGGTGATAAGAAAGAGTAAACCCGCAGCCTCTATACTACATACAAATACAAAGCACAAGAATAAATACCACATTTCTTTTCCTAATTGTCAGCTTACAAAACTGGTCAATACTTTGCAATTGTGACTCATGCAAATACCATGTTGGGTCAAATTTTAATATCACAAATACTGCATTAACTCAGTGCCTTATTTTTATATCCCCTTTCGGAAAAAAAAAAAAATAGCACTCACCCCTATAGCTGGTAAACAGCTGTGGAGAAAATAATCAGTACACACTCTGCCATACACTTTCTGGTATGCCAGCCTCATGCACTCACTCTCTCACACACACACACACACACACACACACACACACACACACATCCATACTAATCCTTCACTGCTGATCCCAAGCCTAAGCAATAACTAAAGGCTCTATGGTTTGCTTGTAGCGCTGAAAACACTGGCTGAATGGCTAAAATAATATTTTCTTCCCTTGTCTGCTCTTCCTTGCTCATTCCTTCCAACTCATTATGCCCTTTAGCTTTTTTGTTGCCTGGAAACGTGAAGACTTCCACAAAGCACTCTTCTTCAAAGGCTTTTTACGTTGTATAAATATAGTTGAAGACATAACTATCTTTCTTCTTTATTTCATACCTCTTTCTAGGCCAGAGTCTGGCTTAGTTCATTTATTGCCTCATTTAAAAAGTAAATGTCCTTTATTTGTATCCCTTTCCCACTACCTTTCTACTTCAAATTATCCTTCTTCAAAGATTTTACACAAATGCCATTCTTTTCCCTCCCCACCATCAAAAAATAGTTGTCATCCGCTAAATACAGATTTTCTACTTAGAAACTTTGTTGCGTAAATATGCTCTGAGAACCTGGAGTTCAGGTGATATTGCAAGCATATAGGATCCTAAAGCTAAGGTAATCCATTTGGCTTAGCTCTCATCCCCATCTATTCCACTCCTAAATTGTGATGGCTTGTGTTTGCAACACAAGGACTGTTTGACTGAGTTTGCTGGATTGTACATTTGCAGTAACTGCCTCCCTGTTTGTTGGGTTTTTCTTGTTTTAACAGATAAATTACTAGAAAGGGGAGCAGAACCCACACCCCTCAAAAAACCAATGCAATCCCAAACCCAACCCTTCAGTCTCCTCAAAGAAATAGAACAGAGGGCAGTATCTTTGTGTTTTGTGGCTGGATAAGAGTATGCCGAATCAACGCCAACGGTCTTGGTGCAGCGGCTGTGGGAGGCGAAGGAACTGCACGAGGTTCTGACAGGAGCAGCTGGGGGACTGTGATCCCAGGGGCAAGGCAGGGCTGGCAATTCAGTCAGTGAGAAACACAAGTGTGAGCCCTGGCTGCAGACTCCTCCATGAATGACATCTTGCCACATGCCTGCAGCCTATCTGGTCTGTGGGCAAAATTCCATGGGCAAAACCACCCCCTTGGGCCTGCCCCCAACGGCTCCCACCCCCTGCACCCTCTCCGTTGCATTATTGCAGAGGGGAGATGGAGGGAAGAAGAAGGGGCTATTTTCTAGGTGTGGTTTTCCTGTAGTTTTAGGATTGCCAGGAGCTGGATCACTTCTGTGTCTATGTGCATCGAGCTTGTTGTGTATTTAATAAATATTGGACTAAAATGCTGCTGCTTTCATGGTGGGTTTTTGTGTTTGCTTTTTTTCTTTCTTTCTTCCTTTCTCTTTTTTTTTTGGTTCCGGCATGCCTGTTTGCTGTCTTCACACTGCAGTGTCTTTATTTGTCCTCCTCTCGGTTGGCATAAATGCCAGCTTCCCAGCGCAATGCCAGAGCACTCTTCCTGCGGTTCACCCTGGTTGCCTCGAGGACCTGGTGAGGAGAGAAAAGGAAAGCACAGGATGTCACTCAGCTGACTCTGCCCTCAGGGTGCCCCACACTGTGCACCCAGGCAGGCAGAGACCAGCCAGGTGGGCAGGGACCAGCCAGGCCAGCCCTCCCCATGGGGCTCCAGTGCTGCACCCTGTGCAGAACAGGAAGACTCATGCGATGAAGCACTCGCTGATGTGAAAGTGGGAGGAAGGCACACAGGAGCAAAGCCACACCACAGGAGGACAGAAGTGGTAGGAGTTGTCTGGCAGCATCCAGCTCTCTCCAGGGGAGGCCCATCTGACCTCTACTAGCCCAGCAGCAATTGCCCCATCCCAGGGTTTTGGTGCTCTCCCCAGAGGCAGCTGCACACCTTCAGTACCAGGAGCCAGCAGCCACCCTTGCAGCTTTGTCCAGAGGCTGCTCTGGAGCAGTGCATGAAGCCCAGGGAGCAGCCAGCCACCTATCTCAGCACATCGCCCTCTCAGACAGGACCAGGCAGAGCTGGCCCCCAGCCCTGGCCCCTGCATCTTCTTGTGGTCTTTGGGTTGCAACTACTGTGCACAGTTATCAAAGTGCTCCTGGAGTGAACAATCACTCTACACGTATGGGAAACAAGATTTACACAAGGAAGGGCTGCAAAGCCTGGTACAACATGGGCCTGACACATTTAAATGTATTTCATATACGCATCATACACACAGCTATATGCACACTGTGTATCTGCTTGTACGTATCCACATAAACAATTAACTAAAAATGTAGGAAACCTTTATAACACCTGTTTAGAGAAAGTCAAAAAGAAAATGAGACAACACCAAAAAGCGCTACTGTGACATGTGTCTGAGGTACTCCTCAATAAATAATGCATGGCTATGGGTGTTTTCCACACAGCAGAGTGAGATATAAAAAGGTCTGGAGCCTTCTTACAGAAGCATATAACAATGTTATTTTCTGACCAACACTGAAAAATAGCTCCCTGATGAAACTACAGAGTTGGCAATGTCAACTGCCATCAGTGTGTTTTAACCATCCCTCCCAAAGAAGCAAACTGAAAATTTTATGGTCAGTTAAAAAAAATCCTACAACAAATATATGACTCTTCACTGAAACAATGCTGGCCATCCTTGGTCCGTAATGCTTCCTGCAAGCTGCTCTGCACACTCCTTGACTGCAGAGGAGTAGCTGACCTTTTGAGATACAATGGTGCTATTTTACTGTTCTGTGAAGAAAGTCAGATGCAGTGAGGACTTAAGCCTTGACTAGAATAAAAATAAATAATTCAAGACTAAAGAAATTTTTCTTTCAGCTTGTGACAAGCTGTGGTTGGAAGGGCACACAGTATGAGGCTTTTGTACAGTCAGTATCAGAAAATCAGCTCTGAACTGCCAGATGAAGTAACTTTGGCCACCACAACTTTGCTTATGGGAATGAGAATGCACTACATTTATGCCAATGTTAACCTCTAGACCTCCATTCAGGAGCTGAAGATAGGATGGAGTTTTGCCAGTATTAGTATTTCTTTGCTGTCCTATTTTCTTTTGACTTTGACTGTGAACAAGCCAAAGAACTGAAGGCAAAATCTAGCCAACAGAGACAAATTTTAATGAAAGCTCCAGCTCCTTCTCAGCACTGACCATGGCTACAAAGTTAGTCCAGGTCCACTAGAGGGATTCTTTTCTCAAGTTTTGCCCAAAATCATGCTTCCTCTTTTTGCAGAACAACCACCAGAAGGAGGGACCAGGGCTGGGTGGTTTCTGTTTTTCCTAGTAGAGGGCAAATGTGCTCACAAACCTAACATTTTATAAAAACAACAACAACAAAAAACCACAACCCAACAACAAAACAACAACAAAAATAAATAATAATAGTAATAATAATAATAATAAAAATATATACAAATAAAAATAAAAACCAGTAGGAAAAAGTTGGTCTGAGACATTAGCCTGTAAGCTGCTACTACCACTGCAGAATGTCTGAACCAAGAAAAGACACCCCAAACTGAACAGTGGAGAAGCAAAACTGGGAGCGAGTATAAGTGCATGATTCAGCATAAATTTCAAAGTAAAACTGCCACTATGCTTTCAAATAAGGTCTGTGGAATTTGGCCTGCAAAAAAACCATGCCAGCTGAAAAAAATATGGTTTTTATGTAATTTAGAACAGTTTGAAGTCAGCAGCTTCTTTGCTGGAAATCACAGTGCTGTGATGGTCTCTGGTGATGGCTTGCAACAGCCATCTTTAAAGATTCCTGCTTTGGATCAGTCAGCTTGTATTTGTTTTAAAAGATGGCAATAGGGTTTCTTCCATTTATCCCTGGTCTGCACATCTACCCCAAAGTTTGTCTACTTCTACAAATGCTACTCGCTCTTCAAGCAAAACTGTCTCCAGATTCATATCAGAGGTGCCATGAGGGCATTACACGTGGACTTGGACTATCTCAGGAAAGCAGTGATGTCTGGCTCAGTATTAAAACCAAATGGTACAGTATATAAACTAAAGATCCTTTGGAATAGTTATTCCAGAATTATTCTTCTAATATACTGAAGAGAGTGTCTGACCTAAAACAATCCTCGTTTTCACAAGGCTGTGACAGTTTTAGACCCGCTAGAGGAAACAGCGGCATAATTATAGCATGCAACTGGAATGACTGAGTGGGGAATTGGGACTCCTCGACGGAGCATTGAATTCATGACCCAGGAAGCTGCTTGCCTAAAAATAGCCAACAATCTCAATTTTAAAATATATTTGGCTGGTATCAGGTCTGACTCTAGACCCACAATGAGTCCAGTACCTCCAGGCTCTCCACAGGAGATCAAAAATGCTATCTCAATGCTTCATACACACCCTCCTTGATGATGACCTGCATCAGCTCAGTGGGTGCACACAGGGCCAAGCTTGGGGCTCAGGGCAGGCAGAGTTGTAACTGCACACGGCAGAAAGGTCACGAAGCAGACGCTTCACTTAAGCCTCGGCTTCTTCAGCTCATGAACTATGTCCTAATGTAAGGCCACACCCGTGGAAAAAGCAGTGTTACATAAAATGTCTCATTGGGCAGATGTGATTTGAATACCAGCTGTAGTAAAAGCGGAAGAACTTAGAGAGCAGAAGTAGGTTTGAGAGAAAGGCAAAAGATATGTAGGGCTTTAAGAACTACTCTTCAACTTTCTGCAGAAAATTTCTTTCTGGATGGTGTGGTTGCAGCTTGAGGTCCCAAGAATTGCACCAAGAATTGCAGAGGGTTCTTCCCTTGCAGATGTCATTTAGTTTTTGAGGATTTTGAAAAAACAAATTAAAAAAAATTGAAACAGCTGCCACTGTTAGGTGTAAGAATAATTTTTCTATCAGTTCTAGAGATGGAGACTAACCTATCCTTGGTTTCCTTCCATCAGATTTAACAACTCCAGTACACAGCTAGCAGATTTAATAACTGCTCTCTTACTGACAACAATAAAAAGCAATATATATATGCTTTAGCCCAAATAATACTTATCACAGCCACTGAAGTAATGGTGTTTTTTGAGCAGTCAGAAAGCTAACTGCTATATAGTACAAGCTAATTTCTGTTGAACAGTAGTAGCAAAACTGATGTGGAAGTGAAACAGTTTTTCTGAGGTTTAATGTTTTACTGATTCTTCCCATCTGAATCTGGAAGAACTAGAATTAAAAAACAAAAGAGACAATGCAAAGGTCTGGGTGTCTAAAATCTGTGAGTATCATGTGATAAAGTTGCTGTATGAAACACATTCATAGAGCACAGTGTGCACGAAGAGATGGAAACACAAATGCAGGGAACAGGCTGCCTGCTCCTGCAGATGTGAGTGTTCCTGCTCAGGAATGATAAACCAAATGCTTTAAATAAAACTGGAACTACCAAGAAAACATCTGTTTCTCCAGCATGAAGGTACTTTCCTTACTGTACCTACCTAATGCTGTTTACTGAACACCTCAGACTGCTAGTAAACACTGCAGCTGGGTATCTGAGATTAAAATGTGTTTACCTGAAACAAAAGACAGTGGCAGTATTAAACTGCTGCTTGTCAGTATTAAAAAATAAACTATGTGCCCTATGCCATCAAATCTAGTGTGTTTCATCTTCTGTTTTGTAACACAAAAATTTTCAGCAGTAGCTTTAATGTTGCATAAATGTCACCTTACTGCAGCTATCTCTTACAGCATGACTGGTATTAAGGAAACTCAAGCTAATGTCCCGTACATCTGAATACATGCTTAGCTGTAAGGCCAAAAGCAGAAGACTTTGAGGATAAAAACATCCTGTATAGAGGCACGCAGGCAGGACTGTGTTTAAAACCAGGACTCTGAAAGCACACTGATCTTACACCAATTTAACTATCTATAAATACACAAAGATCAATCACTGGCTTGTATCAGTGCAATAAAACCTGCTCTAAATTATTTAATGAATAAGTAGGAAATGGCGTAGACTTGACTTTGCTTTAGTCTCCAGGTCAGAAAATATTCATGGACTTGACTTGAGGTAGCTGATGCGGTCAAATATATTATAAAATAGGAAAAAAATGGAAGGTTCATGTTTATAAAAAAAGTACTGATGACGGACAAATGAGTATCAGTCGTTACCACATACTGCAGAGGAAATTACAGGCATTTGAAATATACACATTACTGAGCACCTCGTTCTTGACAAACATTCCAAAATTGTAGTTAGTATCAACTACCTGCTCTTAAAATTACTGCCTTTGGCCAAGTGCAGCTTTGTGGGGATAAGGACTATGTAAGTTACTACTTTGCTAAAATAACAAATGTTACTGCAAATACCCTTTATTTGGCAGATTTGGGTTTAATCTACTCTGAGACAAACACTGATGCTAAGTTGTGGGACTGTGATCAGTCATCACATCACAACAGACAGGGACAAGGAAAGGTTCACAAAATGAAACAGACGGAGGCTGTGCACTTGGATCTGACTCTTTCACAAATGAAAGGCTGGTGTGCAGGTTTCTTTACAAAATACTAGAGATTTTGATGGTATTAAATACATTGTAACCAGAGACAAAGGAAGGCCACAGCAGTTTTACTCAGCATCTGAAGATGCTCGGAATCCCAGGTTTAGCTTTGCCAGCTAAATGCTATGAGGGATTAAGGAGAAGCTCTCATTTCTCACCTCAGGAATGCTCTAGTCCTGGGCAACAGCTCCCATCCCTTTAATTACAGCACCTCCCATGGCAGAGATTGTAACTAGAATCCAAGGGTTAGGAAACCAGCCACACATATATTTGGTGATGAGAGATATAAGGGAATATCACACACACACATTTTTGATTTGAAATGGCACTGGCACACACTATGAAAATGCCAACTGCAGCAACATGCACTCAGAATAACCATGCAAGAGGAAGTAAAAACAAACAAGCACTTGAAAAGTACCTCAGAAATAACCTTGCTAGACAGTAATTTACAGGTGTACTGGTAGAAAGGGAAAAGACCAGCATTAGTACATTGAACAATCATGTTATAACTAGGAAACAAGAATGAATTACAGAAATTCCAAGAACTGGCACATTCCAGAGCATAAGACTTCAAGCAACTCAGTGTCATAAAAAATAAAAAGGAAAGGTAAGTCAATTTGGTGTTATTTTAATGACGTTGCTTGGCCAGTCTCAGTCTTGTTTACCATCAGTGCTTGACCCATTTCCTTGCTGCTGCTTTTTCTCTTTTACTCATCTGCTGAAACCTGTACTGTAACACATCCTCTGGAAGAAACTGCCCCCTTTCCTGAGCAGCGACGTTCTTCCAAGATGCGCTTGATTTGACCTCTCTTTCTGAAAGGTGTAGCCCACAAGGCTTGACCAGAGAGGCTATATTGTAGCCACTGAAGCCAGACACAAAACAGAAGGTGGTGATGCCTGAATGAGAGACTACAGAGGGTAAATGTCCTACTGAAACCACCCTCCTGTCTTTTGTTGTGGGCTACGCAGGGAGAAAGTGGATCTCTACACTTCAGTACTGTTGGTGTGCTCAGAACGAGAGGGAGCTCTCATGGACACGAAACTTTTCCACAAACCTATCCATTCAGGACATCATGGTTACTGTGCCAGGCACTCTGACTGCTCCCAGTACTTGAGGATGTCTCCGGTTCCCCTCACTCACAAAGAGCAATGCTGAGCCACATTTGGCTCTCAGGATGTAATGCTCCAAGCAGCAGCTGCCTATCTGGTTGTCAGTTATGCTCCTTCTCCCATCGTATTTAATGTATTTTTAAAAATAGTGCAGTGATTTTCTCTTTTGTTTCTCTAGTTACAGAAATCCTTTTTCCTGAGAACACTGTTGAAATGCTCTCTGCTGACAAATCAAAGCTATTTGTTTTTTAAATAATAATTGCTTAGCCTGGACTGAAAAACATTCACTCAAATTGACAGTGATACAAGTGCAGCACTTCTTATTAAAACTGTCTTTCCCTTGTCAATGGCAGGAGTTGTTTACCAAAGGAGAATGAAAAAAGCCAGGGAAGAGAAATGAAACACTCCTGCTGATATGAAGAAATTCTCTCTGGGCTCTGCAGGACACAGACCTCTAATAGGATCTTGGGTGGGCAGCAGCAAGAATGTAAATCTTGCTTGGTTTTATGCAGTGGGCTTACAGAAGAGGAGAATGACAACAAACCTCAATACTGTGGGACTTTGGTGTACACTGGGACTTTGCAAATTCACTGAAGCCTTGAAAATTCATTCCAGAAAAGGATCTATTCCACAGGTTGTCTGAGTGCCACCAATGGTCTGGCAGTGCATCTTTGTGCTGTCAGTGCCTGGGCAGCTTCAGCAGTAGCAGAGAGCTGGGATAGCACCCCAGAGCACACCTCCTTTGGTCAGACACTGCCCAGACCAGCACTCTGGTCAGGACATCAGGGCTCACTTCAAACTGCAGCAGAGACCAGGCAACTGTGGCCAGTCTGCTTTCTAGGGAGCACGTGTGGAGCTCTGCAAGGACTTGAGGAACTGTGCTCAGGCGAATGAGCAGCATCTAAGATTTCAGCCACAAGCCACCACTTCACAGGCTGGGCAAGTCACATTTACTCATCACAGGAGTAGAGGAAGAGTGCAGAGGGAGAACAAGCTGAGTGTCCCCCCATAAGCAGAGCAACTTCTCTGAAGCTTCTGGGCACCAGGCTGATGGCCTTGGTGTGGGACTCACTCATGAAGACCAGTGCTGGTTTGAGCAGTGGGCGTTTTATACCAAACTTTTTTTAGTGTTCCTCTCAGCTTCTGCAAAGGTCATGAGAGTTGTGATAGGTGCACTGCAAGCCTCTGAGCACCCTCACGGAGAGATGTGCTGGGGATATGCCAGGAAACAGCACTCACCAGAGTAGGTGGGGCCACCCTGTTTCACTGGGAGCTTTTGGGAGGGAGAGGAAACCAGAGAGTAGCTCCTTCCTAAAATGTGGCCCCAAGATGCCACTGCCAGAACAAGACATGCTCCTCTTCACAAACTGGCTTCCTATGTGGCTGTAGGAGTCAGATGGACTTATTTTTCAGTGGTCTCAGTAGAATAAGGGACCAGAAGGTTTCTGCTGTGCACTGGAAAGGAATCTATCTGCATTTTAGTTAGCCAATAAAAATGCAACAGGACCCCTCCACAGTGCATTCCCTCTGATTTTAAGTATCTTTTGTTACTGTGCAATATTCACAAGCAATGATTAAAAGATGCCACATTGGTGCAGTATTCAGGTTACAAACTTTCACTTCTACACTCCTAGTGAGAATATGACTTTAATGAACATTACTAGAAAGCAGTTTGTTGGAGCATCCTTGGCAGTAGGGTCGTTGTTCAGACATCTCTGGGAAGTGTCTAGAGGACTTTGGCTGCTTCAGCAAATACTGTGTCCATTTAAAGAGTTTGATATTGAACTTGTATTTTACTATCTTCTGCACTCATTGCACAGTGATTATGACTCTGAATAAGAAAGAGATCATTCTCTGTTAGGAAAAACAGATTTTCCCGCATTTCGATATTTCCAGCTACAAAATTCATAGCTCTTCTTTAGTGTATTTAGTAAAGAACACCTTAATTCAGTTAAACTCTACTACTCCTTGCGTGGAAGAATGAGAACAAATCCAGCAGGAAACAACAAGCTGGCTGTTGAAGGATCGAAGTTAACTCTCAGCCCAGTTCCAGAATGGGTGGTTTCTGGGGAAGTTATCAACTTACATTGAAGACTGAGCACACTTGAATGGGACTTTGGCAGCTCTACAAACACAGGTTCAAATATACGCTTGATCCACAAATTTCAAAGCATCACTAAAAAAACCCATTGGAGGGTCTTGGGTGATGTGTGAATTAACAGAATATGCCAATTACAGGGCAGCTACACACTGCTCTTATTATTACTTGACATAATTAACTAAAATGAAATGTAATACGAGCTGCCTTTAATATTTGCAGTTACACACTCCTCACTGGCCTGAATCCTTCCATTTTGAACACCTGCCCTTGACAATGTGTTAAAATCCTTACACACCTGTAAGGTGATCTGAGCAGATTCTGGTAAAATAATCTTTTTCATTGTCTGTTGGTTCTTGAGAGTTGTGGTTTCTATCACAGAGCAAAAAGGGAGAAGGAGAATTGCACTTACACTGCTGTCATCCATCCTTTCTCGTCTCTTGGTTTTGTGTGTTTCATAATCCTCCATGAGGGTCTGCATCAGGTTCTTGGGTCGCTGAGCTCCTGCAGACTCCTCGGATGGAAGGTCTGACTGTGAGGCAGGGCCTTCTGTGGTGGGGGAAGGAGGAGGCTTGATCTTCTCTATCTTCCCTGAAATGACATGAAAAAGAATGACCCTTTCTTAGCTGAGAACTCACAAACTGTTTACCAAAGACGACAGCTGGAGAAGCACTTTCAGCTGGTTTTGAATGAAGAAACAGTTTGGAATGAAGTCTATGAAAGAATTTAGTAGATCAAGATGGACATGGACTTTAAAAAAACCCTCTCCCTCTTCCTGTAACCCACTGCACCAAAACACTACAAAATCTTTTTATAAAACCACCACTGTTTACAAAAGTACCTGCTTGAAATACCCCTGTTTCTTCCTACCAGGATACATTTCTGCAATTTGGAAATTTTTGTAAGATTCTCGAAAACTGCAAGATGATTATTTCCTGGCTCAAGCCAATACAACAGACACAGACCATGCAAGAAACATCCAAAGAAGGCATCTTGTTAAACACAGCAGCCTTCTCTTTTTCCAATGCTTTTTATCTGCTTTGTAAGCAAGAAAAGCTTTGGGTTCATCCCCAGTGCTGCTCTTCCCTGCAGCAGTTTCCTGCAGGTTGCACAGAGTGCTCCTGGAGGGAGACCTATGGCAGAGCAGGATCAGGTGTCTGTCCTATAAACTCTTGGTTCAGACAAGGCCCTTGAGTTTCCTCCTGGCTGAAGGAAACCCAGAAGGAAGTAATTTTTGTCTCTGTCTGAGCCCATCACACCCCATGGAAGGATACTGTTTTGAGCACTGTGACCCCAAAAGTAGATAAAAGGCACACCAGAACAGGAGATCACTGCTACGAGCTGCAGCAGAGCTCATGGGTGGACAACCCAAGCTTCTTTGGGAAGAATAGCCTGCCTTTCTCATCACCAGGCACTGACCTGGGGTGAACCACCCACCTTGTCCTGATGGGAAGAATGAGGACAACAGGGACATGTTATGGGAATGATGAGTGGGTGTTCTCAGCTGTGACAGGAGAAAGCAATGCTGAACCAAAACCAGATTTCCTTTTTCATGGGACCACCATCAACTCTTTGAAATAAGATACTTCAATGAATGTAAAAAAATACCATAAAAAGAGAAAAATAACCACTGAAGAGCCCTTAAAAATAAGTGAAATAATCAGAAGGCTCATGCTGATTTTCAGGAAACTTTTTTGAAACAAATTAAAACCCTAGCTGGTCCTTCAAAAAGCATCATAACAGTTGCAGCCACTAGAGAGCAGCCTTGAAACCTCCTGTAAGAATCAAAAGGATTTGTTATTGAAGAAAGAAATGAGCCAACACTGACCCAACACTGCAGAAGTGTTTTTACAAGAAATCTCCTTGCTGGGTTTGTTTCATTTCTCATCAGTGTTGAAAAACCCAGCATGGTAAGTTTCTCATTACAGGCTTAATTTAAGCTGGGCAGTGCAGTGATGACGCTGGGAATCCATCCTCTTTAAAACAGCCCTATCAAGAGACTGGAGGGGGAGTTTCTATGGGCCCAGATTCTTCTCTGGGTTGCATGAGGACTTGCTTTATAGACAAACAGGAGTTATGCTGCCAAAGCAGAGGCAAACAGCAGGTCCTCAGCTGCCCAGCTGCACTCATGTGTGACAGCTTAGACCGCTCAGTAGGAGAGACTTGAAACTACTGTCACCCTGCCAATTAGACCCAGTGGGTAAATATGGTGAAAATTAAAGGCCTGATTAATGGTCACATATCTTGCTGTATTACTTCATTCTTATACTAGTAATTGCGTTGGATGGATGCAAGCAATGGAGGAATGAGGCTTCTCAGATGTCTGCCCAACTTGTACCTTCTCCAGGGACACAAACACATCACAGGATGCTCAGACCTATGGACAAGCCTAATGGCTAAAACCAGATCCTTTCACTACCCTTCCCCTGGAAAACAACGCAAATTGTAGATTTTAGGGATTTCCATTTTAGAAAGGGGTATCTTCAAGCAGGTCCATTTGTCCTTCAGGGAATGCCCATCAATTTTCATATTCGCAGTACCAAAAAACAATTCATGCTGGAAAGGCCTTCAAAATCGTTGTATTGCATGTATATATGTATTTTATATGTATACAGTATATATATATATATATATATACATATTATACATATGTGTATTTATATAAAGGCTATTAGCATCCCAAATCTACAGGCACACATTTACTTTTTACTTAGGCTGTTGAAATTTTTTAAAGCATCTCCATAGCAGAGAAAACTTTTCAAAATACAACATTTCAGCAAGACAGATTGTTTTAGGAAACCAGTCTGTGCTGGAGCCAGAGATTGCTCAAGTACATCAAAAAAAAGTCCCCTCTAGTAGTATGGACCGTCATTACCACACTAGGTGAAATGTGGGCTTCTTTGCTCTTCTTGAGCAGCAGCTGAGCAATGCAAATATGCAAAATCACAAACAAACAAACAAACAGTAAATAAAGAATCTCTCAAAGATTCTCTCACTTCATAGACATCCTCCACAAGGGAGGGAGTAAGAAAGCAAACAGCAAATGAGCTATGTTAGTATACTGTTGAGGCACTCCTGGAAGTATTATGGGGGTGACAGATGAGCACTCCAGAGGAATCCTTGGAGAAAATTATTAACTTTCTTTTTTTAATACCAGCGCCTATAAAGAGGTAAGGAAACAGCATCCTCCATAAACTTTTCTGCTCTAGCCTTTCTCAAAATTCTGATTGTAAAAAGGAGTTCATGTATTTGTACTATATCTGATCCTTATTCTGTGCATGCATACAAGGCATTAAAAATTTTGCAATGGCCACAAAATATCTTGAACCCAAGTTTCACCTTCTCTTCCCTCCACACAAAAAGTATCCTCAGGCTATGGCTGAACCTTCCTAAATCCTCCTAAACATAGGTATTTGCTAGACAAAATTTGAAGTGGTAAAATGGTTTTCAGGCTGAAGCTGTTGCTCTGACAGAAGCTTGAATTCCACAGCTGCCACTCAGGGTAAGAAAGTAGGGAGAAGAAAGAAAAGGGCAGCACACACACATCCCTCACAATTACCTACACTTTAGAGGTATCTGACTGCTTGCATCTCTGAGCTGCAACTTTCCCACTGGGCTTATGGCACCCACTGATATTTTCTCATTTAGTTCATCAGCTCAGGGCAACAGAAGATTAGCATGGTGGGCACTTTTCCTTGGTGCCTGTGCCTGCAGATAAGCACAATGTGTCTTCTGCCTCACCTGGCAATACTTTACCGGCAAGCACCAAAAAGTTAGATGTATCACCTTCCCAAAGTGTCTCCCAGGCATGGCTTCTTCTGCTAGGTACTCCCCATCCCTCATCATGAGACAGCAAATATTGACAAAGGGTTTGGCTCCAGATGAAAAGCCTTCACTGAACCAAGACCTCTCATGTAATGGTTTTTGCACCTCTCCTGAGGAACGGGATTACTCAGAGCCAGGCACTATAGGAAGTTACATACAAGTCCTTCATGGTCAAAGCTACTCCTAATAAAAGGAGTAACAGAAACCATGGGAATTACATCACCAACTTTACGCTGGATCCTCTCACGTCACACTCTCATTATCCTGCTCCAAAATAAACTATCAGACAGCCCCAAGTGTTCTGCCCAGAAGAGATGCTGTACCACCTGCACATTGCTGGAGGAAACCACTGTCTTGCTGTGTAGTTGCTCACACCATGCCAAGTGCAGCAGAAGCTGCAGCAAAGCAACACAGGAAACATTCAAATTTAAAAAGGGCTCCACGAATATTTTGGGATCCATGGGGACTATCCATACAGCCATGCTCAGGCACTTTTTTGGTCTTTCTTGAGTTTCCTCATGCAGGAAACCCAACTTTTTTTTTGAAAAATTCACATAGTTTCTTAATCTTCACCTTTCCAGGAGCACCCTGGAGAAGTTCTTGTCCTGTGTGCATATTCCACCAAGATTACCCTGTGTCTCAATTCGGTGATCTGAGATGGGTTGAAAGGTTGCTTCCAAGCATCAAAACCAACTTCAAAGGATATTCTTAGTAATAAACTTCTGTACTGCTAACAATTATCCTTTGAGTAATAAGAGATCTTTTAGATTGTGGCATACAAGTTGAGAGTTACCATCAGTTGCAGGAAAGTTGCATGTCAGGGTGGGTAAAGCCAGCCTGTTTGCTATCCAAAGTAATTAGCAGTTACTTCACACATACACCTACATTTATTGTGTTAATCTGCCACACTTCAGTTAAATCACAGTGCAGTTCACTGCAGTACTTTTTTGTGGTTTTTCCTTCTGTTACCCACAAAAGTATTTACATACTTCAAAGCAGTGAACAGGGGTAGGAGTAATAAATAACCAGGCAACACCAGGACTCCTAGTAAAGCTACTCTGCTCAAACCATCACCTAAAACCAGCCTGATTGTTACGTCATTGCTAATTAAGTCAATTATTATGCCTTCTTAAAAGAGTGATTTTGCACTTCCACACTTAAGGATTAAAACCAGATTTTTCAAATTTTATTTGACCCCTTAATCCCTTTCTGCTGAGATATCCTGATGCTATTGCCAATTCTTTCCCTGGAAAAGGCAATTTGATGGTGAAAGTACCTCTGGTTTCTTCTTTATTATCATCAGTAGTAGAATTACTATTTTTCTTTGTGAAACTAGATAAACGTATTACAGTACCAGACATATTCTACAGCATTCTCCTTACTGTGCCCACCAGAAGTAGGTTTTCTTTTCTGCTCTGTATGTCACCTCTCCTCTGTACATCCTAACAACCAGATTTTTGTGGCTCTGCTAAATCGCATTTTGCCTTTTTCCGCAAATATTGGAAAGATCCTGTAACTATTAAAGGGAAGTTGCTGCAATCCTGCAAGGGACTACATGGTATTCCTACACCCTATTTCTAAGGATGCCTGCAGACTTAAACTGCAATACAGTTGGGTAAAGGGACAGCAAGAAGAGATGGGCTGAGGTTTACACACCTTCCAACGCTATGGGTGCTGAGCTGCCATCCTGCAGCTGAGAGCTATGCCGAGCACATCTGCTGTTCACAAAGCACCAAAAGTAGAAGAACTAAGAATGACTTTGGCAAATGTTATTTGTGGGTTTTTTGATCAATGACATTCTTAAACACTGCCACATATTCATCTTTTCCTAGAAATTATTTCTTTGCCTTGTCACCAGCTGCAAATTGCAGTAGCTTGAGTCATTGGCTAAGAGATCCCAATTTTCTTTCTTGAACATACGGCAGTTGGACATTTAAAGGAAACTGTCTGGAATGATTCATTATAAACAGAAGTTTATAATTTTCTCTAGAATGTAATTTATGACAAACATTTTTACAGACACAAAGTAAATGCCTTGTTTTGTAGAGAAAGCAAAAGTATGCTGTTTTCCCAGAAGCTCTGTTAAAATAAGCATTAGTGTCAGCAGCCCATCCAACATCACTTCTGAGTAAAGTACAATCATTATCTGGCCCATTTTGAGCACTTTCAGCTACACATGATGTAGTTTTTGAAAGCAGTCATGAGCACACCATTAGGCAACAAGTCCTCCTAACTGACTGTGGTGCCCTGTATCTCACATCCTGTCAGAGATTTCTCAGAACACTTCAGATTAGAAGAGTTCCTTATGAAAAATGCTGTACTAGAGGAGTTATAACAATAGCACTTCAAAGAAATTACTGGTATTTGCCACATTTTTTTCCCAAAAAACACATGATAATCCTCTCTGTAGAAGAAACAAACCTAAGTATTTGTCATTTATGTGCTCTATAAAATTCCAGCTCCACAATCATGAGTAATGGGCTAAATCTAGATCTTATTCAATCTTACCATGACTTTCAAAAGAAAATGACTACCACTGGCTTCTATTTACACCAGTGGGAATAAAGACAGCATTTATGTACCCTTGGTAAAATAAATATTTTTTCACAGTGACCATTGTTAATAAACTTTGTAAGTACTAGCAAAGCATATGTAGGTATATGCTCATAAAATCACTACACAGAAATAAGCCTAATATGTGTTTCTGGAGTTTTATAAAATGTATTTTTCCTGTATTCTATTTAGAAGGCATCAGTGTTTGATACTTTTCTTGAGAGGGCGAAGAGGGAGAGAGATATGCTGCAACTGCTGTGAATACCACCAAAAGAACCCAAAAACTGATCAGTCAAGAGGACTTCCACTGAATCTATTAAATATGCTGTTTATGATGCCTGTTTAATTCAGTAGTGAATGACACCAGCTAAAATACATGGCAACTCACAGCTCTGCATTATCGTTTTACAAGACAAAGTTCATTAAGACCAAGACCTGAAAACAGAAAGCAAAACACACAAGAAAAGAATTCAAACTCCAAAATCTGCGCACCTCCACTACTTCTGCACTTCCCTAATGACGTGCCAGAGAACAGGAAGCCTATTAAGAAAGGCCTTGTATGTTTGTCTTTCAAACAGCCACCCAGCTGCAAAAGCTGTCCTTCCTTGAGATGATTCTAAATTTCAGTGGGTGGTCTGAGCAGCACAGGGATGGACATGTCACGCTACAATGTGGCAGTGGGTAAATACAGAACGGGGTTTAGTAAGGATGATCAGGATCTCTGCACTACATTTGTGAAAAACCAGAACCTTCCACAAGTGTGCTCACAGACAGAAAGTTAAGCTGTTTTATGCAGTCTCCAGGCACATGAATTCATCTGCCCTCCCATTCCCTCCAAAACGACATTTTCCTTTAAAAAATGACATAAAACTAAACCATATGTGACTCTTCAGTTCACATTTCATTTCCCCTCTGACACTTTGGGCTCTTACCTGGTGCAGTTTTGTAAGACACAGTTCTGGTGGGCATGGGTGGTGCGCTCTTTGTAACAGGGCTTGGTGCCATTTGCAGACCCTGCCGCTGCCTCTTCAGCTCCTCTTCTCGTTCCTGGGCAGCTCTGATCTCTTCCTCTATCATCGACAAAGTCCGCTGTTTTCTTGACCGTAACTTGAAAGGGCCCACGGTCACTTCAGGCTCCTGTGTAGCCAGGATGGAGGCAGTGCTCCTAAGCTCAGCGGCCTCTGAATACTTGCTGAAATAGCTGACTTCATGCCTGTTTTCCTCCACAAGGAATGGCTGGCTGGCTGAGTACATGGGTGACTGCTGCAAATTCTTCCCTTCCCTGAGTCCTGAGTCTTCATCTTTTGAAGTCTTTGGTATGGTGTCCCTTTTTTCTTGAACTGGTGAAGACACCTGGGGTGGCTCAAACATTGGGTTCTCATGCTCCTTGGAGGTCGGAGCACGCCCAGTGCCAGCTGGCTGCTCTTTGGCTGAGACCTCTTTCTCTGCTGGGATTTCTTCTTCCTTGCAGTCTCCTTTATCCACCTGCTCAGCTATGGCTTGTTGGATGGCATTTTGAACCAGCAGGCCAGCGTGGTACTCCAGCTGGTCGTCCATCAGCATGGAGTCTGCCAAGGCAGAGGAGGGCGAATCACAGCCTGGGTCACTGAAAGACTTGGAGATGCCTTCAGCCCTGCATTCTGCCGGAGTGTCAGCCTGTGGGGTCTGCGGCAGGGAGAAATCCGCTAGAGAACTTTCCTGCAGGGCGCTCATGGTCTCATTGGAGGCACCACTGTCACTTATATTATCCATGCTGAAGTCATTGGAAAGGGTCTCCAAGACAGTGGTATCCTGAGACCTGACAGACAAGTCATCCAAACCAGAGTCAAGCTCCTCTGGAGGGGAAGAGGCACTGCCTGACTTTGGGAAGTGGTCCAGAATTCCCTGTCCATCATCCTTCACCATTGTGAAGACTGCCCTTGCACTCATGAATTCTCCATCCTCTGCCCACAGCTTTGAGGCAGGTCCAGCTCTTGGGCTATCACTGCAAGGTAACTCTCTTGCCATGTCAGCTGTGACAGTCTGAGTGTTTTTGTCATCTTCTGAGCTGCAGGAGACTTTCTGTGCTTTGACAACCGTGACATTGTTACCCTCAGGCTGTCCCGTTTGCCCACACACTGAAACGTGTCTCGTCACAGAGGACATTGGCCTGTCCACCTGTGGAGAATTGAGGCTTTTGTAGAAGGGTTTGATGGAGAACATTTTGGGTGTTCCTGACCGCCTTGGCGGGGCCTGACCCTGAGTTGGACCTGAATGCTCCATCAGCTGGAACTGCTTCCTGGCAGCCAAAAAGTCAATCTGCTCTGTGACAATATCTTCTTTCTTGATGTTCACTGGCTCTGGGGGTACAAAGGAGCAGCTGACTTGTTTGGGGGATGTTGGTGTTGCACCTTGATGCTGCTGCTGCCTCTCCTTGCGCTCCTTGTACTTCTTGTGAGACTCCAAATGCTCTTCATCCAGTTGATCCTCCAGGGGCTTCTCCTGAGGAGGGTTCCACCATTTGGCAGCAATGTTGGGGTTTTTCTTGACAGCCTGGCTTTTTATGAGTTCCCTTCTTTCCTTTTCAAGTTCCATCATTTCTTCTGATGGTCTCACTTTGCGGACTCTGTATTTTTCTTTCTCTTCCTCATCTTCAAAGAGCTTTGAGGGCTTTTTCTCTTCATGAAAGGCTCGTAGTTCAAACTTTGCCTCTTTCTTAAGGGTTGTAAGAGTTGCTTCTCCATCCTTAGAGGATCTTCTAGAACTGTTTGAAGAAGTGGGACTTCCTGGCACCTTCAGACTCTCCCTAGTGTCTTCTTTCAGTCCACCCAAGGAATGGCCATTAGATTTCAGGCTCTCATCTGTTATACTAGGTTCACATGGCTCAACTTCCAAGGATGCCTGCTTGTCTGCTACATTTTCTTCCCTTCCACTGGATACTGACTCTTTATTGACATTAGCAGAAGCTCCTGAGCCATCCATAATGGAGACTGCACTTGGTTCAGGGGAGGATGTCCCATTAAATGTACTGTCTGCAGCAGAATCGCAGCAATTTGCCTCCAGTACTTCATCTAGGTATCTGATCTCTTTAGCAACTTCACTGTCCAGGGATTCATGCCTGTCCCGAAGTCCATTTCGACTGGAAGCAGGGGAAAAGAAGTGGGTCGGATTGTCTATGGGATGTGGTGAAGCCACTGTGGTGATGCTTTTGTGTTCAGAAACTGGAACTTCAATTTCCATTTTCTCTTCCTTTGTAGCAAGCACAGTAGCTGGCTCCAAGAAATTGGCACAGTTTTGGTCTCTGTTTTTTCTTAACCTGATGTCATCCTCAGGGATTCTGGAAGATTTCTAAAATGAAAGAAAGCAAAATTATGATGAAGTCTTAAAAAAAGAACACCTAATTTTTTGTAGAGCAAACACCATCTGGAAAACAAATCCTAGCACTTCTAAAACTTGAGATTAAAGCATTCCCTCAGAGCATGGGAAAGCAAGGCAAGCCATTAACACAAAAAATAGGAAGTTACCCTACCATGTGCTGGAAAAGGTACTAAAACAACAACAAACTTTCACTTAAGAAATCCCCCATTCGCTTACCGTCCTCATTTTGTCATTATTTCATGCCTGTGGCTTAGTCTGTGACTAAGAATAAGATTTGAATTTCTAAGTTAACAGTAACTTGGAAGTTTAGATTTTTCAAAGATTTGCACACGCAGTATACAACACTTATCATCTTGGTACTCTAAAAATGCTTTCCACACCTGAAGGAAATCTCATAATGCTTCTACAGATGAAAAGTATTACTGCCGATGCTTTGCAGAAACAGACGCTAATATGCAGAGAGAGTCGATGATTCACACCAAGTTAGGAAAAAGGATGTGGCAACAGCAGGAAACGTTCCAATTCCCAGTGGCTCAAAATCCTGGTCATCAAACATGGTATAGAATTATACAGTGCTCTAAAGACATGAGGTCTTTCTCCATATGACATGGAAATCCAAACACAACTGCACTTGGGAGATATCTGCAACTCTCATAGTATGAAGAACACCACAAGGAGCATGAAAGGGTCTGCAGTCATGGTCTCCTTCCTCCCACTTCTTTGATCTGTAGTGCAGATGTGCTGGATTCATGTTTCTCCCTGATGTGTTACCTCTGGTCACAAGGAGCTTACTGAATGAAATACTATTTATGCTCACAATACAAGCAGATTTTACTGGTCAAGCAGCCTAATGAACTTCCTGTGAGTAAAGTTTGAAAGAACTTCTGATTAAGTTGGTAACACATCAATTAACTTCTCAATAATTCTATACTGCTTAAATGCAAAACCAATCCAAACTACCAAAAATAAAGAGGACATTTTAAACATGGTTCTTCATGTAAAAAGCACTTGCTAACTCTTGCTAACTTCCTAAATCATGAAAACCAAAAATGATACCTTATTCACTTTGACTTGCCTTTTAAAACAGAAAGATGGTATCTGAGGTCTCTGTCTTGCTTTCCTTATGTGTTTCTATGTGTGAGGCACGGGCCTTGAAAGCAAATGGCAACGATCAAACCTCGTGAACTCAGTGGCTACCAACAAGAGCACCATTGTCTCGTGGTCACCCCTGCCTGGCTGTCCCTTATCCAGCATGCTATTAATACACACTGCAGCAGAAGATAATCAACAAGGAGCACAATGGCACTTACTGGTGACCTGAACAATCACACTGCTGCTGGATTTACATAGGCAAATTCATTTGACACACCTTAAAAAATTACAGCCTGTCACCCAGAAGAGCTCCTTCTAAAAACACTCTGAAGAGCTTTCTGTCTAATTATGTAGTTGTACACAACTGAGGACAATGCTGGCTTCAGTCATTAGATATTTTCACCTTAATTGTGCTTAAACACTGGAAAAAAATATCTCTCACAACAAACAACCTGCTTTTGTCTATATATTTTACTTGACAAAGTTCACTGGTTTTACTCTCTTCACTTTCTGCTGAACTTAGAAATACTCCAGCTGCTCATTAAAAAACATATTGTATTTTTCATCATTTAAATATCTAAACCTGGTCAGTTTCTTCTTTAGTCCTATTAACGATATATGCAAGAAATCAGATGTTCTACACACAGAGTGAGTATAAAAAGTGCTTACTTTTTCAAGTAGACACAGATGGAATGAAACAATCATAGATAAAGGCTTCTTTTAACCTGAAAGGGCAAGAACTGCTCTTGATTTCCTGGCAGAGCTGCATGTACACAATAAGTACTCAGGTGACAAGATTTAAGACTGCAATACCTTTTTGGTATTTGGGGTTACATCTTCCCTGCTTGACTTGCTGGTGCAAAAAGGAGTACACTGACTCCTAGAGCAGTCTGTGCTAAGTGCAGGACTGACAGCTGTCCCCATCCACACAAACCATGGGTATGCAATTATGCACCCGCTAATATTTGCTTCCAATCACACAGATCAAAGCCACCAGTGACATTGGTAGCTAACCATGTGTCCTCCGTAGCCACAAGAACGTATCTTGAACAGAAAATCAGTAAATGAAGATGTGTTCTCCTGCCACTGAAATACATGTCCCTGCAGAGCCAAACCAGAGCTGAAGGGCCCCCCCTGTTCCTGTACTTCTCATAACTGCACACCATGGAGATGGGAATACACCTGATTGTCCCAGAGACCGCAGTCACTAAAGCATGTCTATTTCCACCACTTCTCTAATGTGTGAACCACTCCAGTTCACATTGTATTTGGATATTCAAGTTCAGTAACAGAACCACAGGCGCAGTGTTTTGCTTAAATCTCTTAGCAAGTAAGAGCCCATCCTCTCACCATAGCTGCAACCCACAGCTCACAATTAAGGCACATGCACTTAACAGTCTAATCAGGGCATGCATTTGTTACAGCATGTAATTCTGGAAGTGCATGTGTCTATGCAATTAGTGTGGCACATGTAATTATGTAGCAAAACAGACAATTATGCAGTAAAACCTCTGAGGAAACATTGCTTCTTATTGGAGGAGCCTTTCTGTGCTAGGGAGTAGCAATTGAGCATGAAGAAGGACTCACAGCATGGCAGAGAAGCCAGTGAGGCTTGCTAGGAGAGGGAAAAAAAAAAAGTTTTAAAAGAACCACCCCTTTTTTTCCTCAAAACATTCTGGGAGAATCTGGGGACAATTTTGTGAGGTCATGGCAACGAAGAGTATGTTCCAGACACTACTGTGAGGAGCAAAAATCAATCTACTGATGAATTACTTGAAGAAGAGAACTTGAGATAACTAGGGACAGAAGTAGATGACAAAACAAAGCTTTCTGAGACAATCCAGGCCACAGCACCTGCCCAGGATAACTGACTGGGTGTGGGAAAATGGCACATGTTGGGATGAGCCATCATGGGTGGGAGGCAGTTTGGAGTAGGGGGGCAGTAGGATGCACACAGACCCCCTGCCTCAGCTGTTTGGTAGAAGGAGGCGAGCTTTCCAGGGAGCTACTTTCGCTCCTCAGTGGTAAGTCTGTACCAGCAGCTTTGTATTTGCCGCCCACAGGGAGGAGGCTTTTCAAAGCCTGCACCATTACAAAGACCTGTGAATGGGAAAAGGGCTGCATTCAAACCTTATTGTAGTCAGCAATAAGGCATTCACACTGACGCCCTTAAACTGCTCATCTAGACCCATATTTTCCAGAAGCTGCTGTTACATTTACACAATCCCTGAACGTGCATTCATTTCTGTCTAAGTCAAGATGCAACAGGGCAATCAGTGTCACTTCTACAATGCTGCTGCACTTTATTACACTACAGTTATTAGAAGCTTAGAAAATTATTAGCATATTTTCTCTTTGGCTGAATTGTTCATCTACAAAAGCGTAAGTGTTTGGGCAATCAGCTCTTTTAGAAGGAAAAAATTGTGGGTGTGCGACTAGTAAGGCCCAGCAAACGTGCTGCCAGTGCCTTCCTTTGTTTGATGCAGCACAAAATGCCTACGGAAACAAGTGGGAGGCAATCTTTCTGAGCCAGATCAACATTCTTCTGAAGCATCAGTGACAGTGGTGGGAAGGGCAAGTATTGAACAACTAAGAAGTTTCATGGTTTAAGAAAATCCAAAAGTTTCCTCATTGTGGGTTTCTATAATAACTCAAGCCAACTTTCAATACAGCTTTTGGTGCTGTTGGTCTCTTGGCTTTGGCAGTGTTGTCGACCTTCCATTTCTTCAGCTTTCATATTCTTTTGGAGATGTCCTGTACTTCAATTGCTCCTCTTCCCACTGCTTCAGCACTGAACCAGTGTTTTGTTCAACCCTTTCCACTCTTCTCTTGGATCTGACTATTGGGCCCACCATACATCAAGCAGTTTTAGTAGTAAAACCTCATTTACAGATGGTTGACTGGCTAATCTGTACCTCCTTGCTGATGTCAGACATCCTCTCCCTCTTCACCTACTGTCTTGGCCTGCCTCTCTGATGTCTTATTTGCAAATAAGAAGGAAGCAAATGATAGATTTTTTAGGAGGTTGACTCTGGCAAGCCTTCAAGAGAGCAGCTGCTTTCATTCACCTCACCCTTTTGAAGAACACAGCCACCACCTGCACAACAGATGGAGCCAATCCCAAACACCACAAAGATACAAAAGTCAGCTGAACTTCTGTGCTTCCAGACAGCTACCCTGTCCAGAGAAAACTCCTAGCCAGCACAGGTATTGCTCCATGCTTGCTAGTGACAGCAAGCCTTTGCAGAACACATTTTCTTTAGGATGGTAGGACATGAAGTATCGCAGCTCTTAATGAAACAGAAAAGCTACAGTTGTAAATGGTGATAGCATTCATCCCTCACAGCTCATGTTCCCTACCACACAACATGTACTCAGACAGGTGCCACCATCCCACCCCATGCCAGGCAGGAATGACAGCCCAAACCACTGCAGCAGCTCCTGTCTCACAATGGCTCCTGCACTCCCTCCTTCCCATTACAGGGCCTCATGGGGTGGCTGCCACCCCATACACCTCCAAAAATGTGGTGATCCCTGGCTGACAGTGGAGGGACAAGAATGTGCCAGTGAGAACCTTTGCACAAAGCAGTCTGAAGAAATGGGCCAAACATTTGTGTTATGGAAACTTCCTATTTGGGTGAGCTAAGAGAAAGCAGTAGCTGGAAAAAAAAAATGTTCAGAAACATTCTAGAAATGGGATGGGGGAAGAGGGGTGAAGATGATACTGTGGAACTCAAGGAAAGAAAGGGTTTCTATCCACATCACCTACAGAAACCATATATTTTCATTAAAAAATCCAAACCAAAACACAAAAACCCCCCAAAATCCAAATGCAAAGTGTGGAGGTGCCTTCCCCTGAAATCCTGGGGGGAGGGACCCTGCAGGGTACGGGTCTGTCTCTGTCCCTATGTCACGTGTGCCCCATGCCTGTTCCTGATTGGGTGGTTTGGGTGCCCAGGCCCGGGAAGAGAGCAGGGTCCCATGGCTGGGGTCTGCCTGGGAACTCCAGCCATGCGGCTGGAGGAATAAATCATCTCTGAACATCTACAGGGAGCATTGCTTCATCTTTCCTTCCAAGTTCATCGCTGTCTTATATATGTTGCAAAGATTCCCCTCACTACAACACCAAAGTATTGTCTTCTTGCTCCTCTGTGAAAGGGTCTCCCCTTTTCATACAGTATTTTATACCAATATCTAAGAGTTTTTAAACTACTAAGGGAAGTGCTTCACTTAAAGAAATAAAATTCAAGTTTCAGAAAAAAAAAAAATCCTCAAATCCTGTTTCCAAATTTTGAATTTAATACATGTCAGGCACATGCTGATACTACCTTGAATAATTCCATTCACAATGCTACTTGCTCACAAAAAGCAAAACCTGGCCTGTTCCTCCCACAGTACATTAGACAGTGTCTTCAATACAAAGACTGAAACAATATCTGGTTACTAAAATGTGTTAGTGTTAAATGTCACGATGACATTCTCCTCAAGCAGCTCTCTATGCTCTTTTGTGACTTTTCTGAGGGAGCCAGACAGTACAATATTTACTTTATGAAATGCTGGTTTGTCTCCTAAACACTTCAGAAATCACAAGAGTACATTCTAAAAAAAATAATGCAACTTCATACTACCTCCCCTCAGAAGCAGTGAGGGGCTTTTCTGGAATTCAGACAGTAATAAGAGATGTGGGGATACAGTGCCAAAAAAAGTGCTCACTTGGAGAGCTTGCTGTGTGACACTTTTTATGTGGTTTTCCTATTTCCTTTTTCATCTGTTTAGCAAAGAAGTTGTGATTGCATTCATTCAGAAAACACGTGAAAGGCTTTTCAATATTCTTTTCATTCCATCTGAGCCACAGGCTTCAGCTTCCCCATGTGATACACTAGAAAGCTCTTTTATCAAATCAAACTCCAATCTTCTTTTGCTGCTGTAATAAATTAAAGAGGGATACAAATGGCCCAGGAATTATGAATACTTTAATGATAAACATATACTGTGTGACAGGATATTTTAATGATGAAGACATAATCAATTGACACTGTATTTTTCCATATGTGCCTCTGTGGCTCCAGTATTTTTTGTGCCCTCAGTAACAAATAGATTAAGTTTTCCCTGGGTAAGTCAGGATCCAAAGCTGTAATAAAGCTTACTATTTCCTACTAATTCCAGGGTACATACACTGAAGAGGTTTTCTACAGGTAGGAAACCACCTGGTCTTGTATGCCAGTTATTTTCTCTTGCTTCCTAAAATACCAGATCTGGTGCCCCCATGAAGAATTTGCAACCCTAATAACTAGATTTCAACTACTGCTACAGCAGCAAGAAAATCAAGCATCTTCCTTTTTTAATGCCTGTGCAGCTGTTGTAAAAAAGCAACAATAAAATGCTAACTTCTTTTTATAAAACATTTTAATTCCTGCAAAGAACTGTAACTGCCCAAATCACCTCTATGGACAAAGGGATATATACAGAAATTAATATTTAGGGACAAAACGCTGCTAACTGCTGAGTGAAAAGAAATACCACCTCTGATAAAGAAGAAACAATGCAGAGTTTATTAAGAGTACGATGGTTACACAGCTAGTAGGAGGGAAAGCTGTACGTATTTGAGTGGTGTAGATGGAGATACTGGGGCTGGTTGGCTTTGCTATGAAACCTACATCCAGTTTTACATAATCAAGATGCAAATCCAAAATTACAGGAAGCTGTGATTAAACTCTCATTCAGAAAGTGCAGTACTGTTTGGTGCTGCCACACTCCACACTCAAATCCCATTTTCTATGAGTTGCACATAGGAAGAACCAGGAGCTTGAAGAACCCAAGAGATCAGTAAACTTGGGATGATTTCGGGTACCAGAATCTGAATTCAAAAGGCCCGTTCTCCTGTACTCTGCATTGTTGGCTTCTTGTAATGTAGGTCACCCTGAAAGTGTAACTGAATTAGAGCAGTAAATGCATGCATAAGAACGCATTTCATCCAGAAAAATGTGTTTTTATCCTGACCCTTACCAGTTCAAATCCCACTTCTGATGCTCCTTTCTCTTGCAAAATTATTTCTACCTCAAATTAAAATGCACCACTAAGTATTATTATTTCTCATGTTGCTTTACTCAGTTCCCTAGAACAGAAAGGACAGTACATCCCTTGTGTAGGCATGGGAAACAAACCAGTGCTGCTGAGGGACAGCACTGGACTCAAGGTCAATAAAAACCATGTTAGAGTGTTAATCAAGCGCACCACCACAGATGGTTAGTACTTTTTAACTTTATTACAGATTTTTCCTAAGGCTTGTTTTTCCATGGCTTGTCTCTGCAATCTCCTTTTGTGGAAACAAGATTTAATTCCAACAGCTGGGATACTTGATTTAAAGAGGTTGTGGTGCCAAGTCACTTAAAATGGTAAATTTGATCTCGTGAAGCAGCCTCCAATGCTGCCTAAGGAAATGCAAGGGTTTGGGGGATAAATAAAGAGCATCCCATCCAACTAACACATAAAGAACATTACACAATTAGAAAACTGTCCACTACCTGGCAGGGAATTCAATGAATGATACAATCCTTAAGGAACAGAAGGGGAATTTCTTTTTCACAACTGAAGGTCACAGATGAAGTCCTGTACCATTGCACTTACAGAGTCCACTTGGGTAGGCTCCCCCTCAGCTGGTGCTGGTGGAGCTGAGCTAAGGGCTCTGCTGTTAGTAGCACTCTATTGCACTCAGCCCCTGGTTTGATGTTAAATGAAAGAGGAGAAATCCCAGCTGAATCAGGACAGAAAAATGCTCAGCTTAACACAGTGCCTAATACAGATACTGAGTTGAGCAGAACATGACTTCTGAATGTATGCACGAAAAATCAGTTTCACAAAATGCTGCAGTTGAAATCTGCCCTGCACATGTCAAGGATGGAACAATTGCTCTGATAAAGCGTGATCTAATCCCAGTGAGGAGGGGAAAGGACGCTAGACTAAGCCTTGCTCTTAATACTCTCTAACCCATCTAGATAATGTCAGCACAAGGAAAGAGTGACCTTTACGGTTGCTTGCACGAAAAAGAATAGAGACAAGGGGAAAATCCCTTAGTCTTTTCATTGGGAGCACAGGGTTCCTGTTCTATCTAAAGAATGGATCTATAACTCTCCTATGTAAATGAGAGATCTAGAGAAAAATACTGGCATGTTAATAATTTTGGTGCATGAGAAAGGGACCTCCTGAGGAAGGAATCTGGGTAAGGCAGGGGCAGGAGGAAGGCAGTAAATGGAGACAAAAGGCCATGCAGTTCACTTGCTCCCTGAGCAGACCTTGTGGTTGCTAGGAAAACCTGCTTTAATAAATGTGAGGAACAGAGATGAACCTGCCTTAAACAAACAGGCTTTCTGAGATGTATTAGTATTAAAGTCTTCTGAGGATACAGACTCTTTCAGCAGCTGGTAGAATTCGATAAATCTTTTATAAATGGCAGCCTAAACTGCATTTTTTGAAAAAAGACACACAATCTCTGTGCTGGAGTTCTTTCACCACTTACTTTCAGGGGCAATAGAGCTGGAATTGAATGCTTCAGCTGACGCAACCACCTACAAACCTTTGCCAATAAAGATGAAGATTTTTCACTTTCAGTTCTCTGTTTCACAAATGTTAACTGTTGGAGGTCATGCTGCTTTTAACGATTTTCTAAAGCCTAATTAATACTTGCTGCACTTCTGAAAGGCATGGCTGTTGAATACCTATTGGAGTTTGACAGGAGTCCTGCCACAGAGGCTTCATTTGGCTAAAGGAACAAATTATGCTCAGAAATTTAAATCTAAACATCTGTTTCTTTGACAGCTGAAGAAGGTTAAGAATTATTGTTGATGTTTTGTCTTTATCAGTAGGACTTGTTACAGCTGCTTTCATCCATTAGATTAAGACCCATCAAAACAAAATCTCCTTAAATGAAGGTATCCCATACCTTCATGAACGGTGAACGGTGCAGTGTGTCTCACCCAGAAGTAGCCTCCTCTGCCAGGAGCACAAAAAACAGGACAATGTTTATTCACTGCAAGCAGAGAGCCTTGGGAAGGTTACAATCCCGAGGGCTCAACCAGCCAGCTGGCTTAAGCACTCTACAGATTGCTGTCTTCCCAGTTTTTCAAGGAAATGGAGTTATTTTAAATAGAGACCTCTAAAACTGTACTAAGAGAGTGCATGTAGTGGCTTAAAAAGGCCCCTATTTAGAATTAGCTCTACTCAAAATGTATTTTTAGGCTGCTACCTCCAGACTCAGGCAAAAGCTCATGACTGGAACATTATAAAAAGAAAACTGAAAGTACTTGAGAAAAGAGAATACCTAGCCTAGTGCTAGCTCAAAAATCACTTTATGTAAGTGAAGAGGGGGAAAGTATGATGGTGGTCCAAGCATGTAACTGAAGTCTCTGCCATTAGCTGTGTGACGCACCCAGGTGGGAAGAGAAGCCACTTCCAACAAGAGCCTGGCACATCACCTCCCTAGCCTGAGTCACACTTTCCAGCGTGTCAACATGCCCAGCATCCATCAGGGAACTACCACACAAAAATGCTTTCACTCCCAGTCCCTTTTTCCAGAAACAGAACATGGAGACAACAGTATTTGGAGATTTTAGCTGAAGAGCCAAAACCTTGGAACTCTAGTGGGAGTGAATTCACAGGGTTCTTCCTGTAAGGGCATTCATGTAATTTTCTGGACAGTGTATGTAGAAAAATTCCCCTTAAAAGATACATACCCACAAAATGAAACTTGCTATCATTAAATGATGAATCCAATGTAGACAGGATGTTGGACTTTGACACATCATTTCAGTGGACTTTGACATACCATTTCAACAAATATCCAGAAAATGAGTAACAGAAAGTCAGAGTCTACAAAACAGTTTTGCTGGTGAGAGGCCAAATGTGTACAGTCTGCAAGAAGGAGGATGTTGCTAAATTCTCCACATGCCATTGCTGTCCCTAGGCTATAAATATGATGTACCATGTGAGTTTGGGGTTGTGAGTAGTTAGCAACTTCATCTATGCTTTGCTCATAACAAACACTATGCATTTCAGTCATCTCGCTATCTCCCGCAGGAGAATATTTCACTTAAAGGATTTTTTAAAAAATTCCTTATTTGGGAAAAAGGTAGTTGAGAAATCCTTGGGACATCTCCTTTCAGCACCTACCACTTCCCGTCCCTCTGCCCCTGCTCCCCTTTGTTCTTCCAGGCAAAAACTCATTATTCCTTCTCTTCCTGCTGAAAAGGCACTGATTAAAATGACCTACAGCACATCTGGACTACATTAGGATATGATTTGATTAAGGCATTCATCACTTGCTCTTTCAGCACGTGGAGAATTAAGATAATGGTGGAGGAAGACATTATTAACTAAACTGGCTATTCCAGCTCATATACTCCTCTTCTTTAAAACTCCTTCAGATTTCCCAGTCCCTCAGTTTTGAGTTCTTTTTTACCTAATTACAGAAAATGGAAATAAACACTCGTTAGTTCATTTATTGTTGGTAAGATCACTAAAGCCAACTAAGCTGTTATATTAAGAATCACTGTATTTCTCAGACAATTTGCTATATTATAGGAAATGCTTGCTTTGAGCTATTTTAAACAGTCATAAAAAGGCTCAGCATTAAACAGCAAGCAGCACCTTGCATTTCTGTAGAAACAGAAGTTTGACACATTCCAGATAAAATTGCTTTAAAGAGGTGGAAAGACCAGACCTTCTCAAAAGAGTATTGTTTACTGGCACATCACACAAGCAATAGCTTGGTATTCAGTATTTGAACTGACTGCATGAGACTTCAGCTATGGAGTCTGTGTACATAAAAGCCAAAGCACAGGCTAGAAGGAAAGAGCAAGTCACCTTGGCCTCCTGATACTTTTCCCTAAAATACCCTTCCTCCGTTCACAGAAGTTAAAGAATGTGCTATCCTGGTGCATGCATAGAGGTACCAACTAAGTGTCACAGCGCGCATCAAATGCCGTAAAACGCAGGAATGCTGTTGCTGCTAAATGTGACTGCTCGCAGTACTATACCTAATTTCCTTCAGTGTTAAATAAAAGATGACGCTGAACAGACATCTTGAAAACCTCTTTAAGAACTGAAATTTGCTTTACAGTGTCAAGAAGGATAACACACTCAACTAGTGGGAAACATACCCCTTCAGAGCGACTAAAAACTCAGCCAGAAGACTTTGCAAGTGCTGTCTGAAGAATATAGACACTGAATGTGCTGGGCGCTTCTCCTAGTTCCTATGAGCACAGGATATACAAAATTATCTTTTCTCCTTAGGATCAATGTCCTCCTGTATTACATCTAGTAGAAGGCTGTAAATTTCACTACTGCTCTGAACAAACAGCAACAGAGCAAAGAATTCCACAAATATAATCTGGAAAAAATGGTGTTTTAAATACTCCTCCTAATACAGTCTTTATCATTATAAAGACTAAATGTGATAGATAACACGTGGCAGGTCAGAAATCGTAGCTAACCCTTTCTCTCTGTTTCTGTAAATTCTGAAGCAAACCCTGAAAACATTGTTTTCCACAAAGGCCCTCACTTTTTTTGGTTGTTAAGTCAAATTCCTTCCCCTGCTTGTTACACTGTGATGTCACAGGCTTAGAGAGAGCTGTTAAAAAAAAGAAAAAAAGCAGCCCATACCCTCAGTCCATTCACATAAAGAATCTCTTTTACAAGGAAAATGCCAGTTCACACCACTTAGAGCATGGCTTCACTTAACCTGTAAGGGAGCCACCTCCTTAGTGACACTTTCAAAAACACCGTGCTGGCAAGAGACCTAAAGCTCTGTTTTCAGCTAGCATAAGCAGGAGTTTACTGTTGTAGGTGTGTTTGTGTTTTTTGTTTGTTTGTTTAGTGTTTTATGGGGTTTTGTTTTTATTTTTTGGGGGGGGGATGTTTTTGTTTTTTTTTTTTCTTTTTTCTGTTTGCTTGTTCGTTTTTTTTGGAAGTTTTTTGGGTTTTGTTTGGATTTTTTGGCTATGTTTCTTTTGAGGGGAGAGGGTGGAAGGGGGCTGGTGGGGAGAGCCACAACCCAGCAACACAGCATGTGGCTGGCTTAGTAATAAGAAATAGCAATTACATGAAGGGCTGCTGTGAAAGACACAAGCTCCAAGCGGTAATTAGCAGTAATTTTTACTTATCAGGAAACAAAAAAAGACTTGACTACGTTCTTTCCACAGGAGAGGCTGAAATGTTACCTGAAGTGCTTAGGCCACCTTTAGTAAGCTGTTTCAGAAGACTCAGGTCAGGGTAGGGATGCACAGCTTGTATGGAAAGAATAAGTCACAAGGAAAACAGTTGGACACAAGGAAGGCAAAAACAACCCAACAACAACCCACTCATGAAAACAAACAAAAAACCCCCACCCAAATTCAGTAGGGTGATGGAGAAAAAAAGTGGCACATTTTCTACAACACAATACCTGTTCATTACTGCTGCCTGTGGGCTAGTGACATTTGAGTACCCCTGGATTAAGTTTCCTGGAGTCTTGATAGTTTAAGCTAAAAACATTAGCTATGCTGACCAGACATCCCCTGCAAAGGCCCTCTGGACTTTGGGTTAAAATGGATTGAATTTAGTGTCAGACATGATGCCACAGATGACACAGCTCAAGCAAATTTTACTCACCTGAGGAATTACATAAGACACTGACTTGTTTTCTTACTACTTCTAGGGCATCAGCAAAGGGAAGGAATGCAGCCATTCTTTACCAGCAATTTTGAAAATGAAAGTGACATTTTTGACAGGAGAACCTTTGAAGGCAGTGGTAGCTCACTTCATCAGAGCTCCACAACCTGCCTGAGGCAAGTCAAGCCTCTACATTTTTAAAATGGGTAGGTAAGAAACTCTTTGTCACCTGTTGAATGAATCTGTGAAAAGAGAATATAAATAAGGTTCTCACCAGAAAAAAAAGCCACTTAAGATCCCTGTCCTAAGCTAAGAGTGGCTTTGGTGAGCCTAAAGTGACAGGAAATGCTGTGTGCTTTCAAGTAACACTTCCCATAATGTATGCACAGTAGAGAGGTAGATATTTTAATGAGCAGTTACAGATTTTATAGTATGAGCTGTTTTATTGCCTTGGATCATCTCAGAATTTTACACTATGAAAAGGGAAGTGTCCCACAGAGAAATAAAATACTCAATTTAAAGTGCAAACAGATTTAAAATGCAATTTCTATAGCTGATTATTGATTCAATACGAAGTTTAGGTAACCTTGCCTCACCTGTGGTCACTGCAGGAGCGGAAGGTCACAAGATATTTATCTTCCGTGCTCTCCCTGACACCAGCCGTCTAAAGCCCCACACGCCCAGGATGTCACTGGAGGACAGAGCTGTAACTGGAGCACTACCCAGGTGTGCAGGAGATGGAGCTCAAGACCCTTGTTTGATACAGACTCAGGGGAGTTGTCCATTTGACAGCTAAACCCTAAAAAAGTTGCACTAGGTAATTTTTTTTTTTTTTAAATGACCCGTTTCTCACACCAACTAGTTTTGGAAAATACAGTGGTATGTTGCAAGAATGAATAGGCTAGTGGTAATGAAGTGTGTCCAGTATAGCAGTGTAGCTTAGTAGTAAAGGCAGCAGATATACCTTGCTAAACCCTTTTCTGCTATTCCTGGCCTCAAGTAAACCAACAACCTTTTTCCCTTCAGGAATTCAGACTCATCATTGCCATCAACTTAAAGTAAGTTGGGGTTTTTCTTATTTTTTGTTGTTTGTGGTTTTTTTTTTCCCTTAAAGCATCAGTCCCATCCAAAAGAACCTGAAGTTTATTTTAAAAAAGAAATAGAAATTGTAGTGTTCTTGGTTGAAACAAAAAGTTCAAACAGAAACTTGAAACAGCTGACCAATCAAGAAACTAATAAAAATGAAGAAATCTAACTCAAAGTGATCCAAGAATACTTAAAAGTTATTCCTTTTAACTTCCTTTAGTGCAAAGATTCTTGACGTATCTGAATTTTTAACCAACTCTTCTTCATGACTTTAAGCAGTAAGCCCCTGGGTCCCCTACATTATGCAATACTGAAATGAAGTAGGTCTTCAAAGAGTGAAATGCTTTTCTCCGGTAAAGAGTCTGTATTAGTATCAGAGACCCACTGAACAATCAGTAAATATTATCTTCTACAGACATCAAGGGCAAGACTACAAAAGACAGAGTGCTGGCTTCAGAATCTGAGAACCTGATAAAAAAAGGATCCTTACAAAATGTGGCAGAAACAGTGATTTGCAGTGTTGTATCTTCTGATTAAGCAGAAACAAAATTACAGCACAAGCCCTTTCAGCTACCTCAGGCCACAGATGCTTCCCTATCAGCCCAAACACCTTCCCACATGGGAGGTACCTGCACCACTTGAACCACAGGGTCATTGTTACAACCTTGTAAAGGGATAATTCTGCTCTTTTAACATGTGGGAAAGGGAAAAAAAAGGGGGTGGGGGGGAAGAAAAGGAAAAAAAAGTGTTCCTCTTCATGGAAAGTATACATGAGCTTAACATAAATGAAACAAATCCTCTTGTGCATCCCTTCCTGTTCAGGGAGTAAATACCCTGCCTGACTTTCTGAGTTCATCAGACTAGCACCCTTATATGACTATTCAAGTTCTGCAGTAGCAGAAGAAAAAACAAATATCAAAACTCTTCCCTTAACCCTTTTTGTATCAGCAGTCCTTTCATGACATACCTCACTGGAGGAAAGTGTTATTATTCTCCTCTGTATGACAGCAAAGTTGCCTGCATATGAGGGAAGTTTGATAGGCCCAGGGTCACCACTTCTGCTCATTATTTTCAAATTGTGATCTCTACAGACATCTCTGTCTGGGACTGTAAAATGAACAGTGCCCCAGAAGGCTGGCAGCTTGAAGCAAAACTGGTGCTTAAGCATGCGACTGCTGGAGTTTACTAAACATTTTAAGGCTCTCATTTTTAATACCTTCTCTACAAATCTAGCCTTACCAAGCCAGCAGAGGATTAAATAGAGGTGGTGAACATCAGAGGGCATCCTGTGCAAGGAACCAGAGTAAAACAACAAAGATACAGGACATATCGTAAGGCTTTTAACGCCAGCCTGCCACTGGCTGGTTCAGTGCTTTTTCACTTTTAAGTGAATTGCTCCATTCCCTAGCCTTCTCTCCAGGTAAAATATTTCTGACGTCTCTGCATCGCCCCACCAGTATGAAGAGAGGCAGGGAGCACATCTCAAGAGAGGGAATGCAGTTTTCTGAGCAGGTGCCCATTCACCTGTGATGCCAGTCCAATCATGCTTGCTCACAAGCTAATTTTCAATTTTTGGCACAGACAGCTTCTAACAGCCAGAGAAGGCAGTTTGACAGAATTCCTTTTTGCAACAAACACTTTTTAAAAACAAATTGTTTTCTTGGATATTTCCTCATGTTTAAGGGGCTATTTGAAGACAAGTAATTACAAAGAATTTAATCTGGTGAGCAATCTTAATTGTTCTTCCTCCTCCTTCTGAGGAAATCACACGCTTTAAACCCAAACACCACTTTTATTTATTTTATGAGTACAAATTGGCTCTGTCAGTTTAATTTTCCCTGGCACTGTAACCAGACCTGCTGTTCTTATGAAGAAGAACAGTATGAGACAACCAGTACGAGGCAGAAATAAAACCAGGTTCTGAGTAGTAAGGATAGCATGCTCACACCTCAAACCTCTCCTTTCCAGAGAGGACCCCTCCATTGGAAACCCTAGTTTCAGACAAAGTCTTGACTGCTGCTGTAGCAGCAGGAGAATAACTGATCAGCATGAATTACCCAAGGATGGCCACCAAAATAAATTCCAATAGGAAACTGTCACATTAAACCTTGATGAGGGAGCAGAGGGCTCTTACATTTCACTAGTGCTTTGCATTTTCTGGATGATTTGCAGTGAGGAGGCACAATGCAGCTACTTTTTGCTGCCACTTTCACATGGGAAGGCTCTGATACTACTTACTGTCAAGGCTGTGTGTTCTTATGACAGAAAAAGACTACAGATTCTTTGGAAAAAACAATGCTTCCAGTCTGTACATGTACTTACATGAATGTCTACTCACCCTGGCAGCTGGGCTATGTAATGTAAGTAGGAAACCTTTAACCCTGGTGAAAACAAAGAGTTTGTGTTCAACGCAACCCAAAGAATACCTGGAAGCCCTCTCTTGATGCCATTTGGATTGAAATTCATTTCCAGTGTTAAAACTGGTCTTCACTTGCATTTCCATGCTGAACAGGTGAAACGTCTTAAAAGATGTGTACACACTTGACTGGTCTGAAAACTGGGGCTTTGGGGGCATTCTCCATTCAGAAACAAAGTGGTATGTGGCATGGTTACTACTCCCACTGCAGCAAACATAAAATACCTCATCAAAACTAACAGGGATTGGAGCCATAAATGCCAATCAGCTGAGAATGCTATGTGTCATGAAAAGATGAGGGCTGGAAAAACAAGTGAGAAAGGTCATAGAGCATCCTACTTACTTCTTTTCCTCAGATACTGACAGTTAATATTTAAGGAGTTGTTCATCTCCTTACCTGCTTTCACATGCAAACAAGCAATTAGAAATGAAAAATTACTTAGGTTAGTTGCAAGCCATTTAACGGGGGAAGGACTTCCTCTTGTCTTTTCTCCACTTTTTCAGTATCTCTCAAAAGCACTGACTTAACCACACGCTTTTGTTGTGGGTATGAGGTGGGTGGAAACTCCACACAACCTGTGATGTCGCATGTGACCACTGTCACCACCCAATGTGATTCCTGTGGCCATGTACTACAGTAACTTCGCAGTAAACTCTTCACTTCCACTTTTCTGAGGTTTAAAAGTCTAAAGCTTACTTAGGCATCTATCACTGGAGGGGTGTGCAAGCAGTTGCGTGTCTCCTTAGTCTTTGAGGTGAGATAACCCAAGCTGGCCTGACCTGCACTCACAGTAGGAGTAGGAAGCCACTCTGCCCTGCTGCAAGCCATCTTTAGCTGCTCTGTGCTCTACGTATGAGGTGTGCAAGGACACCAAAGGGATAACTGAGCAGTCCTCTATCAGCTGCCTGATGGGAATGGTCCTGTGCAGGCTCTTGCCTCACCCTAAACACAAGGTAATTTGAAGAAGCTTTCTCTGGAATGATTTTAAATGTTCTCAGCACTTGAGATAACTGGTCCTACATGCTGTGGCTGTTTCTCAGGCAAACACAAAAGACAAGGAAAAATACCCAAAATCAAATCAGTCCACAACCATCCCAGTTAAAACAAGCAATTTATTGTGGTAGCAAGGAACCTATGCATGGTGTTTGTTTTGATTTGTTTAGATAAGGTGGCTGGAAACAAAGATCCTCAGGAATCTTGAAAAAGCTGATAGAAAAATGTTTGTTTTTAAACAGAACAAAATGTTTAGGTAACTCCCAGGCTCCCAGCCTTGCAAGATGGAGTTATGTTTGTTAATTTCTATTAATTCAGCCAAAATCTTAAGCTTTTTAACTCTGGTGCCATCTTGCAAAGTTACATGTCCTGCACTTGCAAAACAGAGACTAATGTTCAGAGTTATGGGAAGCATAATTTCTTTGTGGAGTCAAGCTTTTTCCCATGTGGCGTTCTTCTAGATGCAGAGTTGCTGTAGCTTTGAACAGACGCAGTAGTTTAACTAAACACATACACAGAAGGTTGGAGAGATCTCGACCCTCTAGAACAAAAAAACCCACTTCTTTGCAACAACAGCACCCACTGCTATCTGCCATCTACCTAAAGGAGACCAGTAAGAAGCACAGGACAGCTTATAAACATAAATTAATTATGACCAGTCTGCTACAAACCAAGATTAACACTACAAAATGGCAAACAGCCCCAAGTTTAGAAAATATGTGTGTTTCAAGTTGCATTTACTGCTTCTTTTGCTGCAATTACTCAGCTGTTATTTCTTCTAAAGTTAATATAGGCAAATTGGTCAAAACACACACAACTTATTCTAGAACAATTCATTTGTTTCATTAATAGGGTAGCTGTTTTTTTCTTAATAGAACAAGTTTTTTCTTTATGGAACAACAACAGTAGCAGCAATAAAATTACTGTACACCAGGGAAAAGACCCTCCAGACTCTTTTCCCCTGATTTCCTCCCTCTCACCCCAAACCCTGAACCCCCCTGCACTTTACCATCATCCAGCCCCAGCAGAGTGTTCAGAGGGAATTCTGCACAGCACCACAATGATGCTGACTGGCCAACTGATGTTAAGTTTCTCCTGTTATAGGCAGCAACTTCTGAGGCTAAACTTTGCAAGAGCTCAGGATTCAAACAATTGCATTTTCCTTGAAGAACTGCTGAACGCAACTTAGGAGGTGCAAGCAGGCAATTTTGGTCTAAAAACACAGCTTAAGTTCATTTCATAAAAACCTTCAAGAAATTCATATTCTTGTTTTCCAATGACTTCAGAAAGATGTGGGAAATGCAAGCACAAGGAAGATGTCTACTGGTCACAAGCTTAAGTCTTACATACATCTATCGCTAACAGAGGATGAGGCCATCCAGCAAGACTCCACACAAACAAAGATTAGAACTGTGATGCTTAATCAAATGAGCAACGACATTTCAGGAAATGTTAAAGCATCTTTAATTACAAAAGAAACACAAACATTCATTCCCTGATCACAGTGATTTTCTAGCATTTAGAGACAATTACTTAAATTTTTCCAGTAGTGTCTTACTGATAAGCTTGTGTCAAGCTGGCTTATCTTCCAAGTCATTATAAATTTCCTCTAATGCTCCCTGCCTAAGCTTCACTGAATTGATGGCAATATGCAAAGAAGTGTAGATACAATTGCAGTGTAATATCCTACATAAATTCAGCATTAAAACTGAGCTCATTTGTCAAGTAATTAACCAGTGCAAACAATTAATTTCTCTCTAAGCAAGTGAAATGCAATACAACAACATGGATTCTCCTGAATATCAGGATCCCCTTGAAATTTCACCTCTTTCCGAGACACAAGATTCAACTCTAAAATTAAACAGGAGAGAGCAGGAATGAGCTTGCTGACAGTAAATGCACTGAAACAAGCACCATGTTCCACTATAAGCATACTTCCCCTGATGCAATAATATTTTCTTATTAAAAAAAAATGCTGAGTTGGAAACATGTGAACTGTCTTTCACACTCTGGAGGAGGAGGAGGTGAAGAAGAATGCTGAAGGAGATTTAACGTAGTGAGGCAGAAGACCCTCACAAATACAAGACATTCCCAAGCAGCACAACTTGTCCTAGGACAAGATAGATGCTCAAGTTCACATAAATGAAAGAAAAGGTAAGGCACTCTGAAAATCAACACATGTGCATACAGGTTTGCACATACTTAATCTTGAAGTCTGAGACTGTGAAACTCATGTGCACTTTAAAGGAAATAATTATTTGAAAAGAAGATGTGTAATACCAAAGCCTTATTAAAGGGATGGCTACAGATAATTTTTACTTGTGTCATAATTAATTCATAGCATATGTGGAAGAGCCTATTTTTATTGATAAGAACATGACATGATTTCTTAATGACATGATTTTCATTTTTAAAAAATTATCCTCCTGCAAATTTATTTAAGTCCTCATTCAAGAACTGATATTGAAGAGCTCTTTGTAAATCTGTATTCTTGTGTGAAATAGAGCGCTTTTAGGACTGTTGGTGATACCCTACTGAGCAGTGTTGCCACATCTGTCAGTTTCTTGTCATTAGAGATTCAACATATGAATTAGGCCCTGTACACAGACAGTGCAAACTGTTAAGTATTGACAGACCTCAAATCTTACTATACAAATACTTTGCTATTGGTTGAAAGTTTACTAATCTCAGAATTATCTAGAGCAACTGTTTATCTCCTTTTTCTTTTGTTTTTACTTTTTTTTTACAGTGGATTTTCCTTCACACTAAGACTTGCCTACATCTTTTGCCAAGACATTGCAGCAGTTGTAAATACACTGTGAACACACAATGTTAATTTTGAAGCTCTCTATATATTGCTAATTACCTCTCCAAATACAGCTATACTTCTAATCTTAAGCTCATCATCTCTGCTTGCAAGACATAGCAAATGCACTTGCAGCAGTCTACACTGCTCGAAGTAAGAGATGAGCAAAGATACAGTGGCTCCCTGGCTGCTGGAGCCTACCCTCCAAGTGCTCTGCCCCATTGGTGTGGGGCATGAGCACTGAGTGCACTGCTGTAAGCTACATCTTCAAGTTAAATTACTAATGAAGAGGTTCACCACTTGCCAATCATGCACCAGACCCTGAGACAACAATCAGGGACAGGAGGCCTCCCACCATTGCTGTCACTTAAGATGAAACTCTTTTGTTGTCACTCTTGGCCAGCCTTGAGTATCACAGATGCTTCATGGAGGACATCTGCCAGAGGCCTTCTTTGCTTCATCACTGCTGAGAGACAAACAGGAGCTGCTCCTTCTTGGAGACTGGAGAACTTGCAATTATGACTATTCACGTTAACTTGCATGTCTGAAATTTCTCTTTTCTGAGTTTTTTCCAGAATGTTTTCCTTCTATTGATCATTGGTTTTCTTCAAGCTTTCTGTTCAGTGACAGCTGTTCCTCTTCTTCCTCTGGCTTCTTCTATCCACTGCTTACTTGTATCTTGGTAAAAAGGGTCAAACTAAGCTCATCAAACCACACTCCTTCCATGTAGCATCTTGTAATAGCAACATCCTGTGGTTTGAGCCTATTCACCCTGCCTCTGCCCAAGCTGGCTTCCAGTGAGATTCTGTGTATGGATCCCACTCGGAACACAATGCTGAAATACAGCTCATCAACTGCCCAGCAGTCCTCCTGCCTGGCCTTTTCCAAGTGTTCAGCTACAATCTGGGTATGCAAATCAGTCTCTCACGCTAGTCAAACATCAGCACTGAGGCATTTGTTTTTAATTCCCTCCTCCCATTACAATAATAGCAACAATAAAATCAACCCATAATGATTTCCTGGGCTCAAATCAACTGCTCAGCAAATGAGGACTCTAACAATGACAAGACTGCAGGGTTTTGGAAAGTAATTGCAAATGTTGTTCTAGCCTACATCCCCTGTCTAGAGCTGCGTGTAGGAGCTGTGAGAAGCTCTCTGCTGCAGCCTACATTCAGGAATTGCAGTAATCACACCTGCATGGAGAACAAGCTTGTCCCTTCCTCTTTGCAGCATCCATCTATCTATCTATCTATCTATCTATCTATCTATCTATCTATCTATCTATCTATCTATCCGTTCATCTATATCTATATCTATATCTATCTATATGTCTAGAGGAAAACAGATAGAGAGCAGTTCTTACTGTGGTAACTCTGTGGGGCCAGAGGATGACTTTATGCTGAGCTTCATCTCTTGCAGCTATGCACTTAACAATATATCCTACCTCATGGCAAATTCTAAGCAAAGGAAAGGCTGCCCCACTCGAATTGTCTTCCCAACCTACACTCCTGTATGAAAAATTGCACAGAGGCAACTGGAGAAATGTGGGCTGGCACTGCAATTGCATGTATTAAAGGATGCAGTCTGGAAAGTATAGGCACAAGAAGAAATACATAAAGCCTTTCTGTCATTGTTTTGCTGTTACAAGGATGAAGGGCAGAACAACACCTTGCATATTTCTAGTCCCACCATACAAGTACCTCTAACCACACTTAGGCATCTAGGTGTTTCACAATATGCCAAGAAATCACCTTAATTTCACTGAGTATTCACAATCAGTATTTTAAAAAATATTTTCTGTAGCAGACCACCCTCCCAGTCCATTTTACAAAACCATGGAGGTTTTGTAAAATTAAGGTGGTAATCAAACAGGGACAACCTAAAACTGGTGAAATGCTTGAGAAAATAACAAGCATTAAGCAGCATGTCAAATATTTTACTTATGACAAGGAAACAAACTTGTTAATTAGATGCCTGGGCACTAATGCCTTAGTATGAGACTGCACCCAAGATGCTGTAAAGGCTCTGAGATTTTACCTAGGACCTGCTGGTGAATGGTTCTGTGACAACACCTCCTTTCCCTCCAGTGTAGTTGTCCTTTCCTGCAATACATAGCATAAACTGGCCCAAAATTTCACACAAAATTGTAACATGGTTCAGGGGGGTAAGGCAGAGCAGCTTCAAACTCTGGGAGAAAGAGCTGGCTTACCACCCTGAGAATTACTTGTGGAGCATTACCAACTGGAAGGGAGCCACCAACAGGGGAAACCATGCAACTCACACCTCCTGTTCTAAGATTGTTACTCTAGCATGAAATTCTGACACATTTGTCCATTTTGAAACCTCTTCCCCCACAGACAACCATTCTGCACACAACCATAGGGAGAGCAAGGATTGCTGTCAGTAAGATACAGTGTGGGGCTTGTGAGAAGTTTCTTATGAGAGCTGTCCTTTGTCCACCAAACTAAACAATCACGCTGCAATCAGTCCTTTTTTGGGGGTTTTGTATTGATCTTTCCTCCTTCCACAGCTGAACAGATACCCTTAGTAAAGGGCAACAGGGTAACCATGGAGCACTCCGAGGACACCATCTGCCTTTCCAGGATCACAGCATTAGACCATACCTCAGGCTTTGCTTTCATTTCTAACTGCTGCTTCTCTGAACGACTGGGTAGTAAACAGGGCTTTAGCTTGCTGGAGAGAGTTAACACCAAGATTTGTTTTGCATTATTAATACATACTGTAAAAGGGCTGGAACTGTAATTACTTATAGGCCGAATGCCTAAGGTTTGGAATACAAGCTGTTTGTTTGGTGTTTGCCTAGCTCTGGTCTGAACAGGTCACACAGCAGATTTGGGGCAAACTGTGGCTATTTACTTTCTTAGGAGTAGCCACAGGACCCGGGGAAGCGACTCGAGTAGAGGCAGGCATGCATGCCTTAGGCATCCCATTAAAAACTCCTACCCCCTTGCCAAAACCTGCTTCCCCTTGCTGTAGGTTCCTAAAAAATACTTAAGCACCAGTCTAACTTTATTGCCCCCGATTGGCTTCTCTAGTTTTAATGCAGAAGCTCAGAAACTCAGGATGCTGGGAAAAAACTCAAGCTGGTTTTCACACAACAAAAACATCACAGCAATCCCTGCCGGCCCCCTACCTCCTCCCCACCCTGACTGACATGTTCATTTGGTGGTCTCCCTTTCTGACTGACAGGTTAACAAGAACCTAGTGTTCAAAAAGAACTTTCACGAGGATGATGAAAATGTATTTTATCTTTCTTTTTATGTACTTTGTAACTCACAAAGTGACAGACAGCAGAGTTTTGTGAGGTGAATATCATTTATCAAAACTGACACACTCAAAAATGAGGCAGGGACCTAAATTAGTTATTGTAACTAGAAAAAGAAATACAACAGCTAATCTCAAAACTGAATTCGTTTTCCTTATGAGGATCTAAAACTGGCAGTACTCATCATGTGAGAACTCTGACCTATAAATAATCTTAGCTTAGAACAAATGAACATTTTTGCATAATGCATTACAGTTTTCTGGCAGAACAAAAAATAACACCAGACCAAAACCATGTCTCGTTTTTAAGGAAAAAAAGCCAAGCCAGAAGAGCCAACCTCCAAAAAAGGAAATGTCTAATCTACAAGTGCAAGTATCCAAGCATGTCTCCAACCCCTCTCATTCCGTTTAATAAGAGAGGAAACCAGGCCACCAGAAGTTTACAGACTAATGCAATTACAGGGTGGCTCAATAAGCACTGATTTGTCTGTTCTCTCTGACATGCAAGATAAAGCTATGCTAGCAGGTCTGGCTTTCCTTTTACAAAGCTAAATACTCACAAATTAATCACAATGGATGTTTTTCAGGGGGTAAAGAGCAATCAGTTGTTGGCAAATATATGAATGACCATTTCTTACAGCTATTTTTAAGATCCATTAATTAACTAAATAATTGGATTTACCTATAAATAACAAATGTATTTTCATCAGATAGCATTTAACATTTCTTACATCACAGGTGAAAAAAAAAATCCTCTTAGCAGTATTAAAAGGCAAATAAAATTAAACTCATAATCACAGCACCCCTTCAGAATCACCACGAACTTTGAACAATTCTGTGAATACAAGGATACAAGTGTACCATTAAAAAGTCACTCGCTGAAAAAAAAGCCACTTGAAGAAAAAACATGTTGTTCTGCTGTTTGCAAGTGGGATGAACGTGGGAATCAGCCTCTTTTCTGGAATGGTGAGTGGCAGTTTGCACATGGACAACAGCAGAGATCTGGACCAGGTCCAGATGTATTGAAAGCAGAGCTCATTGTTTTTAAGAATCACAAACACTACACACCAGGCCCTTAAAAGAAAAATGCTGGAATCCTAATGCTTAAAGCGAAACTCCCAGAACTGGTTCCTGACACCTGTTTCTAGGACAGATAGATCTAGATGCTACTGATGTATACACATTCAGATCTGAATGCTAAATTTCAAGTATTCAACAAACGGCAAATTTGAGGTTGTCATTGTTCCATCAAGAGGAAAAATAGAATATATACTAGAAGGCCAATCAAATCACTCACAGTGCTTAAGAATCTCAGATTCTGAAAAGAAATGAGTACAGTAGTACGTAATTTTCACCACAACCTATATAGGAAAGTTGCCAAGACTACTTCAAGAATTTGCTCATCGTTGAATCTAAAACACTCATACCACAGTCCAAGGGCTGACATTTCTCCTAACCAAGGACCATCATTATTCACATTGTTCACTACAAGGGAAAATACCTAGCTTGCAGAAGTATAATTCAACTTGACCTAGGCAGGCCCTGAGTAGGACCTCTGTGTTGTTCTATGAGGGCATGGAAAGAGTCTTGTTTTTCTACCCAGAAGCGCCCTTCATACCATCCTGGTATTTTGCTCAGTGGAAACCATCATGCTTTGCTATACCCTACATCTTTGTATACACATGCATGAAGCAGTATTTCATATTATGTCAGATGAGAATTTCAGGAAATACATGTAGATAGAGCATTGCTGAGTAAGCCAGCTAAGCAGAAATTACCCGAAGGAAATACATGCCTTCAACTAAAAATTGTGAACATCTCAGCAACTAAGTAACAACATGGCTAATGTGCTTAACACTGCGTTACCACACATCTCTACTTACCAATTAGCGTCTCAAAAAGGATAAAGAAAAGACCATAGCTTTGTGAGGTGATTTGACAGCCAGCTATTACAGAAGCACTGCCCAAACCTGCAGCATAATTAAGGAAATGTCTTCAAAGCAGATCTCACCCAGACTCACATCTCTGTGTTGCATCCCCCATCACTGCTCTGGCTTGCACACAGACGCCTCAGTGCTGGGTTTGGGAGAAGAACCATTCTGGCCTAGTAACGCAGGCTGGAGGCCACATGGACCCTGGGTTCATCTCGGAACTGGTGTGAGTGGCTGCCCGTGGTCCTCAACCAACCCTAAGTATGAATCTGCAAGTGTCTGATGTCAACACATGCACACATGCCAATTTTGTAGTGGAAATGGTAATGTAAGTACAGCCCTAAACTATGCTGAAATTGCAAAACGAACTCTTAACTAAGGCACTTCACCTTGACCATTTCATTGGGAAATCTGACTAATGCTCAGAAGCTCTCAGCACAGCTCAGATGGGGACCTCAATGTTCTTGCTAAAATCCCGGTTCTAGAACAGCGATAATAACCTGGTCACAGCCTCCAACAAGAGCTTAGCAAAGAGGTGGACACATGAAGGCAGGCTGCAATATCCTGTGACAACAAGATGAAAGCAGTGTGAATGAAAAGTGGAGATCACGCACATACCATCAACATTACTCTTCTCAGCCACAGGTGTGTGCTGGCATCACAAGGGTAAGACGTGAAGGAAGAGAGTGAGGTTTTCCAGGTAGTTAGACAGACTGTAATTAAAGCCATAAGCCATAACTTCTTCCAACCTCACAGGTTATGCAAGGTAAAAAACAAACAAAAAAACCTCCCAATCACTCTGCAATTTTCAGACAAAGCCAATCCCTCAGAGGAGGAAGGAGCACAAGACATTTCTGATTGCACTGGGGAGCGTTCAGGGAAACCATGAGTAAAATAACGCCTGTTTTCTAACAGGAAGATCTTAGCAGTGGTTATAATTAATGAGGGAACAATTTGGAGGGCTGTGATTAATACTCCCTGATAGGACATGTGGAGTCAAAACTGGATGTTTTTCTAAAAGATAAACTGTAATCCAAACAAAAATCAATTTGGGAAATCCACTAGTCTGTGTCACAATGTCAATAATAATGGGATCATAGCTGATGCTTTTAACTTTATAACCCATGAATATAGTGAGTCATGAATACCAACAGTACTGTTCCTTCCTCAAGTGAAGTGTCTGGTGACATGATGCCTAGATATGGGTGGGTTATGATTAATGATATATTTCACTGTGACTTTACTCAAGAACATTTTTCCCTGATTATTGCCATGGCTTGGATAAGTTCTTTTTTCCAGGAACTATGATTCAAAAATTGACTTTAGCAAAAGCTCAATGTTTTTGTATTTATATCCATCTATGTTTTCCCAGCACAAAACAAGCGAAGATCTTCTAATGGGAAGTGGAGACAAGTGTTAATTATTTAGAATTGATACCAAAATGGCCCAGAATAAATTCATGAACACATAATCAGAATTTCTAATTTACCGCGAGGAGATGGCAATGAAGGTATGCAGCAGCTCAAACACAACAATTATAACTCTCTTGAGAAGGGGCCCCCAAAGTCTTTCGCACTGAATGAGGACAGTGAACATGGTGGACAGCTCAAAACAGATTAAGACACTTCTGCTGGACAGCTTCTGTTTACAGGTCAGGGAATTTGGTGGTATCATCATTCCTTCTTTCTCCAGTTTATCTCATTCCTTTCTTCAGCCATCTCCAATCTCTCAGTCATATGAAAAACAAAGGACAGTGAGAGCAGATTTGTGTTCCATTGGGTCAGCATTAAAAGACTGAAAACTAAGAAGGGAAAAAGAAGTTGAAGAGAACTGGGAACACTTTTGAAAGGCAGAACAGCATCACGTAGGAACAAAAACAACAACCTAGAAGTGGTTTCAGTGTAGCGTGTAGCAGTGTGACGAGCAACAGCAGAGATTAAATGACCCAGGTTACTACAATAATGTGCACAAACTGGTATTGCTGGCACTTGATGGAACTAAAGCTCCCTAATCAAACAGCAATAAAAATAATCCCATTTGCTCAGATGTCATTATTAAACTCCAAGGAAGCCAAAAACTGCCAGCACAAAAATGTGGCTATATAGCCCTTTTTATTTTCCTCATGTTTTTAAGCTCTTAGCAGTGAGTCTGACTTTTTTTCCAAGTTTTTCTCTGCTACCAGAAAAAGCTAGAATCTTCTCTTTACTTCTAAAAATTCTTTTAGATAGTTACTCTTTAAAAATTATTTTATGTTCCTTCAGTCACATCCCCAGTGCAATCAGCAAAATGCTCACTTTCCAACACTCAAAAAAAAAAAAGGGGCAGTAAAGAGAGGACACAAACACTTCTGTGCAAGCAAGTATCATCCAGCCATGGTGGGCATTCATGGCTCACTCTTCTGTCTACCTTATAGAACACTGAGATTCTTTGCTAGGACATGCTGAGAAGAAGACGGGCAGTACATGATCCAAGTCTGTGCAACTGGAGTAATCTTCTGCTATTGCATTATGTTAAGTGCAAGTCAGCTCCTTGCAGCATGCTTTGTATTTACTTGCTATCAAGACAGATTGCCAGTCTGAAAACACCACTTCAGATGTAAGACAAGAGGTTTGTTTTTAACTGTGCAGTGCTGTTTATTTGCCTGGCAACAAAGGTTCTTATAGGAGCTAGGGAGTTATGTTAGACCACGCTTAAGCTTCTCCTGCCTGAAAAATGTCAGGAAACAGTATCAGCTCTTTAGTCTGAAGACAAGCAGCCATAAGTTGATTCACTGAAACACTGGAGACATACTGAGAACATATTTAAGTATGAAAATGTATTGGCTTTCAGTGCCATAGTTAGTAATATGTTAGTTGGAATCTGGGAACCACCAGCTAGAAACATATTATTCGCAGTAATCATAAATGAGTATTTCTTCCAAATCCTGCCTTTACCACATCATGTGATAAAATATGAAAATTCAGAGATGCTGGACCTAACACATGTATGTGTAAAAGAGAAGTACCATCCAGCCCAGCCAAATGCGCCTCAAAAATATTGAAGGATGACATCTACCTTTACTGTTAAGACCTTTCCATTTTTTTTTCTGATCTAGTTCAAAAAAATTTAGTGCAAACACACAGACTCAACAGTTCAGTAAAAATCAGAATGCCAAGCCCGACAGAGCAACTGCAGAACTCTGATGATTTACATTCTGTATATGTTTCTTGCAAGGCTTATGATGTCCTTTAGTCACACACCTGGAAAGACTATGACTCTGCTTTAGGGAATTTATGTTCACGCAGTTCCTCCTTACTTCCTAAGGGCTTTGCACAAATTACAGCTTTTTAAATGAGCAGCATTCATTAAAACAAATTACCTGTACTGCAGCACTGCCTGGATGTGCCTCTAATGAGTCTTAGAGCAGTTTTGCTGTGTACTAGGAGACTAGAGGTAGCCCTGCCTTTTCACTAATCATACCCGTGCTAACTCCAAAGCCCCCAGCAATAATGTCTTGGCAAAGCTTCTCCACTTTTGGCATCGCTATAAATAGTACCTTCAAACTACTGTCAAGTTATCTTTGTACATTCCACCCTGCGCTAGTCGAAAGCAAGGAGAGTTTTGCTGTGGACTTCAGAAGAAGCATGCTGTAAGCCTGAATGCTGATCACATGCAAAGATGAGCTGGACAATCTTCCAAGTATGAAATGCTAAATGGTGACTTTGGCTGGGCCTAAGAGAGAAGAAATACTGTAGTCTTCCTCCAGCAAGGTTGACAGTATACTTTAATCAGCTGTCTAATTAATATGATTTAATAAATATTAATGTACAACAGTGCCTGCATAGGCAAAAGGTAATGTGAAACTTATCACTGGCTTGACTAGATTAACTCATTGCAATAGAGAAATGCAAATAAGTAACAAATCCAAGCATTTATATAAACTGCACTGTTTATTTTAAACACCTACAAGGCAGATTTGTACATGGGGGGGTTATGGACACCTTCCATATTGTTGCCACACCTGAAGTTTTTAACCAGTCCAGTATTACCCAGAGAAAGTCCTGCGGAATTCAGACTTTGTGAGCACAACTCTACATAAAACACTCCTCAGCTTGATCCTGGCTAGTAGTCCATGCACATCTGTAATGAATGGCTGGTATGCAGACAGCAGGCTATGACTTCATAGCCTGGCACCGTCATAGCAGGCATTATTCCATCCATATCGGAATGCAGTACCACTTTTTTGGGAGAAGTCATCTCTGGCTGATTTTGAGGAAGCAATTACGGAAAGAAAGTCAAGAGTATAGCTGAGAGTGTCACTTCCATGAAGTGGCTATCCTCCTGAGGAATTGCAATTAGAACAGAAATACACATATTCCTATCTGAGCTGGTATCACAACCACAACATTGTATTGCAAGGGCAGTAAATGTATTTAATATTTTCACCTTTTTTTTGACAGCAAGTGGGCACTTGATTCCCTTTGATGTGAGTGTTCCCCAGGCATCCTATTTAATTTTTGGCTTACGCAATACCCTGAGCTGAAGCCCAGAGATTGAACTGCAGCCAGTGCTGGCAGCTAGCTTTCTGCTTTCTGACACCTTAATGCATTTGGATACAAACACCCAAAATTTATTACCATTGCTCTAGTACTTGAACAGCTCTGTACAGCATAGAATTCAACAAAGAATGCCATGCCTTCAGGGACCCACTGGACACATGGCCAAATTTTCTCTTCATCTATAGCTTCTGGTAATATACTGGGTGTCTCAGATATGCTGTAACTTATGACTGTAAATCTATGTTAAAATAGAAACAGGACAAAAAAAGCACTTCATGGACTTTCTGAGTATTTTTTTTCAGTAATACTTGATTAAGACACCAGGGGGAAAAGGGAGAAACTTCTGCAGAAATTGTTGTTAGATAACTGCTTATTTTGCAAACCATACACTGCAGATCCATATTTATCCAGAAGTAAGCTTTTATGATATAGTAAGGAATAGTTGAGAAACTAAAGTCTCTGCTGAAAGGGATCCCAGAGCCAGCTGAGACCCTGCTCTAGTGGGAAAATTTGCACAAATACCAGCCCTTTGGAAGTCCTGGGCCACCTTTTTTACAGCACAAAATCCCACCTCCATCTCAGAGAAGATTACGTAATGACTGATAACTGATCTATACAATCTGTATAGTTGAATCCTTTAAGCTAAAAGGATTAGAAAGGGAATAGTCAAAATGGACTTAACAACAACAAATTCAAACTGTCCTTGTATAGAAAACACAGATGTACATAGGTCTTGCTCATTCTGTTTTCAAGTATGCACTTTCTAGAGAGACTGATAGAAAAAAAATCAATCTTCAAAAATCATAAAAGCTAGTGAGATACAAGTCTTGCTAGCTGTAAGAACAAAATGGTGCAGATAACAATTTTGATTTGCCTCTTTCAAGGAGGGAGGCAGAAAAAGACACATCAGGAGACACTGTCTAGAAACCATAATTTCCAGTATTTCGTTATAACTTCTGAAGCTATAAACCTGTTTTCAAAATTCAAAGATCTTCTGTCATTTGGCACTTTTGGAAAGAAAACCCATACCAAGTATTTCAAGAGTTGTGATACAATCAGGAGAGCTGAGGAAATGCAATAGGTATTTTTGAATTGCAAACTAACTCTTTCATATTAAATGCCATCAGAGACTAGTAAACTGGTTTCATGGAAAAGAATACTGCCATGTACTGTGAGAATAAGTGAACAAATAATGACATCCAAATTAATTTACAGTTACACTTTTCAGATGCCAATCTTTACCATAGTTGTTCTACTGCTACAGTTAATTGTACTTTCGCGAATCCTTGAGACTAAAGGTTTTGAAGAAAATCCAATTTACAAGACAACTAACAATTATTAAGTAACTAGAGCGACTTAGAATCGGAAGTTCTGGATTTCACTCTCCTATTTGCTGCTGACTTGATGCATGACCTTGAATAAAACACTTAACTTACCCAGACTGCAATCCTACCTTAACATGTGTCTCCTAAGACTGCTATGAGGTTTAATTCATTAATCCATCCCTATAAACCTTTCAAAAGCTTAAGGATGGAGGGGCCTATGGAAATTAAAATTATTAACAATATTTTCCTACATAGAGGTACACAGTGATGTATGTTTGATGTACAAATACAAAAGCAGAGACATATAAACATACACATGTTTTCACAGAATTTCTAACTTGTTCCCTCAAGTTACAGCAATTTGGAAATACACAATGAAGGAATGAACAAGACACATCTCTACAGATCCTTCATTTTCTGTGTAAGTAGCTCTAACGCTGCCTCCCCTTCACAGCACATTCATACAATTACAAATTATGGTTGTTTAACAATATTACGAAAATAAATCATTCTTACCCTCAAACCCTGCTCCATGGACAAGCAGAGGACCTGCCAGGGTGCTGTGTACCTGAACATGTTTGGCCCCTTTTGAAGACAGACAAATAGCAAAAGGCACACAAGTCTCTCAGGTCTCTGGGTTGCTTTGCATCTGAGGGATGCTTTAATGAAGAGAAATCTTTAAGAGGTACTCTTCAAGGGGCCACTCGAGCAGACTCTAAGACAGTGTTACAGCCATTCCACTTGCACCCCGAGGGACTGAATAACTAATTCAATAAGAGGCTTTTTTCCTCGGGAAGAGCTTAGCTCGTCCTCAATTAGCATAAATAGGATGACAACCTTTGAACCTCCCACTCCTCCCTCTGAGATGAGAGGATGGTGGACAGCATGTCATGGCAGGGTCGCTCCTCCCACAAATCTTGGGTTTGTTTGTTTCCATTGCAGGCATTTGACTCTACTTCACAAGTCCAGAAGCAGCTATCAGAGACCATCTGTAGCTTTGTCTTCTTTATCTTTGCTATTACCTTTTAGCCTGACTGAAAGGAAATCCCTCTTCCTCCTCTCAGGAGGGACTCCCTCCTGTCCCTGTCGCTGCCATCCTGACCTCTACTTGGTAATCGGCATAATAAAAAATAATAAATTCACACAGAAGCTGCTATGATCACTCTCATGTTACAATCACTACATTAAATAAAATTACCACCCTAAGTGAGACTGAAAGGTTTTCTTCAAAGTACCCCCAAGTGAGGTCTTTGCAACACTGGAAATAAGATATACTGTAGCCTTGCTCATGGTTCAACTTTCCTCAATGGTTATAATTTTTTTTCAATTAGAGAACAAGGCCTATTCTCAGAGACATCAAACTGGCAAAAGAGCAAAGCTCAGTTATTTTCTGCTTTTATTTTATTTAAGTGATGAATGCAAAAGGCACTTGTGAACCCTACTCCTGCCCGGAAAACAGTGGGATGCTGTACACATATCACCGCCACATTTGCTCTTCTTTTACTGCAGTTGTTTGTATGCACAAACCACCACAGATGCAAGTCCATACAAACAGATCAAGCAACTCGATTGTCCTGGTTTCTTTCTTTAGCTTCAATAGAGGGAGAAGAAATAATTTTAGTTTTATATTGACTCAAATCTGACTCAGTGAACCTCAATATTTTATCTCCAGTACTTGTACTGCAGCAATGCCACCCACATAAATTACCGGGATACCGGAAGACCTGTACAACAGTTGTCTCTACAGCTACTCCCACCAGAGAACTGAGGCTGTGCTCAGCACTGCTCCCCCTTCAGCTCAATGTACAGAAAGCAGTCATAACAGAGTTCTGCTTGTCCTATTGCAGCACACACTCAACTGTTCTGTGAGGAAAATTCTCAGAAAAAATGAATCTCCCCGTAAATACTTTGTCTTTCTTGACAGTGATGAGACAAACAGCCATTGAAAACACTTATACCCTACTAAAGTACTGATTTGACCAAGTACTTGGCAAACACCAAACACACCTGAGGTCTGGACTAACATGGATTACAGGAGAATTTAGATTAAAACACAAGATAGAGAAAATGCTGCCTTCTGCTAAAGAAACATTAAGTTACTTCAGTATGGCCAAGGGTAGAACTGTGGATTTTGGTGAGAAATGGTCATTCTACATATCCTTTGAACCTTCCCATGGCCAGATTTGCAAACAAACGATGTGGCAAACAAATGCTTGTCTGCATGCATCTTCACCTTGTACCTTCTTAATAACTCTTTTTTTTTTCTCATTGCCTATATGATGAAGTTTATACCACAGTATTTAACTCTAAATACCACAGCATTTAAACTCCAACGTTAAATGAGAATATAGATACAGAATGGATCAACCTAAGTACTAAGATACAATTCTGCAGACTTGACAGTGAACTAAGTCTGCAAAAACACCTGAAACCTAGGAGATCCTAAGGAAAATACTAATTATGAATTTTTTTACCTTAATATAGAATATTAAACAAGCTTCTTAAAAAGAAGACCTCTGATCTTTGATTTTCATACTGGAACAACTGAGTGCTCTTGAACAGCTCAGAAACCAGCTAGCTGGAAATGTGATATATCAGCCATATTTAGAACAGTTAATTAACTGTGAACAACACACTGAAGCTGCTTTTACATCTTTTGCATTAAGAAAAAAGAATTCAAGCAAGTAAACAGTTAAAAATGCATAATCTGAACTTTTATGATCTTACACCCATACAAATATAATTTGCTTATTTTCTGCAGAACTAAGCCATCTTTTCTCCCCTTTCTTTCTAGGTTTTTTTCCCTTTATTTTAAATTAGGAAAAAACAGGTGTACTAAAACATCTTCAGCCCACAGCCAATTTTAAGTGAGATCACAGAGCTGCTGATGTTAATATAAACATTTGCATATGAAGATCACAAAGTCAATGCAATTGTTGACTTGTCTTCAGGGAGAAACAGCGAACAAACACACTAAAAGGGACTGTGCCATCCAAGCAGGGTCTATTGACAGAGAGTACATGTTAATGAATGCCCACTGTGTCTGAAAGCCCATCATTCTTCCCTTTCACCAAAAATCATTAACACCAGGGGAGAGCTTTCTAGGGCTCGGAAGTCAAAATACTAACACTCACAGCATTTCTCTCCAGTGGCTTGTTGTCAGAAGAGTTAGTGTTGAAATCTTCTTGGAAGAGGTAGGCAGGATTTACAGTACTGTTCTACTGTTCTACGCAAAATGCAATTGGTCCTTGGCGGAGAATGCAAAGCACGTACCAATAAATATCACACCCACATTCTGTGGTTTTTGTTTCTCAAGCAAGAGTCATTTGACTTCCTGTGAGACTCCAACAGCACAGGATTTACTAGTGCTGCCCTTCTACTCCTTCTTTTATTTCCCATTAAATACAAAGCCTTAGGATAAGGTTAAGAACTTATTCAAGCTGATGAAGCCAGAAAAGTTGTTTATCTTCCAGTTGTCCATGAGTAAAGAAGATGAGACACTGCATCAAAGAGAGAAAAACCTCCTGCTGTGAAAAATGCATGTGTCTAAAATATTAGACTGGAATTTAGGAGACCAAATTCAATCCCAGGCTCTGATGTCTTGGAAAAAATCACTTAATCTCAGCGTCTTTTATAAGAGCATATTTTGTGAGTTGTGTGCAAAGAGTGTGCTTATGAGGACATCTGCCAATTTAGCTCCTTCTTTGAAGACTTTAAACTAGTCCTTAACATGACATCAGTGAATGAGACTGATCCATACTGTACCTTTTTCCTTTTGGTATCCCCAAAGAATCTAAAAAGAAAAGGCACCCAAGATTTTAAACTTTTTTTCCTTTTACTGCCCATTGAAATGGTTCATTACATTTTCCTGGTCCCTCAGTGCCCCACTGAAATGCAATGGCTCATGCAGTAGTGTGTACTGCAGTCCCAGAAGTGTGAGGAAGACTTCTGCTTCCGTTCCTCTGCTCACCACTTCTGACATCTGACAGAGGGGAACCTGAAATTCCCTGAAATGCCTTTGATTTTGTCCACACTATATGCATGCGCAAACACAGACATGGCGTGAGGAATAAGGCATCATTGTGCTCTTTATTCCCTTACAAAAGGTCGGGAATGATTCACACCTGTCATACAGAACGTAGCCTGGCTGGCAAAGGACACCGCCACTTAGGAGCAAGAGGCTCTCTCAGTCTTGGCCATGAGCACTGAAAGATTTTAAATAACCACAAGGTTTGACAATTGCAAAATACGTGGTTTGATGATCTGAAACTTGGGCAAAAGTATTAGGGAGTCTAATCCTGCCTAGTCTCCATCTGTAATTACTGAATGTCATGAGCACTTTATTGCAAAAACAAGAACTGCAGAACAGAACAAGAAAGTCCAAAAATTCAGCCTGGCAAGCTCCTCAGGAAAGAGTGACATGTATTTTTAGTATTGTTGCTTTTTTATTATTATTTTTACTTTTGTTATTTTGTACTACTGTACTGCTGCTCTTCCCTTCCTATGGCAAGAATCCTCCTACAGGTATAAACCCCCCATTTTCCATTCCTGTCTCCAGGATGGAAAGGAGTAAGATAGAAATTTTAAAGCAGCCAGTCTCTAAATCTCCTGAATTAAATTTATCATTTTGTTCATCTTACCTCTTCATAATCACATAAGCACAACACTTCATAATCTTCATTTTACATGTGACATAAAAGATCAGATTCAAAATTATCATCAGACAATATATGCAAGATGTCAGACAGTACACAGAAATATGCAGCAGTATCAGCAACATGAGAACCATGTCTTTTCCAATCATATATCCCAAAGGCTAAGCAAATTTTCATACACAGATGGAGAAGCTTGAACAAAAGCAGCAAAGTTTTATCCGGACTCTGGATGTGAAGCCTGGAACATGCAAAGCCAGAAAACATCCTATTGCTTTGTGAAAGAAAGTCAAGTTATTATGCAGGTGTGCTAATGATTGGGTGCTGAGCCCAAAACTTTTTTTTTTTTTTATTGTTTTGTTTTGTTTTGGTTTTTTTTGTTAGTCAGTCTAAAGAGCTGTTTCTTCCTACAAAACCCATCTCCACTGTTTTCTGGTAAAACTCTGTGGATACAACACTGCTGCTATTATTCAATGCCCATCTTCCTTACAAAAAAAGTGCCGTCTCTAGGAAAACAAGAGTGTGTAGTGATTACACAATCAGCTAGTACTAGGTGATCCAAGGAGTAATAACACAAGGACTATTCCAATAAGACCATTCACAAGAAGTGTACTAAATGCCGAGTACTAAATAATTTTCTCAATACTTAGAAAAAACTTGTTTCATCACAAGAAAAATACTTTTAAAAAATATTTTAAAGTGAAAACAAGTAATACTAACTCTAGGTGACTATGGTCTGGACTGACTGTCTAAAAAGATTAATTCAGGTTAAAAAAAGGAACTTGAGGAGCACAATTTTCTACCTTCTCTTTGAGAGGAAAAGCAGTAAGAAAGGGTGTAAGAAAAAGGTATTTTGGACAGATGCTCTGCAGCTATACATGAATGTGACTCGACTGCATTTATGAGAAGGAATGTATGAGATCATGAGTTCTAAGATCTTAACAGTTGCTGATTGCAAAACTTCCCTTGAATACATCAATCTGTGCACTGCAAACAACTAGTGATGATACTGAGGCATGATCAATGAGGTTTTCACATCATACAGAAAATTACTTGGCTTTGTGAAGATTTAGAACAGCTTCCTAGTATGTTGTGAAACAAATCCTACCACCAAAAACATGGGAAGAAGACATCAGGCAGTCCCCAGTTAAGCTTTAGGTTCTCTGGTTTAGCTGCTAAGGCATGGCTCACAACACAAGGAATTTAAGTGGGTATCTGGTTGTGGAGTACAATGAGCTTTAGACTGGGCTCATTCACTGGTATTCACACGGCTCTCCCTAAGCAGGAAATCCTGAATTTTCACTCACATTCTTTTCAAAACAGATACAACTGCTGCTTGACCACCTTTTAACCTCTAAAAGACCAAAAGCCAAACTTTTTTTACAAATGGGAAAGATGACAAAAATCCTGAAGCTATTAGTAGAAGAGGAAACTCCCTTAAAATCTTCACTGGAACTGCTATGGGGGGGAAAGAGAGAGATCATCCTAACTCTGAGACACACAGTGTAAAAAGAACATGAAGAGAGGACAGAGTGGGATTTACTACATAGTACACAGTCTGTCCTGGAAAATACTGAGTGACTGCCCAACAGTTCTCCTTTTCAGCTTTTCTAGGGTGTCCCTGTCTAGGTAATATGCCAAGTGTGCTCCTGGGCTGTCTACACAATCATGGAACTGCAGCCTCTTGTGGTTTAGCAGAAAATACCACAAGCACTTAGATGACAACAATTGGGATCATGTGTAACTCACCATGGAATAACAGGCTTTTCATTAGCCCAACAGCACTTGAAAGATGCTGGCACTGTGGTTTTGATACTGACACAGGGAGAGCAGGCAGCCACAGTCACATGGCAATGCAAGCCAGGCCAAAGGAGCTGCTGCTATCCTGCCTACCTCTGCCCTGACTGTGCTGGGTTTGGTTGTCTGCCTGATGATATGGCTGAAGAGTATTCTTAATAAAAAGAAAGGAGTGATTAACATCTGTCAAAATTCAGATTCCAACTGAACAAATATACTATTACACATCATAAATTGACACTGCAGTATCCTAACCATCATATTTACCTTGAGTGGTCAGCTAGTGAGCCACCAGCTCAGCATCCCACCTCCTAATCCTGTGAAATTTGTTCAGCTCACAGTTCAAAACAGTGTTTGTGTGAAGTTCAAATTCACAAATATGCTTTCCATTTGCAATACCTCAGACCCCACTGCAAAACTGCTTCAGGAACTTTAACAAACGCATGTTATGAAATGGACTGAGAGAAGAAGGAAACAAAATTTTCTGCATCATCTGGTCCCATCACCTGTTGTGGCAGGAAAGCACGACAGCTTATCATCTTCATGGAGTTATTCAAACTCTTGTCTTTAAAAAAACAAAGAACATTTGTCCCCACTGTTGCCATGGCAGTGTTAGTCTTGATCCTCAAGGGCTGGCTTGCAGTTTCTAATCTACATCTACTGATATCTAGTTCATCTCTTTTCTTTTTCCAGTACTGACCATTTGATTTAGTAACCTACTGCCCTTCTGGTTGTTTCCCTCCCTGATGCATATATAAACTTCTGATATATCCCAGTACGCAATTTTCTAGCCTAAACAAGTAAAGCTCCTTTAAACTCAAATTGTATGTCAGGCTTTCATCTCTTGGCTGTCCATGCCCTGTGCAACCACTGCAGTGTCAATGCAGTGGAAATGCTCTGACTGGTGAGTAATCATAACCAAAGAGGGAAGAAATTCTCTTTGTATTTATTGCCACATAAGTAAAGTCAGCCCTCAGGGAAACACCTGGGTACATAAGGAAGGTATTTATACAGAAAGCATATGGGCAAAAAAGGGTGCATGGCACAGGAGGTGCTGACAGTCGGCGGCAGTGCAGGAGACGGTCACAGTTGTACCACTCTCATCTGACAGGATTACACAAATTAAAAGATGACAATAGCTGCATGCAGACGGGCATTTCAAATATAGACATTTTCTCCAAAAGTGGTAGCAGCAGCAACAGCTGTGCTGAAATGGCAGTGAGTCAGTGCACCAAGAAACACAGAAAGTATGTCGTCCTTCATGGACTGTCTTACAGCTGCTCCTCTCAGACGGCTCGACACAATTTCTTACCCTCTAATTGTCTTCCAAGCTCAACCGACACTGAGATAATGAGTGAATGATTAAGCACCAGACCATGCTACTCTATGCCCTGGATACGATTACCAAAGTTACAGTGCCAAGCTAAACACTTGCAGCTCATTTCCTTTGCATGAAATGGCATCAGAAGGGAAAAACGAAACTGAGGATGCTCATGCAACCACTTTGCTTACAGGAGAAAAAATTTCAGCAACTCAGTGGGGAACTCGGTGAGAAAACCCCTTCTCCCTTTGCACCACTCTCTAACTCTTTGTGTTGCAGCAGTCAGTACCACCACAACCACAAAATCGGTCACTTCTCAGACTGTTTCATGCCACTGCCCTGACACAAGCAATTGCAGAATGCAACAAACAGTTTTCAGAAATATGGATCCAAGCCTTCCTGAATCGCATGTCACACTCCTCGCCCTGCTATCAGCACCAGCCCCTGCCACCTCCTGGCTCCCTCCCAGCTTCATTCTTCCTGGCACTCCATTCCCTGCTGTGCCCTGGCCCCTCTGCCAGCACCTCTTCTGCACACCTGAGCATGGCTGAGGCACTGCTGGCACTATCTGCCGGCATTCAGAGGCTCTCTGTCCTGCTGATTTCGGGGCTGCACAGCCTTGGGAAACTTTAAGAGAGGTTATCCCTGCATGGGTACATGGATCTTGGTGCCTCAGAATAGAACCCATTGGCACAAACTCTTTGCAGCTATGGCTATGAAACTGGGTATGGAGGAAAACTGCTCTTCTTTGCTCACTCAAGTCTCAGCCTCCCTCCTAAAACTTCTCATAAAGCCTACATCTAGGTCTCACGCACTGACTTTTGCACTACAATGGAAAGAGGGAAAACAGAAAGATACAGTCCCAACTAGAAAGTCCCCAGCAGCTCCAGCCACTCAAAGATGTTCCTGTTCACCAGCTTATCTGAGAAAGTTCACCACCTATATGGCATGGTTTTATCATGGCTTTTATATTACATTTTCTTTTTTCCTTAGGAATAGAAGTAATACCATAAATATTTGTGCCAAATAAAGTGTTGCATGACAAAATTATTGGCGAAAAAACTGCCAGTTGAAACATCAGTGTGAAACTCATCCTATTTTCCTTGGACTAGGTAGATGTTGAGTCCTTCTGAAAAAAATAGTTTCTAAATGCAACTTGGGTAAGTCTGGTGAGTGGAAACCAGTTCCACTCAATCAAAAAATCGTAGGAACTTGCAATGTATTAGCCTCATCCCTCCTAAATCCTTCACAGCTTCTTCCCACCTTGTTTTGATCTTCCATTTTATTGCAAAATGGTGTCTTTTACTGTCTAGGTTCTGTCCTTCCAGCAGTGCACACTCACAGCTAATGGTCTGTGCCCCTACTCAGGTCTTTGGAAGAAAAGCTGTAACTCCAAAGGACATATTCAGGCACTGTATTCCCCGATAAAGATCACTGCAGAACCACTGGGGGATAAAGAACAAAGATCCATGAGTTCCCCCCATGACAAGGCTGCATATAGAAATTAATCTCAAGAAGAAGAGATACGATGACAGCACCACGATCCTGGTAGCTTGGTTTTCACAAAAGTAAAAGCAGCAGGAGAAACACTAATATAATTCCAGCTGTGTCAAATTCTTACCTGTCATTTCAATGAATAAATATTCCATTTACTTTGGTCAAATATTCCTCCAGGTGTGTCAGGTATTTTATGTATTTGAAGAATGCTCAGCATTACCTTAGCCTGCTCCTGTCATTCCTTCATTTTCTATGAATTCACAAAGTCTTGTCCCATATTAAATCTCAACAGCTACAACAGCCTCCCATCATGTGCAAAGTACTCAACTGCCCCAGGGCACACTCTTTTCCTCTTAATTCTCCAAACAATGCTTCTTTTCTTCTTCCTTTTAGCTCAATCCCTTTGAAAATGGTTGAATTTTGTACAGGATTTGTACAGATCCCCTCATTTTCTGTTAATTAATTAGTTATAATAAAGCAACATTTATATATAAGCTATGAAAAGTAACTGCACTGCCTCTTGAACTCTTCTTACACTGAAAGCTTTCTACTAAAAGGCTTTCTCTGACAATAAGTATGGACATCTGTGCAGAGACCCCTGCTCCCATCTGCTGACAGACGCTGTGAGACTACTGCACTCCTTTCACCCACTTCCAGTGTTTCCAACATGCCACACAATCTGAGTTTTCTTTATGGCAACTGAAGTTTTCCCTTCCTGGTGTTGATCCTGCTTAAGGAGTGTCTGCACAGATCAGGCAGAGGCCGAGTTTGTCCCAGCTTTCTCTAATGCCAGATGTCGCTGCTGCAGGGCACAATTAGGGAAAACAACCCTTTGGGGGGAGGGGGAGGCAGAAGGCTGCTTTGGTGCACATGCAGATGTCTTCACACACACACACACACAGAACACAGACACGTGTGTGTATGCCTGTATTGGTGCACAAGGAGATATATTCCTGCCGTGTGGACCCACAAGTCGGTTTCTGGTGCATCGTTAACAATAAGTTCATGTTGCTTGCACAAAATGCCACTTAGTCCCTGCCAGGATGGATAAAGGCTGCTATTGTGCAAGAATCTCACTTAAGATATGGAGCATTTTCAAGGATGAAAGCACTCCAGTCATTTGCAACTACCTAGAAATCCAGCAGCGGGACTAATTCTCAGATTAATTCCATACTATGATGCCTTCTGGAATCACTTTTTACATGCTGCTTTTTTGCCTACACTGATTAGCCACCATGCACTTAGACAAAATATGTGCTACTGCTATTGAACTCATAACCATATGGTTATTGCACCAGCTCCTCCATCCATCTGGCTGGAAGGGTGGGCTGTATGGCTATGAGGAGTGGCTGTGCATTACACAGGCACAAATGCTTGTTTGGCTCAAGACACTGAGACCAGTTGTGCCTTTCACAGAAGTCTGCTATGTCTTGAAATGCCTTAAGAGCACATGTGAAGAGAGATGCTGAAAAATGAGTCAACCCTTCCCCACCCCGATTCAGTTCAACATACTGCTTCCACCATTCAACAGTTTTGGGTTGAGGTATGATGCTGTTTGCAGACTTGCAGCTGCCATTCACAGTGAGTGAGGGTTGTAACAGACAATGAAGATGTGCTAGGTTACAGCCGTTTAGACAGACAGACTGATCTTACCTATCTTTCACAGACAACCACCTACATTCTGGTACGATCCAAAGCTGATGGTGCTGCATATGGAGATAACCCTTGTCCTTAGAAAACAGCTACATTTCACTTCAAGATATCTTCTAAGGTGCAAGAATAAACAAATGCTAAAGTATCAATCCATGAAAGTCAAAAGACCTGCAGCTGATCATTCAGCTACTCTCATTCGAAACCAAAGACAGGTGTTTTAAAATCTGGTAGCTAACACAATAATCACTGAGCACAGATGAAGCATGAGGTAAATACGAGTTCTTTAATCTAGTTTTCACTTAAAAGGTTGGTTACAAAGAAGAAAAAAAGTAAATTCACTGATGTCTCTTCCTTAATCTAAAATGCAACACTGCAGCTTTGTGAGTTGATCATAGATGCCTTCAGTCGATATCACAGACACTTCTGCCCTCCTGCAGGAGAGGGTGCTCCTATCGTTGTCAAGGAAAGCAAAACACCAACATTTCTATCTCCTGTAATTTGCAAACAACAGCCAAGTACAAGTGAGAGTCAAAGCTGTATAGAAACAGATGTTTGACTAACTGCAGCACCTGTGGATGTAACCAGCCAGGGTGCTGGCTGTGAGCGGCAGCCCACTTCTTCAGAGTCAAAATCAACATTTAAAAGGAAACCCTGACGCTCTTTCATTAGCATTGTTTAAGAGTGCCTTGTTAAGCCAGAAAGGAAGGAGACATTTGGTTTCTAAGGAGCACCACCAAACAAAATACCATCTAAACAAGATAAATGTAGCAGCCTGAGCAAGTTTCTCGGCATGTAACTCCACCTAGGAATTTCTCTTGCGAAATTGGTCTCGCCGGTGCTTCCAGACCCATCTGCTGGGATAGACCCAGCTCGAGGGGATCACTTTCATTTGTACACCACTTATGTGAATGAGTTGTGTGCAGGTATGTGTAAATTCGTGCTTCTGTAAAGCCTGCACACCGTGCTCCGACACTCAGATGGCGCCCAAGACAGATCCTAGAAGCCTAGACGGGGCAGAGGGACCTCGGAGAGAGAAAGCCTCTCCCTCCCTCGTCTGAAGAGCCCTTCTCAGGCCGCAGAGCTCCACGGGCACTGTTCCAGAGTGCAGGGTGGAACTCACGGATAGCCCAGCACGGAGGCGTGCCAAGCCCACCCAAAGGCCATCCTGAAGGCACAGCAACACTTTCACACCTTCTTTTCCCACCCACTGCTGTTCCCTGCCTGGAAGACACCAGCTTCCCTCCACACTCTCTACACAGTGCTTCCAGCAAGGTATTCTCCATACGAAGCGTGTCTTGTTAGTGGTGCTGCACATGTGGCCTGGGAGAAATGAAACATTTTTGTTGCTTAACAGTTCTCTGGTGGAAGCAGATCCTCTGAAATGAGGTTAAACACGTAAGTCAGGTTACCCATGCCAGCCTGTGAACACGACAGCTAGCAGCAGGGAATCACCTGCATCTTTAGAGACATTACCTGACTGCCACTAAATCCTCTCTCTGAGACCACAGAATCATTTACATTGGAAAACACCTCTAAGACAATTGAGTCCAGCCATTAACCCGATACTGCGAAGGGCACCACTAAACCATGTTCTTAAGTACTATTTCCCAGCTCTTTTTGTTTCTTCAATGGCTTCTTCCCTATTTTAGGAAACAACCCCCTTTCTGAGGGACCATCCAACCTCAATTTATGTATGCTAAAAGCCTCAGACACAGATCTTGCCCAAACTGTATTTGTGTTTCCACCTGTATTTATTCATTAACAGTTGTGGTTTGTTTTTAATGGTGCTTTTATTCCTGTGCTTTTTGTATCAAGTGCAGCAAAGGAAATTTAAGGCTAGTGCAAAGCTTGTGTAGTTAATTGAAACACTCTTCTGTTACAGCCAGGCAATAACATGTCTGCCTTCAAATGGTGCTGGTGAGAAAAAGCAAGAAATGGAAGTACATGAAACAAAGTCACTGTTTGAACTACTTTTGGAGCACTTCTTGGCTGTCATTGAACCTAACTTATGTCCTTATTTCTAGCAGGTTAAACATGGAAATTTTCCTGGGAAGAAAGGCTGCAAGAATGGCTCCTTGAGTGCTTTCTCTTAGGTTAATATCTTACTGCATGGCAGAACAATTTCAAGGGTCTGTGATGCTGTGGATGTGGTGGTAACACCTTTCTCTGCATCCCTCTGGAGGCCCAAATTAAAGAATAGAAGCAGAAGGAGGAAGCTCAAACTGAAGAAAGTATCACAGATGTGTAAGACTCAAAAGAGAACAGACACAGCAACTTCCCCTCAGAGATGAAGGCTGACGCTAAGATTGTAAAAGTGTGCAAGCAAGGAAACAGGGAGCAAGATGACTAAGATACAGCATCCATAACATTCATTTTTTTCACCAAATTTATTCAGTATGTAGTTGTCACTAAGGTATTAAAGAACACCAGACAACTGGAGAGAAGCATGTGCCATTGTGCAATTAAAGTTAAAACCAAACAGAAAATGGGGAACTTATTCCACTTTATGGCTTTTTCTTTGGGCTGAACTGTACCTATTTGTTTGTTTTATAAGTTTTTCTGTCAGATATTTTAGAGTATCCTGGTTCATTGTGGGTGCCCGAGCATTGAAAGGGCCCAAGAGACTTATGTGAAGTGATGTAAATGCTGTGCACATCCACACAGAGACATGGTGCACTGCCCAAGTGACTGGAACAAGGAGGACATGTTCACAGACCGAGCAGCCTCAGCAAAGTCAAAACCTTTAAAATGGTGCATTCATTGGGGAGAGTGGGGCAGGATGTGTTTTCATCATATCCTTTTCTGTAGGTGGCTAATGAGCTGCACATAAATAATGACAAGTCTCTTGTGCAGCTGCTCTGTGGTTAAGGATGGCCTTGGGGCATCATGCTACTAAGGGCAGGGACTCGTGTGAAATGCTTTACAAGCATCTCAGCCACCTGTTTAGGAGGGGCAGTAGCTACAAATTGTAAAGTATGGACACATGAGCCCTTCAATTCCTCCTGTTTATCACATCGTTATTAACTTTTCACAACTTGATTATCAGGATGAGGGACCTGGGCAGCACTTCCATCACACATTCTCACAACGAAATGATAAGGAGTATTATTGCTCCATCGTGAGCATAAGCAGGTCTGTTGGTGAGTCAAATGAAAGCCATTCTATTTTACTCTAAAGGACAGTTATCAAAGAAATGTTCAAACAAGGGGAGGACTGGTTGTTTGCATTTCATGAAGGTGTGGGACTCCGTCCTGAGTTTACAGACAGCAGCTGGAGGAGCTGGAAGGCAAGCTGCATTGTGAGCAAGCACAGGGATTTGTCCCAACTTAAGCAGGAAAGTCTGGGTGTATCTGAGGTGACAGAGACGCATTTGAGGGAGAAATACAAAACGCTGTGTCCCAGGACTCCCAGCCAAACCTACTGATAGCCTGTCAGCCCCTCCCCATTGCTCTCATTCTTTTATGGTCTCCTTATCACGACTATTAATCCCTCCAATTTCACTGGCCTTTTCTTACTGCTTAGGCAGAGATATCCCTGTCAGATGTAAGGGATGCAGTCCGCCAAATCTTAGAAGTAGTATGAGAACAATTCCTTTCAAAAGCATCAATATCGGTCAGTTTTGCCTAATCAATGAGTCACAGTTTATCTCGTTGAAACTGGGTGCAGAACTTCACTTGACTTCAGTGCGCACAAAGCAAAGGCACTGCCGAGATGTTTCGCATTTTTGCTAAACCCTCACTGCATTTTATAGAGGAGAAACAGGCAAAGGCAACATGAATTCCTGAGCATCTGTGGCACTCCTGTGGCACATCCACACCGTGTTTTTTCCATGTGAAATGAATGCTTGAAGCAAGATTTGAAAAGCCATGCCCGAAGAACTGTAAGAAAATACAAGAGTGGATCAAAGCAGCAGTCCTGTCTCCCCTTGCCTACATCCTTTCAGAGCTCAAGTCCTGGGGGATGCTAGTTTGTTAACGTTGTTAAAGGTCAGGACCAAAGTCCATCCATGTTAAACAACAGCAGAGACACATGATTTGCTGTCTAGGCTTGTGCTTCCTCCCCACACCACATCCTCATGCTAAACTGAGCTAAATTTTTCCCAGAGTATTCCCAATGTGAACCATCACTTGATCCACAGGCATATGACCGACCTCTGTGACTGTCTCCAAGATCAAGAGAAACTGGAGAAACATTTTTGAAGTGTGATTAAGATATTTTAATAGGTTAATTAAAAAGCAATGGTATTTCACACAACGGCTGCCCTTACTGCCAATTGTTCTACTGTTCTTTACTCTCATGCTGCATTTTAACTTTGGCATCCTCTATGATTCCTTAAGCTCCATTAAAAGAATTCAACAGACATACATCACTCAAAAAGGACATTTTTTATGTGCTTTTAAAGAAAAAGCATATGTTTTTATTTTAAAAAGAATGTATTCTGTGGAATAACTGGTATGAAAACAGAAGGAAACATTCTTGAAAAATTACATAAAGTAATGTTATTAGAAAAAAGTTCTTACTTAAAAGAGCAACTGCATAGATACCTGTAACTTAGTTTATACTAAGCTCATTCATAAGCACAGCACAAAATCTAGGAAAAGAATAGATCTTCTTGAGACTTCTTACTTTGAAGACACAGAACAGTAAGACTAAAATGATGTGACTCTACAGAAAAAAACATGCCCAGACATGGCTAGGAGTATCAATCAAAAACCAAGCCTAAATAACAAGGCTCACACTTTCTCCCAACTCACAGATGTACTAGGAAAATATTTTTTCATTTGGTTTCCTTCTCTCTTCTCTTGCATCATATCAATACAATACTTTGATCTAAGAAAACTTCATCTCATTTTCTCTGCCCCATTTCCAATCCCCCATGTTGGCAATACTGCCTTAGGAAAAGCAGGTAAGTCCAAAAATGACAGGAGAGATCTTCTGCCTGTCCTTGAAGTGCACTGCTGATCTTTCCTGCCTGTTCAAATGTTTTCATCCACTCTTTTTCAAGATGAAACTGACAGTGGCATGAAACAACTGACTGACTCTTTTCCTTTAGCCTTATTTTCCTTCTTGTTCATTTTACAATTTCTGTCTGCCTTAGACCATTCACTTTGATGACAGTGTGTCTGCTTCAAGGATAGTAGCATTTGGAACTGCAAAGGAAGCAAAAGTGAGGGACTGAAGCACAGCACCACCTCCCAGTGAATGGGACGAGACAGGAATGGTCTAAATATTTAAGTCTCAGAAGAACACTCACGAGGGTGAACTGAACTATCTTCCTCAAAATGTCTCTCTTTCAAGGTCCTTTCAACAAGGCACAGGTAATTAAGGAGTCTCTGAAAGTTCCATGCTATTATTTAAGCATCTTCAGTAAGTGATTTTATTATTTCTTCTGGTAGGCTTGCATTCAAATACTTTACCTGGAGAGAGGTGAACTATCTTCAAATGCACTTTTAAATCTTGCCTAACAAGGGGCACATCTCTCCTGACCAGCTCAGCTGCTACTTGCACTAGCTGATAGGCAGATGCTTGTAAATAGCTCCTTCCTGTAGGATGATGAGATAAGGAAAGCATTTGCTCCCTGATTTTCTGTGCAATTATTTTCACGGGAAAGGTGCTTTTGTAAATCTGTAAATGAATCACAATCTTCAAATGCAAAAAGAGAACAAAGGCTGAAATGAAAGACTGCCTGTGATCTGGCTGCCTTGTCTAAAAACTTCTCTGGAGAAGGCCGTCCTGTATGAATTAAAAGCCTAAAATTTTGTTTGATAGGCGCTTTTTTTGTCTCACTTGGCTGCTTCCAGAGTTACATACACTACAGAAAAAAAAATTTTTACATATAGACAATGAGAAAAAAGCTAAAGATGCTAATGGAAGAAAAATTCAAAAGGATTAAAAGGTTGCATCAAGCCATCTAGAGAACCTTCCACTTCTTCACTGCTTGAGCCCTCTGATAACTGGAAGTACTTCTACAGTTTGTAATATTTCAGTGTGTGATTGGTAGCATTGTTCTTGCCTGTCTGACCTTCAGAAGATATGGGAAGATGAGCTAAAAATTAAAATATGAATATGCAAAACCTGTGTTTAACCTAAGCCCTCCTCACTTACCAGCCCAGAACAGTATCCACCACAAAGCATGCGCTTTGGCATGCAAAGGAAATTCATATTTGCTCCTACAACAAAGAACATCTAAATTTTTGTGATGTGGCAGTTATGTGGCAGGATATGGTCCTCTTGTGACCAACAAACAGTAAGCTGCACATCTTAATCAGCCTGCCTTTCCTATTCTCATTATATTCTTACACCTGACACATTTTGTACATATATCAGGGCATGTGACAGGCACCAGAAGCATCTCCTATCACTTAACTCTAAAAACTGAAGGGGCAGACATGCATACAGAGGGATGACATCCTTCCATTTTGTCTTATGACCAGTGTGCATTGAAATGTGTGACAGGGAAAGGGGCTCTGGTCCCACTGGATAGCAGGGTGAAAATTGCTACAGCCATTCCCCACTTGAAGGCGGTGGGGGTGGGGTGTTGCTTCCAAAGGAGGCATCACAAATCACTCTTCCTTAAACCACCTGTACTTAAGGGTGCAATCTGGACTATTGTCCCCAGAGAACCAGAAACATTCAAGCCCTCCCTATTCAATCCACTTGACCTGCTGTAAACCTCCTCTTTCACAGAAAAAGGTCATCTGTAGGTTCTGCCGACTACGCTAGCAGCTGCTGCAACTGTTGATGGCATTTAGTCAACCCTGAACTCATAAAGAATTAAGGGCCCTTTCAAAACTGTTCCATTCCCCTGGAAGCATGCACCAGGAAAGCACTGCTCTTGCTCTGCCATGAACAGGTGTTGTATTTGCTGAAAACAACTCAGAGGCAAAAGATCCATTAATATTCTTGCACAAATCCGATGGACTTAAAAAACCCTTCTGAAAAAGAAAACAGTAAAGCAACCCAACCCCACAGGCAATTAAACCCTGCCTAAGGAGACACTTCCATGGCTCTAGTTTTTGAGTGATGTAAGAAAGAATATGAGAATATTGAACAATATGATGCACTTTGAAATTCATAGGTAGATCTAGTATAATAATCAGATCATAAATCCTGGGGGCACACAGAAAGCAACTAAGAAAACATGTTCCACATGAAGAGTCCGAACTTATCTTGTGCAACAAAGGGCAGGAAGTTTTGTCTTTAAGGTCACCTCAGTGAGAAGCTAGCCATTCTATTTAAAAAGACACTGTATGTTCCAAACCAGAAATGCTTTAAGCATGCCTTAAATTAGAGAAATCTTTATGTGCATCAGACCTAATTCATGAATACCCCAATATCAACTGTAACTGTGTAATTATCAGCTGTCTGTACGGCCAAGCTGAGCCCTCCAAACCTAAAGTATGCTTATAGAAGCTGAGAATGTTATATGCAAAAGGAGAACATAACCTAGAGGGTGTAAAGGTAATTTTATGGAATAAAATCAGGTTTGTAATATTAAACATATGCACCCAATGACTAATGGAAAACCCAAAGGCAAAACATTTTGTCTTGACCTATTTTTGTTCCCAAACATGTTTCAAGAACTGTTTCTGCCTGCATCTTTAAGTAAATTTAGAGGTCTAAGCCATGTGCCATAGCTCCGAGTCTCCTGTTTCAAAGAACAATACAAAATGTGCATTACAGGACTTGTGCTGGAGTATCCCAACAGCAATTCCCACCTCTAAAAGATGCATAATGCCGTGCTTTAACACAGCTTTCCCCCTGAATTCAGTAAGACACAGATAATGAGCAGCAGTTATCTTGGAGGTCTGTATCACTGCCTAACACAATGACAATATTTTGCTGCTGAATTCTGTTCCATAAGCACACCAAAAACCCTCAGTGCATGTCCACCATTTCCCCTTTGGGACAAGTTGCCCTCAGTTCATACATCCTTGAATCAAGAGCATGGTTTGATTTTATCTGTTTGAGGGATACTTACAACTGGAAGATGAACTAGTATTTCACTAAAAGAATGCAAAGAAGGTTAAAAATACTTCAAGTAAAAATACACAAGTGCGTGAGAAGTTCAAGTTTGCTTTCATTTCAGCCTGCGGTCAATGGCTTTGCAGCATTTTTCCCTGCTCCAGTTTTACAGTCATGACTCCCCCAAGAGTCTCCCCATGTTATGCTGAAGGCTTTCAGGAGCTGAAGGGCAGATACAGATTAGTAATCTTGGGGCCCTCAGGTGTGTAGGATACCAAACCCATCTTCTAAATCTGCCACAGAAAGGATGTACATCACACTTCCTGGGGTCTTCCACTGCATAGGGGGCTCGCTGGAGCTGGAATAGGAATAACCATGCTGTGTCCCACTCTGCAAGCACAGAGAAACATCAGCAAACTCATATAGTCTGCTATAGTCTGCAATTGATTGGCCACATTGGTCAGTGACTTCTCCTGCTTGGGTCAGATGCTGCAGCAGATGACATTAGATTAATTACAGCAAGACATAATTACAACTGCATGTCAAGCTGGCCATAAGTAACTTTTTCTGCTTCTGTGTCTCTTCTGTATCTGTGAGTTTTCTGTGAACACCAACCAAGCCATTAACTGCAGTAGAGAGATGCTGATAAAAATCTCCCAGTAACACATGAAGGATCGAAGGATTTCCATCACTGACAGTGTCTAAATATGCTGAGACACGAGTCCCTCTTCCTTGATTAGTAAGAACAGTTTTGCAGATGGGACTGGAGGAAAATGAGGCATGGCTCAGCAATGACTGATTTTCCCTTTCCATCAAGGAAGGAATTTATGTTTTTTAAGCACTGTCTGGCATTTTGGTTAAGGAGGTATAGCGATTTTAGACTAATAAGACCATTAACGGCACAAGGAATAGTCACAGTAATGATAGATATAAACCCTCTCCAGTCTTACTATTATTGTCCAACCTGCAAAAGACACCTAGTTAGCAAGGTTCTTGATTTTGTTTTTGCTATTGAATGAGAACTGGGATATACACAAGAAGATTTGGTTTTGCTTTAGCAAAGACGCATAGATGAGATTTTAGTTTTTAAAATTCAAAACTTAAGTATCTCTCATCTTTCTTCCTTCCTCACCAAGCTCTTGAAGTTGATCAGGTTCAGACAGACTTATTTTTACTTACTTCACTATCAAAGTAATTTACAAATATTTGAGATTTCTGATTGAGATGCTGCTATACAAGCAAATCAGATTGTGAATCACTGTACTTCTTAACTTTGCCAGAATCCAAGTAAAAAAGGCACCTGAGATAAGTATTTCTTGATTTATTTAATCTGTAGCTGGTAAAATAACAATGTTCCAAAAAACCTGCTGGTTCTAAGTCCTAACATTGTTAAAAACAAACAAACAAACAAAAAAAAAAAGATGGCAAGCTGTGCAGGAAGAGAGCAAACTTTTGTGTTTTCACAATACAAAACACATTTCTTTGAGCTTCACAAAAACATAATATAATTTCCTTTGATAGGTTTTATCTTGCATTTTCCCATATATGCAAGCTGATTTTTCCCCTTTTATCTAATAAAACTTTTTTTTTAAGCTTAGAATAGTCGTTTCTCTGGGAATTGGGCTGAACAATGTACACAAGTGGCATACAGCGCCATAAAGGCACATGGTAATAACAACAAAATACCCAGAGGAAGGTAACAGGTGATACTGTGGTCACTGTGCAGTTGCTGGGGTACCTGCCATTAAGTGATGATTAATCAGAGTAAGGGCTTTGCCTAATGTTCCTGTTGGTCTCCACAGCAGTGCAGCAGGGCAGAGACACAAGAGCCAGTAAGCAGGGAGGCTGGGAAGGTTCCTCCAGCTCTAAATTCACCTATTTCTTCCCTCTCGTCCTCTTCAAAATGAAGTGATTATATTTTTAGTGGGGAGGGGGAAAGGGAGGTAACAAACCCCCTGACACAGTATTTTGCTTCTAAAATCTGCCTTCTAAGCACTCGGTCCTGAAGTTCACACAACTGCACACAGACACGTACGTAAGTCCAGCGGACAGGAGCAAGAGGCTCAGGCTTGACCCAGGCTTGCCTTTAGTTGGGGACTAACTGAGAAGATACCCTGGCATTTAAGTTCTCCTAAATAGCAAAGATCATTAGCTTTAATTTTAGTTTCTTCCTTCATCAATGGCTATAGCTACAGTCCTCACTATATTTAGTTGCCTTTATCTTCTCTCATAAAAGGCACATCAATATGGAGAAGGGCCTCCCTCAATCGCAGACATTTTTAGAGCAGAACTGTGCTCTCATTGTGCCTTACTGATAATCCTCAAATCTGTTTTCTTGAAGCACTGCTAATGGAACAGCATCCTATTTGTATGAGGGAAGTTTGCCACAAAAGCAGGATCTACCCTCTGGGATTCACATGTTCTCGCTTTAATTAAAAAGAAATCCCATTAAAATTTGCCACTGCCACAAGTGAATCTAATTAATTGAAAAAAAAATTTAGAAGACAGGAACAAAACTGGTTTTTATGAGGCAACAATTGCAGTTTAAATCTGTATACTTTTAACAGCATGCATTAAAATTTAGGGCTTAGAACTATTTTCCTTTAGTCTCAGGAAATCCACTGAAGTAGTGTAACCTTTAGTAACACTGCCCACTAAATTTACCTCAGGGAAAAGAATGCTGCTTATTTTTAGGTACAGTTTACTCAAAACTGCACACATGCTAATAATGGTCATAAAATTTTTACTTCAGATGCAGAAATTGTTTAAATATTTACCTCCTAAAAAAAAAAATCAAACCCCAAACATGTCAACAAACCCAAAAGCAGAATGAAATTGCTCTACTTACAAATGAAATCACATTTGGGGCACCTTTGTTTTAAAGCTTCCAGTAACTGAGGCAAGATATGTTTGCTTTCAGTTTCCTGCTTACTAAGGAATACCAGTGGGCCTGGCCTACTGCTGTAGATGAACTTTGCAAGGGTGTGCGGTTGAACTGGGTGAACGAAGGCAGATGATTAGACACGGATTAGGTTCTTGATGGCTTTGCTGATTGCTCAGTCTTTGCTTCACCTGCGGCTGAAGGGCCAAAGAGGTTGCAGAGAGAGGGAGAACAAAAGGATATAAGATGGACGGCCAGGCCCTGCTTTGGCAGGTAAATGCCGGGAAGGAGAACACGGCACAAGCAACACAGGCAGCAGCGTCTGACGGGGTGTAATTCTCCTCACTGTCTGGGGCAAGGGTGTGAACTATTCCAGTAAGTGAAATGGACATTTCAGATGTGTCCCTGGGGAGGAAAGCTCACTTCCTGCTCAGCCCATTCCAGCCCAGCCCCGGAGGTCATCAGGGATGCGGGAGAAGACTTCCCAGGGAGCACAGCCCAGCATGAGGTCGTGACAGGCTGGGAAAAGGCTGTCTCCCAGGTCTGAGGGCAAACTCACACCGATGTGGGCATGTCTGCACACAGTTTCAACCCCTGGTTTCACCTCTCCCCGCTCTGCTCATGTAACCAAATAATTGACAGCTAGCACTTACTTCCAAGGTTTGTTGGTTTCTTCCAGTGAGGAAAAAGGCACCATGTGAGCACTCGGGGTGCCATAACGCAACAATGCCTCCTCCAGCTGTCAGGTTTCCTCACAAACACTTCTCCCTAGATCCTGGCCTACATTCAGTTACCTGTTGTGGCCACTGCCATGCTCAGCTATGCCTCTCATAGCTCTTTGTGCCAGACTTTCCTGCAGGCAGAGCAGGTGACTTCCATGTGAACGTGACTTCCATGTGAACGTGACACCATCCTTAAAAAGATGAGCACACCAAAAGGAGTTTAAAAACCCCATGCCATGTGGTATATAAGTAGGGAGTAATTTGAGAACATTGAAAAAAAGCCAAGTAGGAGAGGATGCTATCTCCAATTTTTGAAGGAGCAAAACTTCTTTCACCTCTTTTCTTCAAATCCCAGGCAAACCATTGTTCCTTAACACACCACTGAAAATGGGCAAATGTTGGCAGTAAGCCTTGGTACCAACTCACTCTGGGAAGCAGCAGGCTGCAGACCTCTCACTCCACCTCTCCCACTCCTACCCATGCACTCTAAAACCTCATACATTTTAGGAAAACTCCCAACCACTTGGGAAAAAAAACCCATAAAATATGAACCACCTGCTCTCACTCTCCATGACATTTCTGTTTTTACATTCTTATTCCTAAACTTATTCATGGTCAAAACCAGATGAAACAGACTTGTGAGTGTCTCCCTTAGATAGTACAGAGGATAAAAACCAAAATTCTGGCAGAACAGTGGTTTTCCATGAGGATGATTGCTATTGCAGCTGCATTCATGACAAAATATGTTGTTTATGTTACATCTGCTTCTCTTGGTGCCTCCCTGGCAAGGCTGCTGCTTGAATTTGGGTGATAGGGCTGGATGCTGACTGAAGTCATGGCATGCTCCACAAGACCTAGAGAGTGCTTGAAGTGAGAAGCGGCATGCTTGTAAACCTACAGAAGTTTGACAAAGCAACAGAAAGGATTCCGGTTGGTTCTTGGAGCAGTATCTCTGTTTATGAACACCATGGCTCTTTCCTTTCTGACCTTGCTTAAAGGCAGTATTACGTAGGGACAGAGCAAAGAACAGGGGGTCTGCTCCTGCTTGCCACAAGGCACAATCAGAGTCCTATGAACAGCAAATGAAACATGTTACTATCACTCATTAACAGATTAGGAGATGTATATGACAGTTTTTGTAGAGAATGGATTATGGACCATGTGTTGATCCATTTCACCCTGGGAAGCATATGTGAGCATTTCTGATGGGTGTAAAGCTGGACAGTGTGCTCAGGCTGCATTCCTTGACTGCCTTTATCCCTACGGAGACAGAGTTCATCTGGGGTGTGTGACATTCCCTCCCATCCTGTGCAAGTCATTTTTCATTGCTATCACCTATCCCTTCGCTGCCTGAAGTGACAAAAGCTGCTTGTGGAATAAAGTGTGATCCTCAATCCCAAGGATTAAAACTCGGCAAAGTTGAACTTGAGGAGTAAGCTTTCACTGTGCACAGAAGCCTATGGAAGAATGACCTCTGCCAGGATGTTCCTGCCCTCTGCAGACAAAGGACCAAGAGTAAAGCACGTTTCGAGAAGAGCTAACAACTCATTGCTGTCTTTCAAAATGGACTTGATCAAGAAAGTACTTCTTTTCTGCTAATGCCTTTTCCCCAGACCATCTCTTCCCTTCTGTCACCCAGTCGTTCATGTCTACCCCTCCACTGCTATTTCAGTGACGCTCTAGTTTTAAGCAGTGTGTATAGGTGAGTTAATTCAGACTTAGAGACCTCAGGCAGCTTGCCAGCCATGCTAATTAGCTGTATAAGCAAGGAGTATATTAGCTTTACAGCAGCACTGACAGATTTGACTTATATCAACAACAAAAATGCTGCCACATGAAGCTGTAAGGTGTATATGGTAAGAAATTAGTGTAGAAATGACCACCAGAAGATAATTACCTCATTAGATACCTTCACAGTTAATGGTGACCACATCAAACTGAGGTTTTATTGCATATGGATTCTTACCATGATATTCTTTACCAGGAACTAGGAAGAATAATTTGAAATTCAAGTGAACACAAACTCAGATCTGATTTCAACGAGAATTTCCACCTGGAAAATTTGTGAAGAACTACTGACAAGTAATGGAGGTATCAAGGGCTAGTAAGATTTCGAGCTGGAAAATATGTGCATGACAATGGTGAAATTTCCAAACAGCTGAGGATTAAATCTAATAGGATTTGAAGTTGCAGATAAAAAGCCTTAAGTTTCAAGGCAAGTGAAACTGTATTTGAGTGGAATCTTCTCCATCACTGCCTTACTTCCCTAATCAAGCTAACTGCTAAAGCTACATGTTTACAACCCCTTACTGATTAAAACTTGTGTTGCTCACTGCTGTGCCCCAGGGATTTTCAATCACTTGTGCAGTGCTGTCCCACATATTTTCCATTTAAAGGTTGACAGATGTCAACCTTTAAATTTTTTTTCCCTGCATGTTCAATAGCGTCCCAGTTATGCATCACCAGGGAAATTCCAAAATTTGCCAGTGAGGCGTCTTAATTGACTAAAAAACATAAGGGTCGTATGACACAACACTTTCTCCTGGCTTTAGATTCTTCCTATTGACTGATCAGCCTTATTTTTGATGTACAGTACCAGCAGATTGATCAAAAACAGAGTGGCCCTAATCAGATGTTAGACCTCTGTCCTCCCTCACCAATTTTCTGAAATCAGTCATGCAATTTGTAGGGAAATGGCAATTAAATCAACCTGAAATCAACAGAAAACTTCTTGTTGGACTCACTGCCTGTCAATGCTGTTGAGAACTATTCCAGAGTATGACATGGACACAGTTAACTAAGCAACTCTTCTTTAGTATGACAAAGGCTTTAAAGAATGTATTGAAATGAGTATTAAATCAAGGAAACTATAAATGCTGATAACCAAATATTTGGCATATACAACCTTTTCCAATTACCTGACTGTTCTGAAGACCAAATAAAATGGTGTACTGTGCACACATGCTTTCAAATAAAAAATACTCATCTGCATTCCTTCAACTAAAAAGAACCACTGGTACTCAACAGCAGGCACTAAAATATTAACTGAGCTGTATACACATGCTGTATGAAGACAGTTGCATTGACATGAAAACCCCTTTACAAATCTGCTTCATGTGGTCTGCTTTATCAAGATGATGAGTTGACATGGAAATCATATGTGCGGGAAGGAGCCAGAAGCCCTTCACATTTTGTGACAGTTAGCCTCTAACAAGGAAATTACTTTGAAACTAAATAACTCTCCATCTACAGGAACCCCTTCCAAATTGTTCTGGCTAAATCTCCTAAGTCTGATTCAGCCTCAAAATCTGCTTGCTTCAATACTTTGTCTATTTTAGCTGAACTGTTGATACATGCTGTGCTGCTTTTGGCTAGGGTAGAATTAACTTTCTTCACAGTGGCTGGTATGGGGCTGTATTTTGTATTTGCGCTTAACATTGGATTGATAATATAGAGTTGTATTTGTTATTGCTGAGCAGGGCTTACACAGAGCCGAGGCCTTTTCTGCTGTTTGTACTTCCACACTGGTGAGGAAGTTGGAGGTGCATGGGAGGTTGGGAGGAGACACAACTGGGACAGGTGACCCCAATTGATCAAAGGGATTTCCAGACCATATGGCATCATGCTCAGTACATAAAGCTGGGGGGGAGAAAGAGGGAGAGGGAACATTTGGAGTGATGGCATTTGTCTTCCCAAGCAAACATTACACATAATGGGGCCCTGCTCTCCTGGAGATGGCTGGACACCTTCCTGATATGGGAAGCAGTGAAATAATTCCTTGTTTTGTTTTGCTTGTGTGTGTGTGTCTTTTACTTTTTTTTACTGAACTGTTTTGACCTCAGCTCATGAGTTTGCCAGTTCTTATCCTTTCAATTCTCTCCCCAGTCCTGAGGGTGGGGGCATGAGTGAGCAGCTGCATTGTGCCCAATTGCTGGCTGAGCTTAAACCATGACACATGTAAACAAGGTAATGCAAACACACCAATTTGAGAAAATAGCACATATAAAAAAGGCTAACTTTAGGTTATTTCTACTTGCATATGTTCATATTTTTGCAATATATAGATGATGTCCTACAACTTCTATACTAAAACCAACACCTTGAACTTAATGTGCCATATTTCTTTAAACTTCTCTTCAACAGATCAAAGCATCTGTTAGACAACACACATGCTTTAGGAAAACCTAAGAACCAAGTACAAGGTAGTGTTAAGTAATTTGCTATCTATGTGCCTCTTGAGAGGCTATTTGAAAGCTTGTCCTACCACTGGTTCCACATAAACTAGAAAAAACCTTGAACTCCCATTTTGCTTCGATTATCACTACATTTGGTAACTGAGCCACTGTCCAAGCTAACAAAATGAAGGGCTTTGGATCTCACTCTCCCTGATTATGTCATCCTTGGACCTTCCACGATAAGCTAAAAATAATTGAGGGGGCAGGTGGCTACTGCCCCATGAGTCAGTGCAGATGTGGCACACCACGTTCTCCCCACCCATGTCAACTCGGGCTGCATGAGTAAAGCTAGCAATTAAGAGTACAAAACAATTATTCTTCCTGACGTCATCTCAGCCTCAAACCATAAGAGCTTCCTTTCACCCTGCCTCTGCCTCACTGTTTTCCTCCAACCATTTCCCAAGCTTCATCTTGTGACAGTTTCAGGGTACGATAATACAAATCCAGAACCACAAAAGAGGCTAGATGTTTTAAACTATGAATACGTGTTCCACTAGGAGCCAAGGAATACCTAATTCTAGCAGTGTAAAAGTGTGAATAAGCAATAAACAGCATGTGTGAACCTCCCATGCTGCAATAGGAAAAAAATTGCTGCAAACCTTTGAAGGCTTCTTTTATCTTCTGGGTCTGGCTGGTCCTGCAGGCCAGCTGACTTTTAAAAGTATAGCCAAAAAAAAGTAAGAGTTAACCTAGGAGGCTGCAGTTAAGGATCTACCCCCCACATTTTATATCCTTCTGCTCTTCATGCATGGAGAAAGAGGTGACTTGTCACTTAAATCAAGACTTGTAGGATTGTCCTGCCAATCACAACCATTAAAAATGTTTTAGGTTTGAATTCTACTGGAACTAGTTGTTCTTCGCTAGTACTTGAGAGCTCTGTGGAGTTTATCAGTAGCAGTGCTGTCTATGGAACAAGGAGCTCTATCTGCTGTCTTTATTCTCTATTTTGTCTACTTTAGATTTTGGGACAGAAATTGTATCTTGTAACGGGTTTATATAATTACTTAAATCCAATTTCCAATCTTAATTAGGGATGTAACAATGAACTATTAATAATATTCAGAGCAGCATTAATCTATCCCTGCTCTTTCACTTCTATGGTAGCAGGAACTAGACCATCAGGGAAATAAATCAAAGACAATTAGTGTTTTGAGAGGTATGTCAGAACAAGAGCTTGGGATCTACATTGCTGCAACAGCTTGTGTCTGTGGGACATCCCATGGGTCCTGGGAAAACAGGAAAAGGTGGGATGGAGGACCTACTCACAGTCTGATAAAGTAAAATACAAGCACAGGACATCACAGGATTCAGACCCTGATGCTGAGCGTTTCAATAAAAGTGACTTAAACTAAAAAAGGGTAACGCCAAGTCCTAGTTTAGGCTTCTTGCCTGATTAATACAAAAATGGAATATACTCTAGTCCACTACCACCCTTAGAAAGCATTTTCCCATTCCCTCTATGGCAGTCAGGCTGGATCTGAAATGAACTTCTTGCACCAGGTGTCAGATCCCAATGATACTTGACTTGGTTAAGAAGCCTTTAATAAAAAGTCAATGTGCTCAGAACGTAATTGCTACTGACTAACCAAGTTGCAGCCACGCTCTTCTGAAAAAAACCCACGACTTTGCTCTGCATGGCTTCACTGTTTTGCCAGTGCAAACCCATCCATCTGCTGGAATAATTATGAAACTGTTTCATGAAAAGTGCCGTGAAAGCAATTTGATTGTTACTGAACTACAAAGTTAACCCAGGGAATCTCTGAACTTACTATACTTTAAATTAAAAGTAAACCAGGAACTAGTTTTTCAATTCTGCATGGAAGTGAAACCTTTAGAGTGACAGTTGTATCTTTAAAAGTTTTCACTAAAATCACGCAATAATATCCTGAGGAAAACTAGAACAACTTTTTTTCCCTCTCAACAATATCAGTTTACAGCTCAACAACAGAAGGGTGGAGGAGGAAATTCCTTTATTCTCACCTTCCAAAAAAGAGTTCCTTTTCAGCAAGCTTAGTACAATGAGTTTGTCATCAATTGTTTGCAGGAAACATCTCACATTTTTTCCTTCTATGCAATGAATTTAATCACAGAGGTTGACTTAATTTTATAAAGAAAACAAGGCAAAGGAAAGGCAAAATCTATGATCACTTAAGAAATCAGAAATCTGACCAATCTCAGTAGAAGTACCCACACAATGCTCACAGGAGATCCTAGCAATATGTAAACACAAGACCAGAGCAACTTGGATTTAAAAGTGAGAGAATGCGCATGTGACTTCACCAAAGAACAACAAAAGTAGCAAGTAGAAAGATATTCCATTTTGAAAGAATGACAAATTTACCACCACAAGGAAGAAGAAAATCACAGCACATGGGCAGCATTCCCAATCTATGCTGGGACTAACAGGGATTTGTACATACCTTTTCAATTTTGGTTGTTAAAAGGTCCTGTGAATAAACTGCTTGGTCTGCAGCAACAATACTGCTACTGGCAAGAGCAAGAATTTAAGAGCAAAAATCAAACCTTTACTCTGATTTTACTAATTTTAGAGGTTTTCTCTAGTGAAAAGCTATTTATGATGCAGATTCCCCTGGTAATTTCCACTGATGGAGTAAAAGCCAACTGCTGCTCTTCCGTGGAAAGCTCTGATCTTTCTTTGAAAGAACCAACAGTAATGCAGCAACACAAAGCTGTCTGAGAAGGCTATATTCAAGAAGGAAACAGAAAGGCATGGATGAATTGTGCTTTTTGGCTGCTTAAATCAACTTTTGTACAAGCTTGTGTCAGGTGGCACGCTGGGGCTTTACTCCCCCAAACCAGGGCACTGCTCCTGGTCTACGCGTTGGAAAGGGGCAGCAGCACTCTGGGAGGAGATGAGCAGTAAGATCTAGCCTTCAAGGTCTCCTCCTGGCTTCCTGTTCTGGAGGAGGTTTATGCATGCCACGTAGACCCATCTGAGGCTCAAAATGCAGATACAGGGGAGTATCAGCACAGTGAAAAGGCTTGCCTGGTAACTGCATTCCAGGAAAGCCTTTGTAAATGTAGGCAATATCTTAGGAGCAAAAATATACCTCTGTCAAGCCGCCCAAGGTAGAATGTGAACAGTGAATCAGACTGAAAGACTGTCATGGTGACAAAGCTCAAAATCTTTTACTCTGTCACACCACCAGATCTGTACTAACCCTCCAGCAGCTCAGACAGTTATGGACATTTGCTGGTGCACAGCTGGCAGCAGAACTTGAGTCAGCCGACAAGGTTCTTGTGGGTGCTCCTACCACTCCTGTCATACACCACGGTTCTTTTTAACACCCAGATTTAGATGAGCAAGAAACTGACAATATCAGTTGAACACACAGACCTCTTGCCTGAAGAAAATTACTCAACCTTCCTCTCAACCTCACACAAATCAAAAAGTGATCACAGCTGGGAAGGAGTAAGGATATGTATGCTTTACTCTTATTTAGGCTCTCGACACCCAGTGCCAGCAAACACTTAGAAAAACTTTTCATGTAACACCAAAAGAAGAGAAGCAAGACAATAAATAGGGTAAAGGTGAATGGAGGACACAGCTTGCCCTGCAGAATGAGAGGCCAGAAATGCAGAGGTGAGACAGACATTGCAAAGGCAACCCCAAATGGAAAACACAAGAGTTGCTTCCTCCTGTTGTACAAGGCACCATTGCCCTGGCCAAGCAGACTTGCTTGGTCAGTCCCCTGGGCAGCGCTGCTCCAGGGCAATGATGTTACCCACCATCTCCTTCCCACAACAGATTTCAGGAGAAGCAGGATCCTGTCCTGCCACTCTCAGGACAGTTGATTTTTGCTGTCATCCTTTTAATAACCAAACCAAAGAAACTCTGGCAACACTTACAGACTGTAGGAAATACTGAGAGAAACTAATAACATATTTCTGTTATTAGTGTTTGTTAGCACAGAGGAAAATCACAGGGTCTTCTCCTGCCAATCCATATCCATTAGCCTCACTGGAAGCCTGGGCCCTGGGTTTGAAGGATTTGGAGGAGCTTTTCAGAGAAGGGTATAAGCCTCAGCATCTGAACAAGAACAACAAAACCCCCAGAGAAGTCATTCTTTCTGACTCTTCTGATCTTTACAATAAACTCTGAATCTAAGTATCTTTGTTAGTTTTTAACTCTGCAGCCCAGGAAGTGTTCTAAAACTTTAAAGCTTTAATAAAAAAAAAAATTACAGTTAACAAGCCAAAACTTGTTATCAGTGAAGCTGCTCTATAGTTAAGTAGGAGAGGATTTTATTCATTCCTTAGGGCTTCCTGAAAGCTGAACGAAAAGAAAAATTTGGTTTTAGTCTCTTGTGACTTTTTTTCATATCTATTGACATTCCATATGAAGCTCACATAATCAAAATAAATATGAATTTACTAGAAAATTTCAAATATCATTCTACAGCATAAACTAACTTAAGTCCAGCAATAGAATATACACACAAACTCTGTTTCACCAAACCAATGCAAACTGTATTGCCCAGCATCTAGTCCCAAACGTGAAATGCAACAGAGAAGCAGAGGCCTGTTTCTATTCTGCCCAGCTACTTAAAATGCTTGAGTTCCTGCCTGACTCGGAAGAACCTGAGAAGTTTTGTCAGCATGACCTTCCACAATGGAGCTCCATTGTTGCTGGAGCCCACTGCCACATTCTTGAGGACTGAAACCGTCGAGTCACCATAAAATCTTCGCATCACACCTAGCAAAGTGAAGTTCTCCTGCAGTGAAACTGGGCCCCCCTTCTCTTCTTTAAAAAATTCAGGTACACTATTTCAAACTCACATTTGCCACAATAAAAACTGCAAGCCCTTCAGTGTCTCCTTTTTTTATTTCTTCCCCTCCTTCTTGCCTCCAAAGGAAATTATTCATTAGATCCAGCATCTAGAAAGATAATTAAAATGGCATGATGCATTTCCCAGTGCAGCTGCACTCTGACAGATGACTGATGCCAGTGGGATACATACACGCCTTTTAACTAGAGAGTCAGTCCCCATCCATAAAATATAGCTATCCCACTGTTTCCTGCTATTACACTCCTACTAAACTTACAAGTCCTTGCCATTTAAGAATACATAGCCTAAGAGCTGGCAAGCACCTACAGAGGTAACTTGGCATTTTGGTGTTCAGATATTTACTCTTGACTCTCCTAGTCTGGACCAGCAGTTGCATCTGTGCCTAGAAGACATGAACCCTCAAAAAGAAGGTGTGAGTAGTGAACCCTGGTCTGATGTTTCACACTTTTTCAAGTGTCAGCATCTGCAATAAGTGGAACATTCAAGAACCAATTTCTTCACAAAAAAACTGAGAGTGGGGCTCAACCTGAGCCCAACCCTGATGTTCTCGAGATCATGCACTGTGGCATAAGTGCTGTCCACGTGTCACAGGCTGACACAGAGGAAAAGATGGCATAGGTTACACTGGTAGAAGTGCTTTAGTCTTTAATTATCTCAGATCCACTGCATCTGCAGATGAATACTTCTGGCCAATGCAACTATGCCACAGCTTTAAATGCCATCTTGCTCTCAATTTACTGAATATTGGCATAAGTAACCTTCTCTCTCTTTCTTCCACACTCACCACTGTTTTTAATAGAAAATGAGCAGTTGATGTGACAAGACTTATTTATTCTCTTTTGCCTCTGGGTTTCTTACCAGTACCTAACATGACAACAGATACATTCACACATTACCATCTGCACCTGCAGGATTCCAGTTCTATTTTCCTTTCTGCAGAAACACGTCCCAAAGGCATGGGAAGGGAAATGTGTACGTGCTCCTCTGCCCCCAAGGACCTACATCTTAGGCAGCTGGTGATCAGTTGGTAATATGCCCTCGGAAAGTCCCTTTTTTGACAGTTCACACTGCCAAGAACTTAGGGTGTTGGCATGATTTCTCTTCAGAAATCTTGGATAATACAGAGTCTTGGAGCATGCAAGAGAACAGTCCTATCATCCCTTTCTTCCAGAAAGAAAACAGGTTTCTAGCAGAAGACAGTTTACTACAAACCCTATCCAGCTCACCACAGCAGTCACATCCCTTACCCAGGCCAGCAGGATACACTGATTTGCCAGAGTCAACGGGAACAATAGGCAAGATGTGCCTGACAGCTGAATTTCTGAGTTTTCCACACCCCCCCACAAGAATCAGAGAAGAACACAGCAATTTTGCTGTTGAACTGTTGCTGCTATACAGATGAATCCCCTGAATAATGGAGAGGGATGGAGAATGAATGACAGGCAGAATAGCCTAAAACCATTTTATTCAGAGCAGAAGGCATTGGATGACATCTGACAAAAAGAGAAGAGCAAGGAGCTTCCCTACAAGAAACCCTAATTCTACTGCAGTCTCTTCAGCACACTTGATTCTGAAAGACTGGGCTAGTTTGGCTCAGTCATTATTCCAAATATTATTTGGAATCTAACTGTACCGCTTACTACCAGCAACCAGACTGAAGAAGAAAACAAGAAGTCTGTGGAATTAACTGCCACTCAGAGCTAAGTTCTGGGGAGTCCTGCTTACCTGCTGATCTTATCACAAAATGACTTCAAGACTGTCTAAATATGACAGTAGCTGTTGTAAGCTTTCCAGTGACAACTCAAATGAGATTTTTTTCTTCCCTAAGGGTGATCCTCCTAGAAATTGCAAAATTACCTGAGCTACTTCTAAATTAATTAGATGGAAAAATATTTTTCAAGAAGAAGTTTAAGGGCTTAAAATATATCCCCAAATGCCAAAAATGTCAACTAATTAAAAGATATTTTTAATTTAAAGTGAGAACTATTTGCTAGAAGTCTGTCAATATGCACTGAGCCGCTGTGCCATGCTACTTCTGTTCTCATTAACCAAGTTGATAAGCACGTTTTATACATCAAAATGAGCAGAAACCTGGGTTTTACAAATGTGTCACTCCAGAAAACCAAACAGGCAGCAGGATAGGGGGGTTCAGAGCATCCGTCAAGAATGTGGTTCAAAGGTCTCATTTTCAGAAAGTGAATGGGCAGTTCTTCAGTCTAGGCTGGTTCCTCTTTTAAAGCATTTCAAATTTCAAAGAACTCTCCAAAACTGTGGCTGCTACTCTGTTTCCTCAGAGCCACTGCTCACCAGAGATTCAGCGGGGACTCATGGATTTAAGAATCAGAGAGGAAGAATAAGCTTTCATTGGCAGTAATGTATGTAAGAGGAAGCTAATATGTCTCTGTTAGACATTTTTAAATTAATCAAAGCTAGGAATTGAAAAAGAGTGCAAGTGAAAGTACAGGTTGTAAGATAGTGATGGAAAGCATCATGGAGACTGGGAACATCAAATGGATGCAGGACAGGCTCAGGTACCTATCAAATGAAAGAACAGCATCTAAATAGTTCTCCCTTTAAATTAAAAAGATCTTTTAATTAGTTGACATTTTTGGCATTTTGGGATATATTTTAAGCCCTTAAACTTCTTCTTGAAAAATCTTTTTCCATCTAATTAACTTAGAGATAGTTCAGGTAATTTTGCAATTTCTAGGAGGACCACCCTTAGAGGAAAACTGGTTCTTTAGGGCTACTCTTCAGATCTAACTAAATGATCTAAATGGTTGGTTTGATTAAGATACTTTCCACTGATACACTGACTAGTGTGTTTAGTATATTCACTGCTTTCACAACAGAAAAATACCGAATTGTCATAAATAGTTTCACTGTTGTTGACCTTAAAGGCCTTTTCCAACCTACATGAATATATGACTCTATGAAAATGCTGAAAATACGAAAGTAGATGGAAAAGTCAAACCACAACTTTGGCTCAATCTCTCATTTTAATGATCGCAATCAGCAGCAGGAGCAAGGAACAGTGAAGAACTGGATGAGGCTCTGCTCAGCCAAGCCATTCCAGAACAGCGCTGCTGGGAACGTGCCCTGGTGTGTCCCTGTCTCAGCCACACGCTGTGAACAGTTGAAACAACACAGTGTTAAGGCCTGAATGTGTTTGAGCTCTCGTGGCTGCATTTCCTACTCATGCACCTGGTCCTCCAGACCATCCCTGGTATTTTGGCCATGGTCATTCTCTCCTCAGTGTGAGCAAACTGTGCCACTGAAACTTGTCGTGAAAACATAGGGACAGTCAGAACATCAAACCATGGCATAAACCATAATGGTTTGTTCACCTTGCATACACTTTGTTTTAAAATCAGGTTAAATGACTCTGTGGGTTTATGGATAGTAGTTCCTACACTAGCATGTGGGTTCTCGAGAGCATTGCCAGCAAAAACCTCTGCTTGCACTTACTCTTGGGGCAGGGTAGTAGCTAATAGGGAACTCTAAAATTGGAAATAAATGACCTATTTCTGAGGAAAGCTGAATATTCTGATAGAATAATATTTAAAGGTTTGAGATTGGCTTCACACTGTTGCTCTTACAAGGCTACAGGAGTACTGTGATACACTCCTAACAGAATGGCACTAGAGAGACAAAAGGTCTGTACAAACCAACTCACTGACTTTAACAAAAGCAATCTTTCCTTCCTTACTTGTGTGAAAACTGTGAGCTTTGTTAGTATATGTACATCTATTTAATTATTATGCCAGTAGAGTTGGACTCAGGATGCTAATACAGGTGTACATTTCACCTGAGTCCTGTGTCTGGTCTGTCATCGTCCTGAAGCCTGCCCTAGAAGAGCAATTTTTTTTAAAAAAGGGAACTTTTTAAAAGTGAAGCTTTTTCAAAGATGGGTAGATCTGGCTTGTATATTAGCAGTTCTGTTAGGGAATTCTTCTCAACTGGCACTACTAAACTTGCTCCACATTTAATGAGATACAGAAATAGGGCACTCCAAACATGTATACAGATGGAACTGTATTTTTCCCTGGAGTGCTGGGGAAAAAATAGCTGTTACTAAGCTCAGCTCAGACAAGGCTGTTGTAGCTTGTCCCAGACAACAAGGCACAAGATGTCCACTTGAATTCTTGGGTTTAATGGTTAAAAAATAACATTTCTTATGTCAAGAACTGTTAGGAAGGAAGCTGCATACGTCCTCAGGTACATTTGCATCCAGGCCCAGTCAACAGTCATACCTACTTAGCTACTTGGTTATTGAAGCAGTGGTTTTGGTGGTGTTTATTTATTGGCTTGGTTGGTTTTGTTTGCTTGTTTGTTTTGGGGGGTGTGCATGTTTGTGTGTGTGTGTCTAACCCTAACAAGTTGCCAGTTTAAAGATAATTTACAATTACCACAGCAGAAGGCTTTTTTTCCCCGCTATTTTGTTAAAGTGGTAAACTTTAGCAGCTAGAAAGGGAATAGATGAGACAGTTACAAGACACCCTTCCCTGCCAGTACTACACTCACTATACCCTTAAAAACTTTCCCTGATTCTTGCAGAAATTATACAAACAGATGTAAAGGAACACAAAAATATGTAGAATAAAGCTGGTAAAATATGGAGAACCCTTCCCTTCTGAAGTACCTGTGGTGATGTGAATTTAGTAATTTACACACAAAGCTTTCTGCTCTTTTTCCCTTTTAAACTCAGAAACAAGGGAGAATAGGAAAATCATGATGCTCAGAGCCCAGAAAGAAATCAGTGGAATCAACAGATTCTGAGGTAAAAAAAATCCAGAGCTTTGGAAGCATTCTTTCCCCCTGGATCATGAATCATCTCTTTAGTCAATTAGATAAAGATGGAAAGAAAATTCCAAAATGAAGAGGATACACTTTCATGATTCAGTAGCACATACCAAAGTTTTCCCTAGAGCTTGTGAACGTCTTTTAAAGCAATATTCCTAACCTTACTAAAGATGCAGATATGTTTTGGAGGAAATCTGATTCATTTTAAATACAATATTGTATTTCTCTGTTATTAAAAAGGTATTAAATAAATCGTTCTCTGCCAGTTCAGTATCTAGGGACAACTTTTACTTTCACACAACATTGCATGTTAGTCTCACATTAAGCAATGCAGCACTTGAGTCTGCTTACACTTCAGTATTTCAATAACATTTCTCAGGAATTATTCTGAAGATACAGCTCTCTTTTCTCCTGTAAATCCAGTATCTTACTGTCATCAAATAAACAAAAAGTGAACTCTAAACTCTCATTAAACTCATAAAACTAAATAAAATTATCTATTTTTAAACTTAAGGATGGCATGATTTACAATTGTAATGGATTTAATGAAGGTTATTCGCCACCAAAAATAACAATTTGTGCTAACAATGCAGAATTTTAGCATGGAAATTATCCTCTTTTTTGTTAATTTTGTCATAATACCATAAAAGCCTAGCACTGTGATTGTAATTACTTGGGAAACAAGCCAGCAGTAGCAGCTGAAATTACACTTTCAACATACTGAGTTTGAGCAAAAATTGTAAAAAAAAGCCCTGAAGAATGTCTAATGCAGAGCAGAAAAAGAAGAGACAAGAATTCTGTTTTACAGCTGAAGAACTTCAGCACTGAGGATTCACACTTGTTTTTCTGGATGAAATGAAATACACCTGTGGTCTCCTGAAGTTATTGTGTGCAATGTGTATTTTTGAAAGCTTTGTACACATTTCAGTACTGAATAACCACGACTCTGACTTGATGACAGAAAATACTGGAAGGGCCTTGAGATGCCATCTTAAGTCAATGTCTAGATTCCTGCAGTCAGCTACAGTGATTATGATGACAGGTTACCATTAGGTTTTAAAAAAACCCCAAAATTCCCAACCTGACTCTCTGTAAAAATCTTTCACATTTGTTGTAATATGGGGATAGTTAATGTTACCAACCACAACTGGACATCTGTCATTTTCAGATGGCTGAGATGGAAACTATCCCTAACTGATTTACCCCAAAAGAAAGATTGCAAGGTTTGCTTCCTCACTAAAGACTAACCGGCAGGTCTCTCCCCATCAAGCCACACTGTGAAATACATTCTTAGCAGTAGAAGAATCCCAGATAGGACAGTTCACAGAGTATGGACTCTGCTCAACTTCAAATACTAATTTACTGGAGCAATGCAAACCAAAGTCTTACAATTAGTTAAGCAGACATGACTTAAAATTTTGGAAGTGCAGAAGAGCATGGCTTTGGCATATGGCTCAAAGAAAATACATAAATTATATATAAACTGCATCTGCTGGCATTCATTCAGTGCTGCTGCTGTATTTCAAAATTAAACTTAATTTTATAGAACTGTACTCTAGTTGTCCTATACTCCAGGTCAGCAGTCAATTAAAGAACATCCCTCTACAGGACTAATGCAATACTTAGGTAAGCCAGCATCATCATAATTAAACAGGCCAACTATTTATTCCCCATAACTTCAACGCCCAGCCTATCCACATCAACTTCAATGGACTTGCTCCTTGTCGGTGGGAGTATTGGAAAAGACTTTTCCACAATTAATTATGCATCCAGAATTTCCTAGGGAACCTTCATTAAGTTTTGGCATTGAAACAAATACAAAAAAACCCTCAGCCTAAAAATGGGAGGCAAGCAATGAAAATTGTATCAAAATAACACAAAATTTAAGTTGAACTCTAGGCATCCAAGAAACAGGGTGCACGAGAACAAAGAGACGCCCCTTCAGCACAGCCTGCTAGAAGAGACAGCTGCCATGGCTTTTCATTTTTTAAAGGGGGGAGGGAGGAAGAGAGAGATACCATTTTGGCAGCTTGAACAATCCGCTTTATCCCACAACCATAAATGTACTGCTGGTCAATTGAAGTCAGAACTGCCGGAGAATCAGGACAGCAGCACATCAATGAGAGAAAAATCACACTGTGAATAGTAATAATAGAGACAGTTCTAGATGTTGCTTTATGTAGCTCTTCTTGTCTTGCTGTAAATGGGGTATCAATAGCAGTTGCTAAATCAGCAGGAGTTTTCAGTAGCAAAAATGAATTTTGCAGTTTAGACAAGACAAACCAGGAATGAATCAAATTATCATATTATCAAAGTATACATCAAACTGCTCAGGATTCTGCTGGCTGTACTTTTCATACGATCCTGTGTTCTTAACTTAGCTAAAACTCTGGCTGAAGTCAACAGGACTTTTGAGTAATTTAAAAGAACTGCACACACTCCTTCCTACAGAAGCTGCACATCCACAGTGAAGGGAAATAACCATCAGTCACCACAAAAACTATTTTTTACTGGCACTATTACAAGGTATCTATAAATACGTCTAAATTTACTTAAGAGCTCGCCTGGGACCTGCACTCTTTGGACAGCTAGGAAAACTAATACTAATACAAAAAACAAGGTATCAGCTGTCAAAACCCAATATCTGTATGTAACATTTTAAATTTCTGAAAACTTACTCTGCCAGAAGCTATGTCAGGGCAGCAAATGGACTGGCATTCAAATATAAAATGAAGATAAATTGATAAAAACCACTCAATACTGAGTGGTCAGAAATGGTTGCAGTGAATACACTTAAAAGAACACAATTTCAGATGTAACTTCTGCTGTGTGAAGAGACATAAAAGCTATGAAATAGCTCGTATTTCTTAGGAAAAAAAAAAGTCACACACTTTAACAGATACGGATGTATATATGCAACTTCTTTGGGTTCCTGAGGCTGCCAAGATCAGAAAATGTAATTCTGAAATTGAAATAAACTCCTGCCAGATAGGCAAAACCTCTGCAAAACACTTACACAGCATGAATACAAATTGACATACCAGAGCTATGAGACAATGCTAGAATCAGAGAATATCATTACAACGTTGAACTGTTAATCACTGCTCATAATAAACAACATGTTTATTTCATTGGTAAAATCACAACTACGGGAATATGCTCTATCTCTTCTAACATGAGACTGCCCTAATGTACATCTTCTGGGACCTGACAGGCAATTCATCTTAAGATAAAAACCTAACTTCAGTGCGATGACTGTTCTTTACGGCTAATGATTAATGTTATCAGGAACTCAAACACACCGGTATACCCACAATAGCTGCCGGCCCGCTCACCTCAGTAATAATTTCAATAACTTTTTTGAAAGAGATACCAGTTTCAAAAGTTTACACTGCAGTGGTCTTCAGCAGAGGCCAAATAAAAAGGAAATGAAATATTTAAAACTCATGCTTTGCTCTTACAGAGGATTCTGAAAACAGAAATACTTGGAACAAAGATACAGGGGATTTTCTGTTCAAAAAGGGAAGTCCAGGAAAAACTGAGATCGCTATGAAAAAACCCAAGCTGATTAAAAAGTAATTACGTCACAGGTTTCTCAGGATATTGCTGAAGCCCCTCCACACACCCCCCTCCATCCCCACAACCTGGCCGTCCCCCTTGCACAGCGACGGAGACCCCCGGCGCCCCCGGCCGCAGCCGAGGCGGGGGCAGAGCCGCCCCCAGCCTGCGGACATCGGGGGGATGCGCGCACAGACCCGGCTTTCTGTAGCGGCCCCCCCGCTCCGTCCGGCACCTCCCGGCGGTCCGCGCCGCCCCCCGCCCGGGCTATGCACGCCGGGGGCACACCGCGCGGGGCTGCCAATGGCGAGGGCAGAAATTTCCCCCTTCGGCATCCCCTCTTTCCTCCTGGCCTCTTCCCCTCCGCGCATCTGCATTCTCCTTTCCTCTCCTCCTCTCTCCCTTCCCGCGATTCCGTCTTCCCTCCTCGCTTTTCCCCTGCCATCCCTCGCACCTCTACCGACACCCCCTTACCTCCCCCGCCTCGCCCTCCCTAGCCTGCTTTCCCCTCTCCCGCCCGCAACCCGCCGGGGGCCAACTGGCCGGAGCCGCAGCCACCGCCGCCTCCGGTCCCTCCGCACTGGAGCCGCGCTCACAGACACACACACACACACACACACACGAGAGCAGACAGACAGACAGACGGCCGCACGGACACACGTGCATCCTGGCGTTCGGAGGTACCTATCCAAGCCGCTCCCGCTCCTCCGGCTCGCAGCGTGCGCTGCCAGCTCCGCGCGCAGCTCCGGCACGTCGAATCCCCCTTCCTCCTCCTCTTCCTCCTCCTCTTCCTCCTCCCCCCACTTCCCTCCCCGCCCGCCCCCTTCGCCGACGCCGAAAGAGGGGGCCAAAGCCGCCGCCCGCCTCGTCCTGCCCCGCCCCGCCTCGTCCCGTCGCGCCCGTCCCGTCCCGCAGGGCGAAGCGCTCCGTGCTGGGGCTCCGCGACCGCCCCCGCGGCCCCCGCCCTGTCGCGCTCGGGTTACCCTCCGCCTGCGAGCCTCTCCTGTTACGATGCCCGCGGCGGGCGGGAGGGGAGGGAGCCGGGCCCAGGCGGGCCGAGCCCCGTCGAGAAGGGAAGACACGCGGCCCCGCGGCTCGCCTCCGAGGAGCGCACAGGGGGGGAGCTCCACTCCGCCGGCGGCTCCGGGGGTTTCCAAACCGCGGGTTTCGGGCTGTTTCCTTTTTGTTTGGTTTTGGTTTGATTTTGTTTCTTTTCCCGCTTTATTGGTGTGGTTTGGCTTTTTTTTTTCCTTTTTTTTTTTCCTTTTCCTTTTTTTTCTTTTTTCATTTTTTTAATAGGCAGTACGACTATCCTGGGGTTCTTCAATATCGTCTTGAACCCAAATATGCTTGCAAAGATTCCCATTGGTCTGCTATCCTTCCTATGAAGAACCTCTGCCTTTTATTTTTGGTTTGAATACAAACTTAATTATCCCCTCAGCTCCTATGCTCGAGATGAGGAACAAGTAATCCTTTCTTTGAGCTCAGTATGGGGAACAGTTAACCCTCCCATAGTGCTGCTCATAGGTTTGTAGGTCTCTGCTGTTATCACTGGACATTGTACATTTCCTGGCTAAAGAGCTGTAGGTTGCTCAGGAGGACCTTTGTCCACAGACTGTTCTGTACTTCTTCCCATCTTTGATGCACTCTTGAGCATGACCCTGATCTAATATATCTAAATTTGAGTTGAAGAAATACACAGGATTTAAGATGTGATCAAACGTTGGCTTCATACAGTGGCAGAATTATGTTTTTTCTTGACAATACTTCATGGGGATCTTTTAAGCACAGGACGTGATGTTTCTATGGCATGTCCTGTCATAATCCTGAGATTTTGCTTGTGCCAGCTCAGAGCCCACCATTTTTAATGGCTATTTATCCATTTTACATTCACCTAGACTGGATTTCTTGTATTGCACATTCAGTCTCATAATGCCCAGGTATAGTTCTTCACAATGTTTCCTCTTATTAATGCCAAATGACTACCAGTGATGAACTTTTCTATTTGACTCCATCCCCGATAAGGCATGAGCACACTGAACAGCACACATTGTAACATTGACTCTTACAGAACTCTACACCATCCAGCACCTCCCTCCATTGTGAGAACTGGTGATTTATTCCTGTGTTTTGTCTTCTAAGCAGTTACTGAGCTATACCAGGGCTTTCCCTCTTGTTGTTTTCTCTGCTTAGTCTCCTTAAAAGCCTTTGTCAAGAACGTTTTAGACACCAGTCTGATATGGAAATTAGATCACCCTTATCCACCGTTTTTGTTGACCTTTTCTGAGACCACCAAAAGGTTTGTTTAAGGCAAGACTTTACAGCAGCAATGTTGACTCTTCTCAGATAGATTGCATTAGGTGTCCTTTAGTTCTAACCCAATTAGCATCTCTGTATTTGGACAGTACTAGCATGGGGTTTGCAAACCTCTAACTCTCCAGTCTGTACTGAAGTTCAGTGTCACATTTTCTACCCTCCACTCTTCAGTCACTAATGTTTTAAATGGGAGGTTACATGCTGCTATTGATAATTCAGCTGCTGCATTCTCTGTTGAGAACTCAAGGACACAGATGCTCACACAGAGGCTACCTGAATGCTGTGTGATAATGAAAATGGTTCATAGTAAAAGCTTATGGTATAAGGAAACTGAGGCATACATATATAAGTGCAGACTGGTAAGCTGGTGCTATTAATGTAAGTAAGAAGCTATCCTAATAATCAACTACATGTGGCCACAACCCTCTTTGCAAATATATATGTCTGAAAGTGCTCAAGAGTATGGTACGGACAAAACCGCACCAAGGTCTTTGACACAGTGAACTTTCTGCCATTCTTCCTACTGGCAGCCATCTGTTTTCTCTCTTTCAGACTTTGTTGTAAATTCTCTGGACCAAGGATGGGCTTTTTAATGAACATTTTTTACTTGACACTAGCATGGGGCACAGAGAGGAGGAAGAGACATCAGCTCTGAACAGGGGTGTTTCAGCTGTGCTGTCTAGGAATGTCCCCAGGAATGTCTGCAATGCAGTTATCTGCCCAAAGACAGGACTCCTAGCCTTTGTCCTTCTAGGATAAGGTGCTAAAACCACAGTACATCCTCATTCAGCCTATTTGCAGAGAACAGGCAGGGAGCAAAGGAAAGCTGCACCTGTGCATGGACATGCTGATCATGCCCACCATCCTACCGTGCAGGTGTAAGAGTCTGTACTCCCATAGATAGGCATAGTGCCCAAATGGCACTATGGGGATGTGGAGGAAAGAGGAAAAGGGGCATGGGAGTTGCATCCTTTTTGTATGTTTCACAGGTCTGACCATGTTTATTTGTTTTTCAGGAACCTCAGCTATTAAAACCAGAATAAGGTAGTTATCAGAAGGGCAGAAAGGAAATAAATTTGTGGTTTTTACTTGTGGAAACCTCCAGAACCATGCAGAAAGGTCCCCTCCAGACCTCAGAATCATAATTAAAATAAGCATTGTCAAGGCTTCTGCTTTCTAAAAGCTCCAAGTTTTGGAGCCTGGGAATACTGGACTGTGGAGAAAAAACAGTGGAAACCAATGGTGCTACACTGTCAAAGCGGGAATTTCAGAGCTCCTCTTCCTGGGTTCACACCCCTCTGTGTTTTTATTCCAACAATTACCTTCTGTCCCTTTCCTTCTTTCTGGACTCATACAAGATTGGACCAATGCATGTGACTGCAGCACAGATTTTCTTCTGTTAGGTAAAGCAATATCACAAATGAGACTGATGCAGTTTGTTAATGCTCTATAATGTTTTTACAGCATTACAGAGAACTTCAGTTAGGGGGAAGGAGCAATTAATCTTTGCCAGAGTACAACCTTCTCTTATTTTCACTGTAATATTAAAATACCTTTACTTAAATAATGAATTGCAAGATTATATGGTATTGTCCTAAAAACTCTGAAAGGAGGAAGAATATAAAGATAGCTTAATTAACCAAATATTTGTCAAGAAAAATAGTTATTTTTAACCCTCACATGAGAGTTCCTCACTTGTTATTCTATTTCAGACCTGCTTTATGTGCTCGTGAACTGAAAAAGTATTATCCCCAGTATCACCTTATTTCTCTTCCAATGACTGACCAATTTACATCCCAAGACTGTGCTGAACATGTTGGAAAAAATGACAAAAACAGATCCTGAGATTAGTGAGGAGTTTTGGAGAAAATCAAGGAGCTGCTCTCTGAACTTCTGCTTGCAGGGGACTGCAAAGCTAAGGATGTTTTTCTTTGTATGCTGCATGTGGACATGAGGACTAGTGCCACCGAAGCCAGGGGTAATGGCAGATGCTCAGCACCTCTGACAACTGGGCATGTGCTTATTTGAGACCTTGTAATTATACAAAAAGGCTCTTATTCCTACTCTTTTTTATCTCTGCCATATAAGCTGACCTAGTTTACAATCTGCCTCTGTACAGATGTGTGCTCTTCCATGGGCAGAAAGAGGGTGGAACCATTGCCAACAAAGAGTGCCTGGAGTTAAAAAGAGGAAGAGACACAAGGGGAGTCAGGATGGGGAGATAAAGATAAGGAAATCAAAGACAAAGATGTTTGAAGGAGAGAGAAATAGGAAGAGAAAAGAGCGAAGCTGTATGAGTACCTGCTGCTCCTGCTTTATCCAGGAGACAGAGGAATTATTCAGAGTCTTTGCTTTGGGAACCTATCAGTATATGGGAGCCTGGTTTCAGTGAGGCACAGTTTTTTATTGTTATGCAGTGAACCTTCAAATGGAGAATAATTCAAAGAGGATACCTCTTCCTTTTGGAATTTTTTTCAGGCTGCTATTTACAGCCCAGCACACTATTCTTGTTCTCTATGAACCCTAAAAGATCCTGAGACCAAAGCAGAATAAAGAAAGGAAGGAAAATATTGTGATAATGATGCTGAATCTGTCAGACACTTTTATATCATGTATTGAATGAAATGCACTCCTGAAAGGTGATGCTTGATATAGTAGCCTCCACACTGAATTCTACTGAATATGGAAAATGAGTTTTGCTTGGGATGCAGATTTTTAAGTATCTTAGACTGGCTGTCAGAAATTTTGTGATTAGATTAATTTTCCTTTTCATGTGGTTCTGGTTATTTCTCTGACTGCAGGAAAACATGCAGATGAGCTGGAAGAGGGAATGCACCAGCTTTTAATAATGTGTGCGAGATGAAAATGGTACTTCAGTGTATTCTCTGTGCATTTATAAAGCTAATGAATGCAGATATCCATCAGTCAGTCAGCAGAAGAGCTGTAGGAAGTTTGGAGGTCACATTCATAAATGCTTTATATTCAGTGCAGGGATGAAATGTTGTGAATTACAGAGGCAGGGATCTGCTGGTAGAAAACTGACTGGAGATCCCTGTTCTATTCCTGGCCTTGCTGTTGACTTGTGATGTGACTGAAGGCAACTCACTTTTCCTTATTTGTCTATATGTGTTGATGAATTTTAGGATAGGGTCTGCCTGTTAGTGGGAGTTGGCAGAATGTAAAGGGACCTCGGCTGTGGTTAGGGAGTTCAAACAGAAGAAGTTCATACATAGAATGAACTTAAAAATTCCTTTCTGACGTTATTCACCTGACTAACAGGCTCATTTACACACATCTATTATGCGGTGGAATAGCTTGGCAAGATCTCTATCAGCCACTCACTACATGAGTAATCTCATTGGCTTAAATGTGACTCCTTGAGTGAGTAATGTTTTGGTACTGGCTCCATAAACTGTCTGAGTCACCATCAGCTTACAAACTACGTGTGCAACCCTGCAAGTGCTTACCACACAATATAGTGTGTTTTACTGCAAGCAATTCTGTCACAGGGGTAATCCCCAGTAGTAACTTCACACCCACGTGAAGAGGTTACTCTGTTCAGCAGTTGAAAAACCAGCCAAGTTTCATTGGCATCATGTTCTCTTTCGTTCATGGGAACTGTTAGTTCCATTCACAAGAAATCCAGAGAAGTATTCAGTACCTGGGATATTGTAGGGGAAAAAAAAATCTATTTTATTGCAGCTTGAAGAAATGCCACTGCATAACCAAATCATGGATTTCCCTCCTTGTGGAAAATGCACTGATTTCGAATCCGGACCTGTAAAGTTTCACTTAAATTTCTTTACAGTCTTGCTCCAGCTAATGTTTCTGCTTTGATTACTCCTGCCTTTATCTTTGTCTCATTGTACTCTCTTCCACAATAGCCCCTGTTTCTTTCCCCTGTTGTGACTCCTTTCAGTCTGCTCCTTTTCCTAAGGATAGGAAAAAAATCCCATTGAGTAGTAACCCTCTTTTATTCTACAAACCCCTCTTTCAAGTGTGCTTTCATCAATAACACAAGGCAGTCCTGAAAGATGTCTTGCCCGTGTCCTGCTTGCCTGATTGAGCCTGATCATCCTCAGGGGCAGGAAGTATATCTCTGTATATTTTTCAAGTTACTGTCTGCATAGGAAGAGCCATATAAACATAGCACCAATTGCATTACATATTCCACTTTTATACCAATGGGTGGGGCACGATAAACATGGACTACAGTACTTCAACAATTGTGTACAGTTGCATATTGTTCCTGCAACAGAACGGGCATAGCAAAAAAGATTTAAAAAGCAGTCATTATTATAGAAATAGGGAACCTCTGTAACTCTTCTACACAATACTTGAATAGCATATTCTCACAAAAAGCATTTGTTTGTGAAATAAAGAGCTTGATCCAAAGCCCAATGGAGACTCTTCCAATGCATTCAATAAGCTTTGGATTAAGTCCTTCCTGAGGAACAGATGCAGGCTTTTATTCACTACCAGTGGAACAATAAAAATGACAAGACAAAGAATAAAGTTGTCTGCAGAGAATAAAGCAGTGTTGTCCCGCTACAGCTTAAATACATTAGGCTCTATAGTTAAAAGAAAGTCCTGTAGAGTTGATCAAATTGTTTGTGTAGGAAATTCACAAAATGTACAGTCTAGAAATGTTTAAGTATCTACACATAAACACCAATACATAATGTATGTCATTGATTAATCATCTTTGTAGTAGTTGCAAAATCTGAGTTATAAATATAACTATAAATTCCAGTAGTTCAATCAAAGACAACACAGAAATAATTTGTTGCCATTAATGATCAAATCTGTGATGGAAGAAGGAGCTGAAAGATTTTTTTATGCCATAGCTCTTAGAGGGATCCAAAGTGTTTACTGAGACCTGGACTGGAGACTGGCTTTCTTTTAGTAAGTTTATCTCATTCAACATAGTGATTTCTTATCTGGCCCGTGATGTTATCAAAATGCAAGCAATAATGGGTGCTGATGTGCAGAGACCTCTCCTGCCCCTTCAGGAAAATCTGAGGCCAGAGTCACCCCCGGAAAAATAGTCTGATAAGGGAGATAAGCAACACAGGAGAGTGGAGTAAAGTAAAAGTGACAGCAAACAAGAGGAACAATTAGCAGAAACTAAGCTTTAGCAGAAACTAAGCAGGGTGGGAACATGGGATTTGCAGCAGAGAAAAAATATGAAGAGAATGTAATCAGAGGCTTTTAATAGGCCTGTGTGGATCTTGTGAAGAAATCTAGTGGTAGAGAAAGAATGAAATGTATGTTTTTGAAACACCTGCATGAATTTATGTAGAAAGTAGAAACTGGAAAATAAGCCTGATTAGAATAGATTGCAGTCATAGCAAAAAAAAAGACCTTCATAATGAATAAGTGGAGAAAGGTGGATTTTGAAAGAACGGAGGAACTGTTAGTGTCTGGGGCAAGCAAGTGTGATGAGCAGAAAAGGCCATTACACAAAACTTTAAGCCAGAAAGAACAAAAGGAAACAAAAGCTGACAACCAAGGTACTTCTGTAATTATTAAAAATAATAACATTTAAACTTTACCTGCTCATATTGAAATGTTCCTAGCTTTTTCAGCTCACAAGTAGTACCCTCCAAAACAGGTCAGTTTTCTTAAATTCTGTACATCTAATTACTAGACAAAGCCAACATAGTGTTTACTTCTGTTCTAAACATTAACTAAATACAGAAAGGCGCATTTTATCATGACATAATTTCCTGGAGCATTACCACAGATGTCCTCTGACAATAACAGAGAAGAGAAATCCTTCTGCCTTTACTGCTACATGGGGATCTGTGTCAGCCTCCAGAGACTGAAATCCCTACTACACAGTATATCAGAAGCTTCTTGCCATAGTCCTAACATTCTCACCTTTATATTTCTACTGTCTTGGTGAATGGTCCTGCAAATTCTTGATACCTTTCAAACTTCTGAGTCTTGCACGTTGAAGTGCTAATCTTCAGCCTTAAGCTACCTTCTTAACACACTTTACCAAGCCCTGGAAAGACAGAATGCTGAATGCTTATTCCTTCTAGCACTATTGCAATGGTGTTAAATGCCTTCAGCTGGAATGTGTTGTCTGCTGCAGAGTGGATGTCAACACCAGAAATCACTGAGAAAACCAAGACTACCTGAAGGTTCTCAGAAAGTCAGAGACAAGTGGATAATATTTCAAAGAAGTGGATAATAGTTTCAAACAAGAACTTATCATAACAGAGAATGTGTTTTTTCCCCGCAAATAACAGTGTCACAGTTTCCTAAAATGTGTCCTTTTCTTGAATTAGAAAGGGAACAGGCCCATTGACCAAACCTATGTCCAGCTGAAGGACTGGCTGTCCCTGCAACAAGCTGAAGTCTTAGCTTCACTGAGTTTTCAGATCATCAGAAGTGCAATCAGGTAAAATTTAGCTATAATAAGACGAAATGAGAAGCTGGTAATTGGTCTGCTGATTAAATATACACAGTATTCTGTATGGAAATCCAGCTCTGCACTACAAAACTGATGTGCATTTCAATGGCTAACTCACTGTTGGAGCAGGCAATCTTATTTGTCTTGGGTATGAAGGTAGGCGGGCATGTTTTACACAGGTACCACTTGACAGTGTTGTTACTCTGCTTAGACAGTTTCCATGCAGTCACAAGAATAAAATTACAATGCCAGGGATCAAACATAATGCGTGATCATTTTGAATGACTGATGAATCTCTGGTTTCTCTGACCAGTGTTGCCTGCCTCCATGATGATACAAAGATGCTCTCAAGAGCAATTAGCAGAAATTACTGGAAATTAACTCTTAGCTGTGTGCTGTGAGATGCGGTTCAGTAACTCAGATGAATCCAACTCTGCTGACTTCAGCATGAGGTGAGCTTCGGACAGGACCAGGGATGGGGAGTGCAGCCTGGGAAAACAGTGAGGACAGTGGGCAGGAGCCAGCTGGGGAAAGAATCAGCTGCAGGAAATAAACTGTTTTTCTCTTTGAAGCTGGCTTCTACCTTGCCTTGGTGTTTTGTGGCACACTGTGTCTGAATTTCAGCAGTTCCTGTTCATGGTGGGCATAGCAGCCAGATATATCTGAAACTGCCTGAAGAGCCAGGAAGAAGGGGATATCAGGCCATGCAGGCTTACACTTTGAAAGATGACCAGGGATTTTTGCTGTCTGGCCTCACAATCTTCAGATACTTGTACTGTGCAGAAAAAACATTTCCATTATGAACTGATTCAGAGTGATGAAAATATCAAAGCCTCTGTCATTTTGAGTTGTCTGGAAGGTTTTCATCCACAACACATTTATGGCAGCATGGCAAGAGGGAGGATGAAGGAATTCTGCTTGAATTTTTGTTTGTCTGTTTGTTTTTGAGCAGCCGCGTAGTGAAATCAGTTATTTTTTTCCATAGAATTCTGGACTCACTTATATTCTTTGGTGATACAGTATTTCATAACACCAATGAAAAAGCAAATTTATGTTCTATATTTCTGATAATCTATATGACACCAAAATATTAGCATTCTTTTTATTGCAAAACAAATTGTTTCAGCCTACTGCTGATCTTTTTTAAGGTCCTAAATGTTTTGTTGAAAATAGAAGTTGTTCACTAAGATGATCTCTCAATCTCCTGTACAGGCGTATAGCAGAAAAACCAAATGTTGTGTATGTACATCTTCTTCCTTGTTGCCAGTCAGTTCCTAACATTTCTTGTTAGCAGCAATGATGGTGGAAAAATAAAGACAACCAGCTGCAGTTTATGCTACTCCCACACACACACTTTTTGAGTAAAAGCTGCAAGAATGGCTCAGTAATAAAGTACACGGTATTCTGAACGTGCACTCTAAAAGAGCTGCAGGCATAACAGGATGTGTTTTAAATGCAACAATGAAGAGGCAGCATTTTGCTATTTAGAAAAGAAGGAAGAAACATAAAAAACCCTCCAAGACTATGCACAAACTTTAGCTTGTTCAACAATAGGTCCAATTTGGCTAGTTCAGAGCATGTTACATGGAGTGGCTCTTAGGGAGGACTACAAATTTCCTGTCTGGTCACGGAGAGTATTCCAAGTGTAGTATTTGTTTACTGTATCCTATCTTCACTGTTTATGAATGTCATTGCCTATTTGATGTAAGAATTTTCTACACTTTATTGAAAGCGACACAAATTGCCCTTGGCTTGAACCATACAGTCAATAGCACAGTCAGGACCTAAGTGTAGCTTGTTGCTTCTTTGTTAATTGTTCGTTAAAGAGAAGAGAACTTTATGATGGCCCAGGTCTCCCCTTGGATTAAGTTGGTTGTTGAAAATTAAGATATGAGTATTTCTCTTTCCTGTTTCTATTAATTGAAAATATTATTGAAACAATACTGCAACTAGGTCTGCATAGGTTACTTTTGGAGTTCATCTTGAACTGATAGTTTTCTTATATGAAAACAGCATTGCCCATTTGACATATTAACAATAGAAAGGACAATCATTTTGGATATCTCTCTCAACAAACACAAACTTGGAAGAGTTTGTAAACGACTGCTCCATATAATCCTTGCATCAAACACCAAGGTCATCCCTTCCACAAATTGATAGCACTTTATTAAAGAAAATTTCAGCTCTTTATCATTTGCTATGACTAATTTAATCTTTTTTCCATGCGGCTTAGGATACTCTCATGACTTTATTGACTTTCCTGTGCAGGCATTTTGCTGATTCTGCTCACGCTACATTAGTAGTAACACTGAGTCAGCCAAAATTATGTCATTAAACCTCCTCCTTCAGCGGGGGGTCTTTATAAAAAAAAAAGAGACCTCTTTTCTAAAACCAAAGAGGAAACAACACTAAGTCAGATTTTGTTCTGCGTGATGTTATGGTCCCAAGCACTGGAAGAACTGTGCTATTAAAACAAATTGCATTCCACAGTCATTGAACATTTTTCCCCTCTTCCTTAAGTATGACATTAAGTTAAGCTAGAGAAAGTTACAGGCTGATTAAACTCCAGCTGAGAGCTTTCCCAGCAGCCCTAGAGGTCCTGCTTGTGACATTACACTGCCATGAAGTGATACTGCATTGAGCAGAGCACTGAGAGCAACCAGGACACAATGTCTGGGAATGCCTGCGCAAGCCCATGCTCCAGCTGCAACCAGAATGATTTAAATATCTGATTAACCATAACACTAAGGTTTAATTTTGACTTCTTCTCACTGTCAATTTGAACCTTAATTTTATTTCTTGTATTATAAATTATTTCTCTAATGAAAAGTAGTTTGTTATTGTCCAATGTCTCTGAGGATGTGTTGACTTGCTGCTTTGTAGATTTAACCTCAAATTTGGTCATCGTTTTTGATACCCAAGAGTGTGAAATTTGGTGTTATGTTGTCCATTCTAAATTGTTAACTGTATGTTTTCAATTTGTATTCTTTATTAGTAGGTCTGGGTTTTTTGGTATTTTTAAAGCATCATCTTGTTCTGGCACCATTTGAATTTTATCAGCACTGTAGGAAATAAAAAAATAAAGCCTGTAGGAAATTTGGATTTTGGGAAAATAATTTTTTTTTTTTTTAGCTAGTAAAAGACAGAAGTAAATATTATAAGAAAAATCAAAATGTATTTTGTGTTTCCATTTTCCTCATTCAAAAGTTATGCAGATGCTGGCTTTAGTTGATTATTCCCCATGGCCTTTAAAATCTTAAAAGGTAGCTGATGTGAGCTTCTCACACTAGTTTTTACTCATAGACCAGAAGAAGACACAAATTTGCTGTGTTTTATCTTTAAATCCTTTTCTAAAGAAAGGGTTAGTTATTGGGCGAAATTTAACTAACTGTAATTTAAAAAGCCCAAACAATAACTACTTTTGTAGCAGATGTATGAAATATACTTCATCAGTTTCATATGAACCTATTTAAAAGCCTTGATTGCTGTTTAAATTTAATTTAAAGACATGTGAAAGATTAAAATAAATTTAGGCATTAATATGGGCTATGTATACTCAAGTTTGCATCTTTATTTAGAAAGTCTTGTCTATAGTAAAATTTTTGGAGACACTTCTAGTTTTTAACATGGTTGTTTTTGTCTTCAGAAAAAAACTTCCTCAGGCTCAGCAATATCAGTGACTGTGAAGATGAGTATTGTGGCCCTGCAGGAATTCACTTGCCATTCACTGCCTTTCTACTCTCTGTATCTTACTGACAATTTAATTTGCTGCTGTTAAAGACAGATGGCTGCACATGATCACAGTGAGAACGACAAAGAGAAAAGAGTATTCCCGTTATGGCTTTTCCAGCTAAATAGCATGTTTCCACATGGCACCCCACTACACCAGGCTACCAGATAAGTGCAATGCTGCTCACACACTTGCCCTCCTCATGCTGACAAGCTGCTCACAGGAAGCTGCCCAGCAGATGGAAGGAGGTGGGGTAGCAATATTTGCAGGGGGGGCTGAGAAAAAGAGAATAGAACATGCAAGGGAAGATGTGTGTTAGATTGACTGACAGTGAGGAAGGATAGAGCATTGGTTTGACACCATCTTCCATGAACTGCCAGGATTATTTAAGCAAACTTTTCAAGAGATTTACTTTTATTGAAAATTGTCCTAATCCTAGCTGTTGCATCAGACTTCTAGATATTTAGAAAGAGGACCTGTGGTAGCCACGTGAAGGCATTTTACACCAATGGGGTCTGCTGTGCAAAACTACTCCCTGCATGACAGCCTCCTTGCAGCTGAAGGTGTGACACACTCCACTGAGCATGGGGTCCATCAAGAATTATGTCTGAGCAGAGTGCAGATCCCTGTACCTCACGCAGGGACATGGTGAGAGGAGACTTACCCCTGTACCCTCCTTGGCTTCAGAACTTTCACAGGAGCATGGTCCCAGTGGGTCCCTCAGCAGCACAGCCAATCCTCCTGCACCTACAAAACCAAAGACATTTATTGCCCATGGGAGAATATGCATGGCTGAGAGGTTGCTCTGCTTTGATTGGATCCATTGCTACCCACCATGCTCTGTCACCAGCCAATGTTTTGTCAGTGTTGTTAAAGAAAGCAGAAAGGCTATAAAAACTATGACTGAAAAATATCTTTGCCATCTGGAGACAGCTCTGTGCTGCAGAGAGGCAGCTACTTCTGGGGGAAAATGCGATGGGTGCTTTGTGTTGACAAAGTGTTGCATGGCTCAGGAAGAACATACTACATTTCAGACCGCTCGGTGGCTATCCCTGTCCCTAGGGTGGTTCCCAGTGCCAGAGCTGCCCTAGTTCCTGATGGGGCAGTGGGATGGCCCTGATTGCCACGTCCAGCCTTGTCACCCCCAGGCATCTCCCTAGACTCTGGTTGCTCTGTGCTCACCTGTGTTGCTGTGCTGAAGGTGTGCCTGCGCTCGCACCATTCCCTGCATGAGCTTGTCCTGTCTTGGGGAGAAGCCAGAGGACTTTTCATCACTTCTGTGCATCTTAAGGGCAGGGTAACTGAGAGCATCTAGACCCCTAACTAAGTATGTCATTAGAGAATGCTGTTCATCATGCAGGCACAGTTAGCACTCCTTATTGGGTCACGTCAGGTCACACCTTATTGGGTCACGTCAACTTGCAGGGCATGGTGTGGGCTGCCTGTCTGGGAGAACCTCTCCACGTTTATTTCTACATCAAACTTAGGCCTTGGAGAAGGTAAGAGCATACCTGCTGATTTCACCTTCAAGGACAATCTTGCTTAAGTGTAGCTAGCCACAGAGAGCTGCTTGGTTGCTTTTGGAATTTCCGTAGCAATGGCAATAATTAAATAATGTTGGGTTAGAGTCAGATTAAATCAGTGAATATTTTCTAAATTGTGACATTAAATTATAGGCGTTACATAATCTCCTCTACAGAGGAGCAAGATCCCATCTCCAGTAGCTCTGCTGCAGGTACTCTGGGAGTACATTGAATAATGTTCCTTATGCTGCCACACACAGTGCATACCCACTAAGTTTGAAATAGATCTCTCATGTAATAATCCATCTTGAAATGGCTCTGCAGACCTTGGTCAATACAAGGATAGTCATTAATGTCCTCTGCTGTTACTTGAGTCTATGATCTTGAATGTGTCTCTTCAACCCACTACTGTTTGTGTACACACCACTATTGTGTTATGATTACTTATGCAAAAAGGATCTGTGCTTCGGAGATGCCCTTTGCATATTTGTTGCTCCAGCAGACAGTGGCACATGCTAACTGTTAGCTTGAGCTGTAGTTAAGGGGCTTTCACTACAGACCTTTCTCCTAACAATATTGGCTAGTTGCAGCTTCAGTTAGACTTCTTTTGCTCTGGGAGAAGAATATTAAAAAGTGCCAGTGGAACTTATGTGTCCATAAAAATCCTGAAAATGCTTTTAACTTTTTCCAGCACAGGTTCTTTGGAGCTGGCCCTTCCTCTTGCTACCTGCTGAGCTATGGTGTCCCTGTAGTCCACAGCGCCAATAGGTAGCCCTCAGGTAGGTTTGAGAATTGGATTAAAGCCAATGTGAGTAGTAATGGAATTGAGACCTTTTTTCTTGTGTTCTCCACACTCTGAAAAAGTCTGTGAAGGAAGAGCTCTAATTCTGTGGCTTTACCACAGGGCTGATCCCTTCTTTGCATTCATCTCTATGCTCTATGGGATTCCCATAGAGCATTGCTGCTTTGGAAATGATACTGCAGAAAAAAACAAGTAGTTTATTCTGCCCTGAGTTCTTTTATTTCTGATTTTTTTTTCCTTCCAACTCTCTTTGATAACTTTATTCATGCTAATCTCAGGCCAAAAGGATCCTTCTTGTCTGTGTGTCTATCTATATCTATATCTATATATCTATATCTACATCTACCTATATCTATACCTATACCTATATCTATGCCTATATATCTTGTTTATATATCTATATATAACACTTCAGCATAATGGGGCTTTGACTGTCTGCTGATATCTATATGCTCTCCCGCTATCTAAAATCAGATGTGAAATAGAGCTATGTGGCTTTTCATACCATTTCACTAAAACTTCCCTTCGTACCCAAGCCACTGTGTACCTTTTTCAGCAATATATTTGGGATTGTGAAGCCTTTGTATGTTATCCTTGAATGCCTCCTCATTACCTAGTAGCTGTTGGACTGGATCAGAGGATGGGAACCGGTGGTGCTGAAATATCTAAATCTGTATTATAAATACTTCCAGAGCTGGATGTCAAGACTACTTTTAGTCCAATTCCTTGGAGTGAATGTTACCATACTGTCATAAGGAGTAATACTTGATTTAAATATTTGTGTTTACACCAGGGTTTGAAAAGTGTTTCATGTGATGCTTCAGCAGAGTTTTGGGTTTGGTTTCCTCCAAATGCATTCTTGCATGTGACTCAACTGTACCACCTGTAGTGTGTATCACTCCACATCTGAATCAATTGCAAAATGTAGTAGAGGAGTTCACTAAAAACCATGGTACTGCTCTCTGATGAAATGCTGATGTAGGTGCAGCCTATGTCCACCAAGAAAGCCTTCTGTCTAGGATGCTCAGTGGAGATGTGGGTTACCTAATTTCACACTTGTGCCACAAGTAGCATTCTAGTGTTCTGCACAAACCTTGGAAGACAGTGGAGTTGTCTTAAGTTGTAAGACCTATTCCCCATTGATGTGGCAACACTTGAAGGATTAAGAAGAGAACATTACATTGGTAATAAATGTACCTAACTAGAAAAAAAGTCACGAAAGTCTGAGGCCTAGAAATTAAAATGCATAAGAAAATTATTTATTTCCTACACATCTCACAAAATAAATAAGTATCGTGAGTAGAATTCATCCACACAATGTTTTTGGTGAGAGGCCATATGTACTATAGTATGGACCTCAGAACTGATTTACATGAGGGACACAGCAGCTTCATAATCCCCCTGGATTAAAAAAAAAAAAAATCCAAGCATGTTCACATCCCTGGACATGTTTTAAAGGCCTAGATAGTAGCAGTTCCTGCTGCCATTAGCACAGCTAAAGTTTTACATTTGTAATTGTCTGTACAGCAATGATGAAGCAACTCAACCAGAACAGCTGCAGGGCAGCTCTATCAGCACTATTGGGGCTCAGTGGCTTTCCATCCTCCTCTGTGCATGCTAGCTCCACTTCTGTGCAGCACTGTGCTGACCTCTTTGTTTCCTTTTATTTGCTGTTGATTTCAACTGTGAATAGGGTTTGATGGATGACAGGAGTTTTGCAATAAAGAGGACCAAATAATACTACAGGAACGAAGCTGAGCTAACAGTCTTTCCTGAAGAAACATATCCGTGTAGACTTGGGAGAAAATCAAGGTGCAGATAATTAGAAGGAATTTGGGCTCTCACCAGCATCGGCCAGCAGAGAAAAGAACACATGTTGTCAAGACAGGAAGGATGACATTTGAGTAAAAGTCCAGTAAGATTATTTCCTGGTGATGTATTTGGCAGTGAATGTGCATAATATGGGTGAAAAATAAAGGTACTGATGGGGAATTTGAAAAACTGCTTTTCCCACCCACTCATTGCTCTTAACAGACAAGGCGAGATTTTAGCAGCCTGTTCCTGAATCACAGTTCTTCATGGTCAGCGCTGTGACCATGGGGAAGCACCTCTTATTGGGCTAGCTTTGACATAGGGGCACTACACTCATCTCAAGGGTCCTCACTCCATCAGTCTCAGTCTCTCAAACGCCTTGGGTTTCTGCTCTGCTTCCACAGAACCTGGACAGGGAAGGGAAACAAGATGAAAGTCAGCTACTGAAGTAAATGAACTCTCTGCAGTGACCCCAAACTCACTTAGAAAACCCAGGAACTACAGGTCTTAGTTTTGATATTTGTTTTAGCAACAGAGTGCTCTGTGTTTTCAACATATGAATTCCATTGCTGTGTTGTTGAGCTGTCAGGAAACAAATCCAAACCTATGCCATACACGCATTAGCACTGGAGCACTCTCTATCCATTCAAAATCTAGCAGCCCACATCCTCTCGTCAAAGAAACTGGTGCAGTAAAGGAGCAGTTTGTAGCATAAGAGGAACTGAATCAGAGAAAAATTTTGGAGCAAATATTTGTCCCCTCAGAGGAAAAGGCAGATAAAGCAATGAAAGGTATTCACCAGGAAAACTAAACCAAGCTTTCTTCATTTCTCACAAGATAGTAATTTTTGTTTGACCAAATCAACTGTTTCCTTGCATGCAGATGGATCAGTTTGTTCTCTTTCACTGAGAAGGTTGCTTGTGGGAACATTTATAGTCCTTTTCAAAGCCAAGGGACATTGAATACGTGTCCCAAAAACACAAACTACTGCTCCCAGATTGGTCCTTTCTCCCTGCTTCAGGGTGCTTGCATTCCAGGTCTATTGGCCAGTCTGCTGTTCACCAGAGTGCCTCCTGCTGTGCTTTGACTGGAAGGGAACAGGTCAGCTCAAACCACATAGATCAGGAATCATCATTTAGAGCAACTATTTTCACTTGACTTGGATCACAGAAATTCCTGCTGTATCTCAGTCTGCTTTCTTTCAGCTACACAGGACATTTAATTTCAAATGCAAGACCGACTATGTCCTTGTGTTGATATCTTGGCAGTGCCCAGCTGAGCCAGCAGACAGATGCCATGTTACACTACAAAGTAGAGTTTGTCACCGGTGATTCCTGGGATTAATAGAAAGTCATTCAGAAAAATAAAATCCTCAAAGAAGGACAGAGAGAAAAAAAAAAAGTCACAGACTAGGAACAAAGATCTTCCAGCAAGAGTGCTGCCATGTTTATTTATTAAACCACTAAATAGCTTGGTGGCATCCTGGTGTTCAGATTGGGAGAGGTCACATAGCAGCAGGAAGAAAAAGGCATAACTTAAGTGGTGAAGAATACCACTCATTTATCCAGTGTTTGCACTTTTCTTTAATAAATGCTAATGTTGAGGCATTGCCTGCTTGCTATATTTTAAAACATCTGTAGGGAAACTTTCTTACCCTTTTAACCATGTTTTGAGGGCTCATCTCTAAGAGTTAAGAAAATATTTTATATTCTATTTAACAAAATCTTCAGTCTTAGAAAAACTATTGCAGAGAGTGCTGTATGTGCCATTTCTTTGTCATGTATCTCTCTGATAGCAATTGTCTTATGCATACTAGCTCACATAATCTCTTTTTCTGCATCTGATAGAAATTTTATTCACTGGAATGAATCCACTGGTCAGAGAACTAGTGGCACAATTCTCTTTTGCTGATTTGCTTTTCTTTTCCAAATGGTTCCTCTTTTTTCAGCTTTCATACTGTGATATATTTTGCACTTAGATATAAACACGACAAATATGTCCCTACTTGTAGTAGTAGGAAGGAAGTTACTCTTACTTATACCCCAAGGAAAAGGAGCTCCTGCTGGTGAGATCCCTGAGAGTGCTGGTTGGTCCGTGACCATGCCAGAAGCACTGTGCTGCATCTGTACTAAGAGTAAGTGTCAAAGCCTCAGTCTCCAAAATTCAGGTGCACATTTTAGATGCAGAGTCTGGCAGCATTTTGGAAAATACTTAAGAAGAATTTCATTGGTGGTTGCAGGCAGAGCAATTAAAGCCATTGCACAGGTTTTCATCACTGAGATGGATTAGCTCTCTTCAACTCAGGCCTTCAGGAGTGGTTCAGACTAGCCCAGTCTAGCAGTACTCTTGACATGGTTTTTGCATGCTTCAGCTGTGGGGGAAGTGATGGTGGCTTGGAAGGCTGGCCATCTTCAGCTATCACTACAAGGTCATACAATACAAGTATCAGTACCTGTCCTTTACTTGATTTAACAAGGAATTTCTACCTACTGACATAGTTTCTAGTGACCAACAGTGATGAACTACTGTTGATTCAGATCCTGTGTGTGTTTTCTCTAAGATTTAGCTCTGTGGGAAAAATCCATTTAATAGTTAGTTCTCGTACCATAAAATAACTGCAAGTGTGCAATGAAGTTCATAATTTCTACTATGAAGCAATCAAAATGCCCTCAGAACCATAATCTGCATATATTTTGGAAAGAAACCTTAAGTATAGACCAGTCCTAAGATTAAAGCTATTCTAAGAGAGTAAGATTGCAATGTTGCTTAGAAAATAGCTCCCAGTCCCAGCAATCTTGAGCACAGTGAAGAACTTTGGATGGAAGCAAGAGAGAATTGCTAACATTTTTGACAGAAAAATGTTGGCAAAGAATAAGCTAAAACTCTGACATGGGTTTGGAGGCATGGGGAAGGGAAAAACCCGTGAATTTTGTTTCTCTCACTTGTAATAATTTGCTGTGGAATACAATTCTCTTATTTGGAATTACCAGGTAAGAAGTATGGTATTCTGTTGTTAAAAGAACAGATAGCTTCCTAACTTTGTCTAGAGTTAGTTCCTTTGCGTGGCAGAAGTGCAGCCAAATGATGAATTCATTGCCTTAAAGAAGCGTTTAAAATTAGCAGAGAACTCCTTGAATGGTATGAAGTAGGGAAGCACAAATGATATAATGCAAGTTCTTTTTAATCATCACACCTTAAGCATAACCACAGAAAGAAAGCAGAATGTATGAGAAAGATTATCTGCCACTGATAACAGTTCTCTTTGAGAGGAAAGAAAAGCCATCACTTATGGAAACAGCACTGAAAATGCATCTGTAATGCAGTGGAGGAGACAGCTTGTGGTGCTCATCTCACTGCACCTGCATAAAGGATTTCTTGGCCCCAAGACATGCATGTGTGTGAAAAACCATGAAGATGAGCTTCTAACTTCTGAGCATAGTCAAGAGAAAGGACTGCAAGAGCTATGTGAAATTCCCTTAGCTGCCAAGTCAGACAGTTTGTCTCCTCTCTTCCTTGCTGATTTTGCTCACACTGATGCAGACAAGGCATATTTTTGTGATTATATTTTATATTACTTGAATTAGAGCTGTAATTGCATATACTGATGGTTAGGAATGCTCCATACATATGCAGAAGATGTTGTGGATGCATCTCCAGTAGTTAAAAGTGACATGTGCAGTTAAACCTACTTTAGTCTTTGTTAACATTTAACAGCAGACAGGACATTCCACACTAGTGTCGTATACTACTGCTGAAGTAAATGGCTGTGCCTTTGCAGTGCACCTCCTGGGAATAGCAGGAAAGCAATCTCCAGTTTTCAGTTATATCTTTAGATGATTTTCCCATTATGCTTATCTGCTTTTTCCTGTGAAAAAACAGTTTAACTCAAGAGGGTAAAACCTTATCTATAACTGCAGAGGAGGTGGGACAAACATACTCTGCTGACATTTACCTGCAGGTAACAGACAGCATATGAGAGGAACTATCACCATCAGTTTTCCTCTCACACCTCCTGGTCTCCTAGGAGGTGATATTTTGAATCTGGTTTGCATCTGGAGATCTTGCAAAAACGCCAGGCTCTCTAAAGGTGCACTACAAGTGATTGAACTGCATGCATCCACCTGTGGATTTAGGAATAAAGAGGTGTAGCTTATTCTGAGCAGCCCTGTCCCATGCTGGTGAAAAAAAAAAAAAAAGTCTTACTGCCAGATTTTCACAAGTTATCCATGAGTTAAACTAGTAAAACAAGGAGGTTTATAGCATAAACCCCTGAAGAACTATTTCAGTTCTTGTCAAGGCAACAGCAAGACCCCAGAGAACACTGACAGTGGGTTTGTGTGCCCAATTATTTTGTAGTGGTTGAGGGCCAGACTGCAATGAGGCAGACATAGCCCAGACTATTTGGACTGGTCTAATGTTTGATCTCCAGTTTTGCATACTTTTGAGCTAAGATTATGCTGTCAGTTGCTTTGAAGAAATGTGCAATTTTTCTGTCAGAAAAATTTGTATCAATACTTTATGACAAAGTCAAAACTGTCAGTTTTGCTTGATAGAAAATTTATTAATGCCTTGTCCCTGTCTTCTGTTGTGGTCAAGATATGAAAGAATCCCATTCAATCCTACCTTTGTATTAGACACATATATTAGGGGAAAACCTGTAAATTCTGCAATGGCAGAGTCAAATCTTGCTTGACCTGGCACATGAGAGTTGGAAGGTGCAGGTGAATTGGTGTCATCATGGCATGAGCCATGACAATGCTGGAAAGCCATGCAATCCAGGAGAGTGTACACTTTCAAGCCAGGTATTAGTTCACCTGAAGTTAAGGGTAGATCTACTATCTGCAAGAAGAGATCCAGAGCACTGAACAGTTAGTAAATATGTAGTCAAAGTAAAATCACTGATGATGTAATGTTAATGTAATCCAACTTTTGACAAAAGGACATCAGAGATAAGATCCAGACATTAAAGGATGAAGACACACATCTCACCTAAGCTTAGCTTAGATTGCTGCATGGTAATCAGCTTCTGTCATTTCAGAGGGGGTACTTATAGAGTAAGTTACTGCTCAATTAGAGAAGATGCATCAGCCTCTGGCCTGTGTGGATAATCTTAGAAAATTATATATAATTAGGAAAAATTATAATGTTTGCTTTCAATGTACTACTTGTTTTCACAGGCAAACATAATACCCAGATATGGTATATCCTCCTCAGTTATTCACATATCAACTCCCCAGTTAAAATAGCTAGTGAAATGTTTCATTTCCCAGCCACAACATTCAAAAGAGGCATGACTTGCTGGTAAAAACTCCAGTGATTAAAGCCATATGCTTCAGAGAGTTCAATAAAGGATTTCTTGGCTCTCTAATAGAGGAAGAGATCAAATGCTTTAAAAGCAGAAGCCAAACTAAAAAGAAAATAAATTATGATTTTGGTTTCTTCATATTGGGCTATGTTTTTCACCTAAAAGTTTTAATATATCAAGACAGAGCATAAGTTAATGTGCAATGTCAAATTATGTCATATCCATCACCTTCCAGACAATATTTAGGGCATTATGAGAAGTATAACAAGCAATATTTTACCAAATCACAGAATAACCTGAGTTGGAAGGCATCCACAAGGATCACTGAATCCATCTCCTGGCCCTACATTCCCAAGAGTAACACCACGTGCCTGAGAGCATTGTCCAAACTTCTTGAACTCTTGTCACATTTGGTGCTGTGACCAATTCCCTGGGGACCCTGTTCCAGTGCCCAACCACCCTCTGGGTGATGAATCTTATCCTAACATCCGACCTAAACCTCCCTTGACACAGCTTCAGGCCATTCATTCCTTCATGTCCTGTCACTGTCACCACAGAGAAGAGATCAGTGCCTGCCCCTCCTCTTCCCCTCACAAGGAAGCTGTAACTGCAGTGAGGTCTCCCCTCAGTCTCCTCCAGGCTGAACAGACCAAGCGCCCTCAGCCACTCCTCACACGGCTTCCCCTCGGGGCCCTTCCCCATCCCCGTGCCCTCCTTTGGACACTCTCTAACAGCTCAATGGCTTTTCTGTGCTCTGGCACCCAGACCTGCCCCCAGCACTCGAGGTGAGGCCGCCCCAGTGCAGAGCAGAGCGGGACAATCCCCTCCCTTGCCCGGCTGGTGATGCTGGGCCTGAGGCACCCCAGGACACGGGTGGCTCTCCTGGCTGCCGGGGCACTGCTGGCTCACGTTCAACTTGCTGACCAGGATACCCAGGTCCCTTTCCTGCACTCATTTCTGCTTTCCAGCTTGTCATTCCTCAGTCTGTCTGTACGTTCAGAGTTGCCCCACTCCAGGTGCAGAATCTGGGACTTTCACGTGGTTGGTGTGTGCCCAGTCCTCTCATCTGTCAAGATCTCTGCAGGACCTCCTGCCCCAAGGGAGTCAGCATCTCCTCCCAGTTTTGTCTCATCTGTGAACTTGCTTTGTATCCTTTCCAGTCCCGTGTCCAAGCCATTTATGAAGATGCTGAAGAGCACAGGACTGAGGATGGAGCCCCGTGGAACCCCCGTAGTGGCAGGTCACCAGTGTCACCCCATTCACTGTAACCCTTTGTGCCTGACCCCTGAACCATTGCTCACCCCTGCAGGACATGTTTATCCAGCCATGTCCTGGACAGTTTGTCCAGAAGGATCCTGTAAGAGACAGTATCAAGAGCTTTACTGAAATCTGGAAAGATTACATCAGCTGGCTTCCCTTGATCAGCTAGGTGGGTTACCTTGTCATGAAAGGAAATCAGATTTGTCAAGCAGGAATTTCCCCTCATGAAGCTGTGCTGGCTGTGACCAGTGACTGTATTGTTCTTCAAGTGTTTTTCAACGTTTCCTAGAATAATCTTCTCCACAACTTTACCAGGCATTGAAGTGAGACTGACAGGCCTGTAGTTTCCAGGGTCCCCCTTCTTGCCCTTCTTGATAATTGGGACAACATTCAACAGCTTCCAGTTAGCTGGGACCTCTCAAGATTCCCAAGATTGCTCAAAAATCACCAAGAGAAGTTTTGAAATTACATCAGCCAGCACTCTGAGGATTCTTGGATGAATGCCATCAGGCCCCGTAGATTTGTAGGGATCTAGCAGGAGCAGCAGATCCTGCACAATTTCAGGTTTGACTTTCTCACAGCCATGGTCCTGCAGGCCCTGAGACCCCCTTAGTCCATCACCCATGTTGAAGTGGGAGGCAAAGAATGCATTAAATACCTCTGCCTTGTCTACGTCCTCTTGGTGAGGTGACCATTCTCATCCTGTAATGTGCCAGTCTTATTTCTACACTGCCTCTTGCCATTAATTAAGACTTTTGATAAGAGTCTTTTTATTGTCCCTCACATTTCTGGCCAGCTTCAACTCTAGTTGGCCACATGAATTTTCTCCCTACTGTGGCAAACAGCATCTCTCTGTTCTTCCCATATCAGCTGACCTTGCTTCCATTGTGCACATCCATTCTTTTTTTGCCTCATTTCCTAGAGAAGATCCCTGTTCAGGCAAGCTGGCCTTCTGCCTACTCTGCTAGACTTCCAACATTTGGGAATTGCCCGCTCCTGTGCCCTCAGGCGGTAATGTTTGAAAAGTGACCAGCACTGATAGACCCCAACACTTGCTAAGGCATTTTCCCAGGGGACTTTACTCACTAGTGCCCTTAGCAGCCTGAAGTTTGTTCTCCCCATGTCCAGAGCTGAGGCTTTACTGGCACTTTTCCTCCTGACAACAACTTGTTCACTCTGTGATCACTGCAGCCACCCATCTCCACTTTGCTTACAAGATCCTCTCTGTGGGCAAGCAGCAGATCCATGAGAGCATCTTTCTGCATTGGTTCCCCTAAGACCTGTTCCATACAGTTATCATCCAAGTATTTTAGGAATCCTCCAGCCTGGGCTGTACCAGTTGTGTGATGCTCCCAGCTAATTTCTGGCAAGTTGAAGTCCCCAAGCAAGGACAAAAGCAGTTGACTTGGAGTTGTTCCTTAGTTTCTCAAAGAATTTGTTGGCATTACTGTCCTGGCTAGGAGGTCTATAGAAGATTCCCACATTGATATTCACATTAATTCTTTTCTCCTTAATTCTTATCCAGAGGCTCTCAACCATGCAATTACCAACTGTGAGCTCCATACATTCCAACCCTTCTGTTACTTTTGAGTCTTGCTGCACAGAGATGGGCTGACTGGATATAACTTTCCAGACTGTCCCATGCTTTGAGAACTCATGTAGAGAGATCATCCAGAAACAGAAAACCTCCACATTAGTAAAACCTCTAAACCTCCAGATAAACAAACATGGTGGGAGATTAAAGGGGTGTTTTCTCTCTGCACTTCCTAAATGAGCACAGGCCAGCCATGTATTCCCAAAGGGCTTTGTCCTCTCTCACTTCTGCAAAGTAGCAACATGTGCTCCTTAAAATGTGCCCTGCTGATGCAATTCAAAAATTCCGACTCTTGTGTCTGTGGTATGCTAAACATGGCTCTTCAAGGGTAGAACAAACAGCTACGGCACAATCCAAAATCAGTAGGAAAATGCTGGTTGTCTCCTGCAGGCTTGTGGAAATTATCAGCTCAGTTCTATTTGTTCTCTCTCAGCTGCTTATCTGCCCTGTGACACGCATTGTCTAAATTCAAAATTAAAAATATTCCTGAGGCAATGAAAGTCTTTAAGCACCTGCATTCCACAGTACACCAAAATACAGTAAAGACTGATGCTTTGCTTTTGGTAGCTATGCTTGGTTCCAGCATTTTGGAGCCATATTACTTTAGTTTACACCACTCTCCTTGCCTGCTGGGGCAGAAGTCACATGTGTGGCGTTCCCATGATGTGAGAGGCTTCCCTGACTAATAAGGCAGTTCATCTGTGCAGGCTTCTCCAAAGTGGAAGCTGATGCATGAACAATATATATGACTATGGAGTTTTTGTGGAGTTTGAGCCCTGAGCCTGGTTGGGGGCATTCTAAAGCCATAATAAGCAAAACTCACGTCCTCTTAAAATGTTGGTTTTATAATGTACTTGCATCTCTTTTTACCTGTCCTATTTCTTTTGTTCCCTCCATTCCTCCTTGGCGTGAACATTGAATAGTGTTGGTTGAGTAAAGTGTCTTCCTAAGAGAACTAGATACCATCTTGAGAAAAAAACAAACTGTGTAGAGCCTGCACCAGGGAAGCAATAATAATTTTGTGCAGATCCCATCTTGACAATAAGCCCATAATAGCAGTGGAATAGAGCATGAAGAAAGCATAAAATTACATCAGGGCTTCAATTACCTTTTGTATTACCTGTAACTCAAATACTTATTGCTTCAGTGCTAGAGTTATTACTTACTTTTATAAGACTTTAAAATAACATTTTAAAGAGGCAGCCTGCCCTATAGACAGAGAATTCAGCTCTGAAAACAAAGAGCAGGAAATTTCAGAAGGTTTCAGGGTAAGCCCCCGAATGTCAGGCTGCTTATTTAAACCATTCCTGTTGAAATCTAGCAAGCTACATTTCTTGTGAGATTTTTATAAATTAGAAACATATTAGAACGCCTCTTTTTGAAAGAACCGCTATACTTTAATATCAAGTCTTGCCTGGAACATGAAATTGTGCGACATAATGAATAAAGAAGAGTGATGGCATTTTGTGGTTTTGGGTTTGGTTTGTTGGTTTTTTTCTATTTTCCTTTATCTTTAAATGATAATCAATTTACTTGATCCTCATCAATTCTCAACTTGTGAATAGTTCAGCCTGAGTTTAAAGTAGTTTTGTGACTGCTTCGTCCCTTATTCAGTCTATTCAAATAGTCTCTTCACAGTGTGTACCAAGTAACAGATAAAAATAACTGTCATGCTTAATTTATTTTAACAGTGCAGGTAGGTTGCTTGGATTTTCCACATTTGTTTTCTGAGAACAGCAGTGAATTTTCTACCTCAGTAAAGACAGTTTCTAAGAACGCAAGAAATGCCCTACTGGACTGGAAAAATTGCTTTTGACAGCAGCAGGAAGAAGCTTTGCATAGGGAGAACCCCTGTCTGTATCCCTTGTACTTCCTCCAGCATCACAATCACTAGATTAGGGATGTCACTGGACAGGTCTCTGCCTTGTCCCTTTGATATATTTTCTGAATCTACTATCCATTTGTTTGTGAACATGGAGACTTTTCTTTTTTTTTTGGTTTTTTTTTTTGTTGCTTCTGTTTGTTTGTTTGTTTTTCCTTCAGCATAACACTCTCATAGTCTGCACTGTGTGTGAACTACCATGTTTAACACTACCAGTTCAGAAATCTATAAGGAGAACAGACAGTGAACCCAAGTACTGTTATAAATTATGGCTTGTTACACAGATTAGTAATTTTAAATGTCTAAGATATAACTGCAGAAAGACTGAATACTCAGGAATTTAAACATTCACAGTCTGAATTTCAGACTACCTTAAAATAAGCTCTCATAGTATCTGGAGGCAGAAGCAGTCAAAGTAGTCATAACTTTCAGGAATTTTAGCCTCTAGCAATGTTTGTTGCAGAGAAAGGATCAGCAGAATGGGTTCACACTCACTAAGGACACACTGTTTAATAAGGAATTAGGTTAGCAAAGGAAGACAGATGGCAAGAGCAGACAAGACAGTTTGAGACCTAAGGTCTAATTCAGATTTAGCACAGCTAAGCTGAATGGCCATTGAAGTCAGTGATATATATTTGTAAAAGGGCTGAATTTTCTTCCCTGTGTTTTGCAGAAGGAAGTGAATAGTTGACTTCAGATAGATATTTGGATTTTGGGTTTTTTTGAAAGCAGGGGTGATCAAATGAATATTTTGGTGCTATCCAAAAGCTTACACTTTAAAACCGAGTAGAGTTAATAAGCAGAGGTGTTTCCTGCATAATGCAAATGTAGCTGTAAGACAGTGCCTGGCCTAAGGCTTTGTATATACATAATGGAAACAAACAGATGGAGACACAAGCAAAGGCTTGTTCAGTGCAACCTGAGTTGAATGGGACTATGAATCCTTGTTCCCTTGCTCTGAGATTGGTCTCTTTTTGAGTTTCTACAAGAGTTGCTGCGGGGTACCTAAATCTTCTTAGAGTTATAACAGGAAGTATATTCATTGTCTAAGTGAATATTTGGAGAAGGAGCACTGAAAGCTAGCAGTTCACCATTTCTACATTTTCCTTTTATCTAGGTGCCTTTTGGCTTCTGTCCAGCTGTGGGCAATCTGAGAAACAACGTTGAGTAACTAAAGGGTTACCAAATACTCTCCCTTTGTCTTCTCTTTTTCAAAGAATCAGTTCCAATAGCTTCTGGTTTAAAAAAATTTATTTTATCTTGGCCATAAAATTAAAAGATAGATCTTATCCCAGTAAAATGGGATATTATTTTGCATTTGCTCTTATGTAATTACATCTCTGTCTACTGTGGTTTAAGGCATATTGATTGCCCCCACCTGCTTTTGTTCAGGGTGCTCCTGTTAAAAATCTGTGTCTTGGGAAATCCTTACTGGAAAACTGTATTGAGTTAGTTGAGACTAAGTGACCAGAATGTTGCAGAAAATTGGAAAAGCAAAGAAAAAGAGAAAGGAAGGCAAAACATTTGTGTTCTTGGGGAGATATTTTTCTACCCTCCAAAAACATTGTCAGAACACTGTTATGCAAGGAAGCAGTAACAGATGTTGCTGTGATGGGAACAGTCTTCTATGTAATGCCATGGCATTTCCCTCCTATCCTGTACCAGTGTGTCGACATAGAGCAAGGGCAGGTAATCTTTCCTTGGCTTAGGCACACCCTGCAAACAGCCTGGTCTGTTACATAATGAGAACTGCCTCTGTACCTAGCAGCTCTCACTGCCAGTGACACACACCTACGGGGCAGCAGAAGCTTTCCTTGTGATGGTTGCTAGCGTGTTCTACACAGAATGTTCGCTGATGGGATACTTCAGGAGTAATTGTACATACAGGAGGTCTGGGGGCTGGAATCATTCCCACCCTGGGCACTCTGTGGGTGTAAAGGTTTTCAACAGGGCTCCTTGCTGCTGAGAAACAGTTACCTGCCTGGGAGCTCTTCTGTTTATGACTTGTCCTCCATGCAGATTAAATGTGGCCTGCATGATTACTGTGAAGAGACACATTGGCATCAGAGAACTTTTTTCTGAGGGAATGGCTGAACTACCAAATTGTGGGCAGTCACTTCATTGTCTCCTATCTTAGTTCCTCATTTTTCACATAATAATGATAGCACTTCTCTGCCTTAATAGGATGCTGTTTTTTTAAAACCCACATTAAATGCTAAAATATACCTTACAGCATTTTTTGCACTTCAGTTTTTAAAGACCACTTCCATTCAATTCTTCACCTACTGCCTAGAAATAATAAAAGATGTTCCACAAATACTTTGGATGCTTGGTACTTTAGTAAAATCTAGTGTACCAGCTCAGTTGCACAAGGTACACATGCAAGATTGTATCACTTTGCTGTTCGTCTAATCATGTTGCCATCAAACTAATTATGATTCTTGAAGGAGGCCTAACTTTTCACTATGTCAACTGCCAAGCCAAGGCTTGTGAGTGTAACCACACTGGATTCATCCCTTTATCTGAAAACAAAAATTATAGTCTGATGGAAATACATATTATTTCAAAAATGTGGTCTTTTTCATGATAGTATTTGTTTTTGACTAAACAGTTTCTGGGAACAGTTGTGGTATTTTATTTACCCTATAACCCCTTGAGTTCACTTCTACCAGCAGCTCCACTCTGTGTAATACATCATCCCCTCATTCCTCACACGTTTTGCTAGATGTTAATCATGTTTAACTAAGGATCCATACACTTTGTAGTTCAGACTACATTGCCACCTATCTTACCATACATTAATTCACAGTACTGTACAAATGACAGTTTTGATTCAGATAGAAATTGAAAAGATGAAATGTAAAAGAAGAACTACTTGTACTGAAGCACACAGCTTTGCTGGTAACAAGAACTAATTCAAATGTCATTGTAAGTTTTCTTTGGGTGATTTGTATTTTCAAAAGCTTTGGAGTTTGAGCTTGCTAATATCAAAGCTAGGCATGCACAGTGGTCTATGCAAAATCTTGAAGGTGAATCACATGGGCTAAAGTCTATGTAGGTGCTGTTTTAAGATGTAAACAAATGCCAAGTAATCTTTTCTGCCTACCTTCAGTAGACTATCCCTTGTGGCTCAGCTGGAAGTTCTTTTTTTTTAATGTTTTTCATACATATTTGATATTCAGACTGAACTGTCACATCTCTTTACTAGAGGAAATGGATGAGATTGACTACAGTGACAGTAATAACACAATTATAAATTTTTTTTTACAGTGGGAAACTTTACAAGATATTCAGACTTTCTGGCAACAGAATAGACTTTTCTTTTAAACTTAACTTCACCAAAAGCTGGTATTTGTAATATTAATATATTATAATTTAAATTTATGGCTTATGGAAAGTAGTACATCCTTTCACATAAATTTTTTAGGATCCAGGCCTGTGAAGATTTACACACACAGATTCATTGTGTATTCCGGTCCCAGAAAATCAGAAACAAGATTCCCTTTGATTGCAGTGGATCTGGGACTCCAGCTGTTGCTTTCAGAGCAGGCAGTATTGCACAGCTGAAGGTTAACTAGATTTTGTAAAATGCAGGGTCTGAGACCAGTTTTTTTTGACATGAGACATCAGAAATTTTTCACCTTTGCCCTGTTCTTGCCACATTCTAGGAAACTTATGTTATATTGCTAATAAAAAAAAGTGAGTCCTGTCTCAGGGAATTTGATATTTGATAAAACTGAAAAACTCAAAGGCAAATATCAACAAAAGGATACACTGTTTAGAATTAATACCAAATATTTTTCATGAACTCAAGCCTATATTTGTTGTGTCAGGAGATATTCTCAGCACTTACATGAATACACACACACACACACACACACACACACTCTCCATTCATTTCTGCAGGTATAAAGCTGTTCATGACTATGAGGTCTGTGATCAAGCTCAGCCCAGTTCTAAGTCCAGCACAAAGCCAATGTAATCTTTGAGACTGACTAAAGCCTTTGAGACAGAACTGACAAAGGCTGCTACAGCAACCATTTTCCACAAAGAACTTATTTTTAAATCTAAACAGCAAATGAGAGGAAATTTAATGTCTAGAGGCCTGAATGTACTCATTTTTATTCTGGCTGAAGCTGATCTTTCATGTCTGAGAACTTGTCATGGTTGAGGTTGGATTGTCTTTGAAGTTAATGTTATGGAGGCATTTCAGATTTGGCTACAGGTCTGGTTGGTGTGATGTGGACATAATGCTCTGTGCAGCACGTCTCTACACAAATGACACTAATGTTTCCACACAAAACCACAGGTGCTGGCTCACCCATTTTCTGGGAAAGCCTGGACCTATGTCCATCTCTAAATCATATGTCTGTCTGTCACCCTTGTGCAAAACCTGTATTTTGCCTAGCCCTGAAATGTGCCTAGCTCCTGATCTTTGTGGCCTTTGCTCTGAATTATAGGGACAGCAGACTTTGTGTTTGGACTGAGGTAGTTTTGACCTGGAAGGCTTGCAGTGGGCTGCAGCAAACGCCCAAAAACTATCAAAACCAAGCTTTTCTATGTGTTCCCCAAGTTTACTTTTGCCTGTTGAGTTTTTGTTTATTGTAGGCTAGATAATGTGTTGGTTGCTTCCAGGAAATAATGACACTGAGTTGTAACTGGTATGAGGACTCCCTGCTGGACCAGCCAAGCAGGCTGGAGCCCAAACCCCACGTTCAGCATAAGTGATGTGGAGAACTGGTACTTTGTCCACCTGCAATTTATTGTGCTGCCTGGTGCTTCCTTATCTCCTCAGATTGGGAAAACCTCCAAGTATTCCTCTTTTTCTCTTCTCACAGGACTCCCTTCACCAGAAGTCTGTTTTCTCCTTGACTAACTTTCCTTCAACTCAGACAAGCTGGGAGATCTGCCACAGCTTGCCCAGCTAGGCACTTGTCTGTCTTTGCCTGACTCCCACTTCAAGAGTCAGAGTGGGAATATATGTTGAACTACAAAAAATCACTCATCTAACCACCTGCTTGGGAGTACTGATTCCACTTTGCTTCACTAGAGGGGGAATCCTGTTCCCTGACTGTGCCAAGAGCAATTTTCTTATCTATCCTCTTCATACACAAAGGCCTTGATTTATCTTGCAGTAATATTTACACTTAAAAAGCACCATGTGATTATATAAACAGAGTGCCAGTTTACCTCTACCAAAACACACGGACTTTTTTCAAGAGAGGATTTATTTTTAAGGACAAAATTAACTGAATGGAGCTAGCAATTCTGTGTTGGTGACTCTGTTATAATCAGTGTTAATTATTTGAAAATTATTGAAAATTATTACTGAAACAGGCAGAAGCCACCAAAAACTGCTGTACAGCCTGATGAAGATGGTCTCTCTAATGACTAATTAATGCTCACATTGCTGTCTTAAGATGAATAGTGTCTCTAACTGAAAAAATAGACAGCAGATAGGTTGAGATAGAGAGCTCAGTCTTGAGTCTTGACTTGAGTAAGGAATGCAGACACCATGGCTTTGAGCAGTGACCAGATCTGCAGAGCTTCTGGCTTCAAAGCTGTGTTTTATTTGCTTAGTGCCTCCCAGCTCTGACACCTGTCTGGAGGGCTAGGGGATCTACAAGACATTTTTTCACTAACATATTTCTGGCACAAACTTGTTATATTCTTGCCGCAGCCTTTACTACCTGATTTCAGTTTTGCTTACTCTATGTAGTGGAAATGAGAAAGGGGATATTTGTTTTGAGGTCAGTCATTACTTCTGCATTTAAATCCTACAAACATCAGTATTGTCTAAGATTTTAAAGATGCACATGGTGCTGGAAGACTTATGTGCATGGGATGATGAGTCCAGGAAAAACCATCACTCCCCATCTTTGTTCTTGCAAATAAACTTCTGGAGAAAATTTTCTTCACAAACTTTAGCATCTGCCAAACAGGTATGCTGGTCTTCACATACATGACAATGGATGTTAGACCAGAGTCTTTCTGGTGGCAGCATCTAACTCGGTCAGAGTACCCTCTGCTTCAGAGACATTTGTGCGGAGCATCAGTGCTCAAATGAGTGCTGTGCAAATATGCATGCAGCCGAAGGGAAAGAGGCAGCAGATTGAATGGAAGGGAAAATCAGAGAGCTGGCCACAGTCAGCAGAGAAAGGAGCATCATCCAGTACTCACAATATACAACTGTGGGTCTATTGCTCGTAGCTAGCTTTGTTATTAGACACACTTGACTTGAAATTAATGTCAGCCCCACAGGCTTCATGTGAAAGTGCTGTGCTGGCTGGAGCCAAGTGAATTTTCCCTTTGTCTCTGAACAGCAAAGCTGCTGAAAGAAGGAAATCACACAGAATTCCACTAATAATGATTTTGGATAGAAAAACTGAAGGGAATGTCCTGGTAATGTCATAGAAATAATTTTATTCCATATGAGATATTAAGGCTTTGATTTTTCTTCAAAGTGTGTTTCTTTAAACAACTGGTCAATTCAGAAAGCTTCAATTTGGGATCAACCTGGTAGAATCCCCTTTTAATCTGTTGTTATTTATTAGTTTTCACCACTGAATTACAACAGAATTATTTACTCTGCTCCAATGCTGACTGTGTTCTCAGCCTCCTTCAAACAGAACACCATGTAACAAACTTCTGCCTCCTTCCTTTCTCTGCTCAGCACCATCTCTGCTTCCCATTCTTTGTAGAGGCCATATCTGGTGGGCTTCCATGCCCATTAGCAGTGGAGAATCAAGACGATATTTGTGCAAAAGAGAGGTCTTGGAAGAAAAAGGGGTTAGTTACACAGAAAGCAAGACCTCCACCACTGCAGGTTGAGACAGACCAGTTCATTTAAAGCACTTAATTGCATTCCATAGATCAGTTTGGGTGGGAAAAAATCTTCAATATTATTTAGTTCCAACACCCCTGCCCATGGGTTTCTCAAAGCCCCATCCAACCTTGCTTGGAACGCTGACTGGGACTGGGCATCCACAACTTCTCTCTGGGCAAGCTGTTCCAGTGCCTCACCATCCCCACAGTAAAGAATTTCAATACATATTTAAATATATATGTTTTATATATAATTTAACTTAGAAGATCTAACCTAAATTCCCTCTCTTTCAGCTTGAACCTATTTCATCAATATCTCGCTCTCTTGCCTGGTGCTATTTAACAATCCTGTTCTCCAAAAAAGGCATTTTCTCTACAGGGTGGCTCATCTGGGGGAATCTTCTGTGGTTTCCCATTACCTGCAGCTTTATGAAGAGTCTCTAATAAAATGAGATGGTACAAGCAGTTCCATGGAAATAAATTTGGCTATACATGTTATTAAATTCAAGTACATGGCTAATTCTTGTCTGTTATGATAGAAAGCATTTGTGGGGATTCAAAGACTAGTAGAAGTGTTAAATTTTTCTCCAACACATATTTTACAGGTCTATTCTCTAAAAGTGGGTTTTTTTATTCCCTAATGGACATTTTTTCCTTACTTATTTGATCAACATGGCTTTCAGAGACCTGTATCACTGCAATTTACTAACCTGACTGCTTACTATTGAAAAGGCTTATTAGCTTTTCTATAAACTCTTTTGTCCAAAATTTAACATAATTGTACATAATTAAAAATGACTAAAAACATAGGATGAAAATTAAGGCTGTAACTTGGGCAGTGAGTCAAGTGCTTTCATAGTGGGTAATATTGGAACACACCAGGAATGCCAGGCAGTGTAACTGCAGTGTCAACCCCACTTTGCTGCTGTAAAGAGATTTCCTTTTTGAAGTTCTGCACACAGCAGAGCCCTTTGCGAGAACATCTTGATTTTGTGCCCCTCATTTTCTTTATAAAAGAAACACAATTGATGGTGACAGGTAGTGAACTTCTTCAGAGTAATCTGGGTATGCTATCAAAGGCTGTGTTCCCCTCCATGAATTTCTCTTTCTGGGACTGATTATTTACATCTTGCAACCCCTGTGGCAGTCAAGGACATGGCTTTAAAAATATTATTGCATCAGGGAGGGTTTTTTGAAGTAATTTCAATACTTGCCTTAATTTCTAGTGTTTTGTGATAAAAGTCTGCTCTGACTTCTCATGTAGGCACTCTCAGTTCACTGGCTGGGCTTGGGGTAAGGTTCTGACCCAGAAAGCACATGTGGACTTTTTTCTAAGGGACTTGTTGGACCTGCTTATAATATTTGCAGCTATTAAGGTGTGAAAGCTGTCCTTTGACATCAAGCTGAATTTAGTTCCTTTTAGGCTATGGATTAGATGAGAGAAAAGAAGTACTTTCCTTTTCTTTTCACTTTCAATTAGTACTTTTAAATGCTCTGAACATTGTTTACAGCTTGAAGCCTTGGTGTCTTTCTCTGTAGGACTTGTAATGCGTGAAGAAAATGGAGACAGGGAGGTAATAGTCTCTATGGTAAGTCCTGGATTTGTTCATATTTGGCAAATGTTTGGCAGATTGTGAAGATACAACAATAAATTAATCTCAGTATTTTCAGCTCTGTGAACATAAAATCAGTGGAGAAAATAAACAGTGTATAATCTTTCAGTAGCTTCTCCATTTGTCTTAGCATAATTTCCTCACTGTATTCAACAGTGGTTAAGAATATTGTCTGTGGTCTCATAAATGCCACAGAAAAGGGCTCAGAAAAATAAGAGTACCACAGCTCTGCAGGGCTTGTACATGCAGCTAGAGCAAATATTTTCCAGTTTTCATCCTTAGCCAGGAATCCCAGGAACTACTGCTTCTCTTCTTGGTGGTTTTGTTTTTTGTTTGTTTGGGGTTTTTTATTTTATTTTATTTTATTTTATTTATTTATTTATTTATTTAAATTACAGCAAAGACTCTCCTCAAATTGTTTGAGCCCATGAGCTGGAGATTCAGAAAAGACCCCAAAAAGCACTAGATGTTCAGGATAAGTTGGAGAAGCAAAAATAGAAATTGCTTCTCTCCTGTTAAGGTCTGTTTTCTTCCCAGGGTGGAATCTGTCTTAGTTAACTCTCCCAATTTACTAACCCCTTGGTGACCTCCAGCTTCTGTAGAAAAAATGCAGACTGAAATAGCAGCAGTGGAGAATTTCCAGATGTCAACCCTGTTCTCAGTGTGCAACTGCAAGTGGTATCTAACAGATTCATCACTTTACCCCATCTCACTGGTAACAACCATAAACAATATAAAACTGCCGAAATTGGTCAACAGAAGGAAGCACCTCACCTTTGTCTATGAACTCTTATTTCTGAAGCAATAAAGATACTTCTATAACTTAGCACAGCATGTTAAGAAGAAATCTCTTAAAATGCAACAAAACCTGAGCATCAACAATCTACTTAAAAAATTGTCAGGGCTAAGTAATCTCATTTACTTTAAAATGAATGATATATCTACCACACTCCAGTGAAATAAAAAGATCAAAGCCTGATGGTAGTGAGCAGTATCCTTCCTTTTAAGCCATAGGATGCTCACAAACCACAGTGAAATGATGGCTAGAGGGAACCACTGTACAGTCATTTTAGCATGGGGTTATGCTCAAGTGAATAGGTGACCTCTTTTACAGCAGGGCTGATTAGCACAACCAGCTCCCCCCTGCCCACAAGAGCTACCATATTGCTGCCATTGCTGGAGCAGACTCATCTACAGCCGGAGGGAATCTACAGCCAGTGATGCATTGTGTAAAGTGGAAGTACTCAAAAAGGAAGCTGAACTGATTTGTCATGCCTGAGAAAGTGACCCATTTTTGCATATCTCCTTTCTTCCCTTCACCTATTCTTTTTCCCTGTGTTTTCTCACCTACAAGCAACCAAACATGCTACATGTTTTTTTGCATCCTTTTTCTCCTAAATCATGGCAAACCGATCATTCCCGGCAAATGCATGATGGCTGGCTGGGTTTGACTGCAATACAGCCTGTATTTTTTTCTGGTTTGGCAATGCTGTTACAAGCAGAACCACTCCAAAACTGTAGCAGTGAGGGACATATTATGATTCTGTGTACCCAAAGCATGCCCCACATTCCTGTAGTGTTGTGACAGACGCCAACAGCCACATCATCACAGCTGCACAAGGCAGGTTAGTGCTAATTATCCTAAATTATAGATGTAAAACATGAAAAACCTTGGACTCACAGGGTGTTTTAGGTACCTGCACTCCCCATCTAAATCAAGTGGATGATGCTGTCTCTACATACCTTTGTAGATCTGCAGATTAGGGACTTTTTGTGAGGTCACGCTGAACCGCGCAGAGCAGCAGCAATTGGAAATGATGTTTCCCAGGACCAGCATCTTTGTTAGTGCTCAGTGAGTCCAGAGAGCTCTCTTCCTTACACTAGAAGGAACTGCTGTGTATACAAGACAGGAGCCAATTCCCTTCTTTCTGAGGCAACCAAGTTCCTAGGTTTGCATGCAGTGTCTGTGCGCCAGCACATCTCCTCCGTGCCCCATATCTGGAGTGACCCAATCTCTCTCTCAGTCAGCTAATTTTTCCCTTAATTCTTATTTTAGATTACACTTTATGAAGTTCCCTCCTCCAAGTCTGGTATAGCACACCGCATTCCTATACAACTTTCTCCTTCCTTGTCTCATCTGAGAAGGTAGTTTGTGTCAACTAGATGCTTGTGACAATAAAGAGGTTTTTCTATCATAGGTAAATGTGAAGGATGTTTTGCACAGCTGTGTGAATGCTGTGGTTTTGCAAGCTCCTGCAGAGAGCAGCCTGTGTTCACCCATGAGCTGTTACAACAATTTCATATGTGACTGTTCATAGTGCAATAGACATCTGAGCAGCATGTGAGAACTGCAAATGGAGGTCTTGGGACAGCAAAAACTGTTATTAACTTCTTGTCCCTTTTTTATTATTCATTCTTACAGTTACTAGCCTTAAAGGTTTCTTCATTTAACCTCAAGAAAATCACAGTGTGAATTGAGAAATGTTGCAGAGTTGGTACGAGTTTTGAGGCATCACGGGAAGGTTGTGAGGGTCTTGCAGGAAAGTAAGAGGCTCTGTGAAAATGTTCTAGTCAGCTCCCCCCTGTCCTCCCTCAAATAACTGAAACACCTCGAGTGTTGAACTTTGAGAGTAAACACCTATTTTCCTTCTGTTACCAGAGGTATGCAGAGCTATTAAAATAAATAAAAAAGAAACAAAACCTGAGAGGCCTCCTACATGCTGAGTATGCCCTTACTCTGTGAAGTCACTGACCTCCACAGAACCACTCCAGAAGAAGTTCAGGGAGTGCCATGCTATCTGACTAGCTGCTAAACATTTTATTAAAAATATCCTAAAAAACTTTTTCCTTAGAAATTTTAAAAGGTGAAATGCATGAAAACACCTTGTTTCTGAAACCTTATAATAGCAGCAATATTAAAATTGTCTAGTCTGTTTTTGATGTTTACTTGGATGACTCAGCTTTGTAAAGCAGAGGAATTATCAGCTGAAAATCTTCTCATGGCAATGGAATAAAGTGAGGTGGAATAAAAATAAGAGTATGGCACAGGCCATGGTATGCACTAACAGATGGAATGTGTACCTGATATATCCAAGTGTCCAAGCACTAAACTGCACATGATAATGCCCTTGTCAATTCATGGTCTTCTCACAGACACTACTGCTAACTCAAGCTCATGATCCCTCCTTTTGCCACGTTGACACATATTGTGAATTAGGAAGGTATTAGCAACACCAAAGAGATTTAGATAATTAGGATAATTTCTCTCAGCTGAATCAATTTAGATTCAATCAATCAGTCCTTTAAAGACAGAACCATACCAGTTCTCCTGGCATTCACAGAGTCTTCTTGGACAGGCAAATTGAATTTCTGTCACTGAACACAAGTAGGAAAAAAAATTATTTGAAGCCCCACCAACTGCAAAACTTTCAGGACTAAATTATAAAGCAGAAATGCAAGGCCATTTTCCCTTCCTTGGTGCTAAAAAGCAGCATATTGCAAAGGTCTCTGTGTGTGTGTAGATACGCATTTTATCTACAGGACTTCTGGGTGAAAGGAGCAGAGGGTGAGTACTTGTTTAGCAATGGGCAATTTGTGGTGCATTTCTTAAAAGTCTGAGTTTAAGATGAATTTTTAAATTTCTGAGAAGGCAGAATATGATGCCTAGCCATGTTATCCATTCTATAAACACAGCATTTCAGGAAAAAGAAACCTACTGGATCTTATTTTCTTTTTTCCCCTCCCCTGCAAGTCAGACTGTGGTGAGGTACTTCCAGTCCTGATACAGAGAGGATGCTGTCTGTGATAAGCTCTGAAAGAAAGTTGCATGCTGTTTAAGTTATTAGTCCTTAAACTATTCAGTGTTCTTTTCTCACAAATTGTATATGCTGTATGGAATACTTCCCTCAGTCAGCAAATAAGTTCACTCAGAACATACTGCCTTGCTGGCTAAACCAAATCCTTTTTTTCTTCTGCAAATATGAAAATGTGCCATGTGATCCTAGAGCAACAGGGTCCCCAATATGCTTGGCAAAGTACAGCATGAGAAAGGAAGGAAAAAAGAAATGAGACAGTAACAGGTATAACGAGTTAATATGTATGAAGGATCTCATAAAAATAACATCAGCAGGGCACAGCAGTGGAGGAAAGGAAAAAAAAAAACCTACTGTGGAGTTAGTACTTTGATTCTTTTAATGAGAGAGGCAGCTCCAGTGTGGTATGTCCTTGAGATTACAGCCTATCTTGAACAGTGGTAGGTAAAGAGAAACAAAGTAGAAAGACACAGAAGTAGGCGCAGTGAAAAGGCAGATTTATTTACTAGTAATACTGTACAGAGAAAAAAAAAGAGAGAAGCCACAGTTACAGCATGGCTGTTGCTGGCAGTGTTCTTGGTTTTTTTATTTTGGTTTTTTTTTTTGTACTCATTATTTTAATCTGAAGAAAAAAACATAACAGTCAAAAAAGTACACTTCAGGTTACAAAGTACAGCAGCTATCCCCAGCAATTCTAATCCAGTGTTAGCACAGCAGTTTTTCCCCAACAAAATGGGACTTTATATACATTAGATCACAAAGAAAGTGGGAGACTAAAGCTTAAAAAAAAAATCTCAACCACAATCTACATTCACCATAAAAGCTGCATTGTACACAACATTTTCTTGAACCCCTATAAAGAGTCGGAGTGAATGTAGTTGAGAGAACTTTCAGAAATGCATTCTTTGCATTTGTCCTGACCTGCTCCTTCTTGGCTACCTTTGCTGCAATCAGATTCAGTTGGTCAATGGAAAAGCAAAAACTTTCAAATTGGTTATTTCTCTTGTATCTGCCCCTAAGCAGTTCCTTGTAAAATAGCAGGGACAATATTTGAGACCATCATCTGTAAATCTTAAATACTGGCTGATCTTCACACATCCTCAAGGCTATCCCTACCCTGCACAATGTTAAGTATGTGTTGCACTTCAAGTTTGCACTTAAGGTTAGCATAGCTTAAGCGCCATGTTCAACAGGGACTTTATCTGGTTGCACAAACCTTCTTAATTTTTGAGTTTGCCTCTCTTTAACAGGCATGTTATCTTGGAGGGGTACCACTAGATTCTTGGCAGCTGATTTTACTGAGCATGCCTTTGCATGCTGGATCAGTCTATGGGGAAGTTCACTTTTTCTCCAGGCTCTTTTGCCCTGCCAATAGCAACCTGACATGTGGTGGGGTGGACTGCCTCCTGCTGCTGTAAGAACTACTTTCTGGATGCTGATATTTTATGTACCTGGATCTGGCTCTTATGAGTTCAACGGGCGTAGTGTGTTCCAAAGGAATAGTAACAGAAACAGCATATTTACCTAAGTAGTGAGATTTTAATGGAACTCGCTGTTTGTGCAACCCATAGGATGCCAGATGAATATAGAGAGAGAGTGCTCCTTTAATATCGAGTATGTCCCAAGAATATAGGAAAATGCAAGAAAATGCCCAAATAGTGAGGACAAGATACCATAATTTCTTGGGACTAACACCAGCAGGCCTAAGGTGAGTTTTGTAACTTCAATCTTTCTTCCTGCTCTTTCTTCTAGGAGACCACAAAAGGAGAAGCAGAGGGATTAAGAAAAAGGGATCAGTCGAGCAATTGTGTCCAGAATGAGAAAAATCACAGAGATAGGGGACAGGTAGATTTTGGGGCAGAGTGTGCAGAGAGAAAAATTTGGAAATAACAGTTACACTGCCTCTCTTCTGTTATGTTTATGTGGAGATATGAAATTTGCCCCTCCGTCCCCTTCATCTCCAGGCAGGAGGGTTTTGAGAGTTCTTGAAGGGTGTTTGTCTCCTCAAACACAGTCAGCAAAGAGACCATGCTCCAAAAACCCTCTGCAGAAAAGTGCACCAGTTTCACAACACCATTTAAAATTCTAATTAAACTAATAAGAAGACATGGTTAAAGCAGCATAAGCCTTGCCTGTAGCATATTGCTTAAAGACCAGACCCTATACACATTTGTGCATGTGCTTAGATTTTACTTGTCTGGGTCATCCCACTTAAAAGGACTACTTGAGTTCTTGATTTTATGCCCATGGGCAAATCTTTAGTTCTCACAAACCAGCTGAGTAGATGTGCAAGGTCTAAATTTTGGTACAAGTCATTAACATACCAGTGCAAGTTAAAAATATATAAATATACCCAAACTTGTGAACTAGAGTTACTTAGCTAATTCTAAAAAATTTTATTAAGGGGTTTTTATTCAGTTTCTGGAGCAGATTAATTCTTAGAACAAACCCCTAAATCTACCTTTGAGAAGAATTTGGGAAACAATTGCAGGAAAGCTTTGAAATAGAATAGCAGCAAACCCCTGCAAAATAAGAGAAGCTTTGGCAAACTGAAGGAAGGGGCTTGGAATTCTTCACAAGTTTGCTCATAAGAAAAGTGGCCTATTCTTAATCCACTGAACAACTTTAGTGGAGCCATCACAGGAAAAAGAGCTATAGATTTTGCAAGACTCTTTGAACCCACAAGGAAAAAGGCTCAGTTTTATATTTGTTTATTTTAAATACAAGTGGGACATTTTTAAGAACTTCATGCACCCTTGTCACTATTTACAAGCTAAGTTATTACGACTTTATATTACAAGTTGGATTTATAATCTCTTTGGACTAGGTGACAATCCATTTATATGCTAAACTGAATAAATTCAGCCATTTTATACAATTTACTCTTTTACATACAAAAATTACAGTCTATATTTTTGTTAGATATTGTCATACTCTGCAACTATTAAGCTCAGAGGTAAAGTTTACTCTTGCTGCTCAGAAGGCTCAAGAAAAACAATCTGAGCAAATCCTAAGCTTTTCAACAGACAGCGAGAACTGGTTGAAACTTAGTGAGTTTATTAAAAAATAAAGAATCCATACCTCGGCATGTGAGAAAATCCTCTACTTTGTCTAAAATATTTTGTTCAACTCTTTCCAGTGGCACCATCTCTTGCATTTTGAGATCTAGTGTTGGATAAAATATGACAAAACATCTATTTGCCCTATTAACCATACCACTCTGCTGAAAGTAGGTAGCTATTGCCTACTATGTTGGCTTTCTAGGTACAGAAATTTGTCTGGCTATAGAAGGTGTAGGTCCACCTTTTTTTGTGAAACATGTTTACTTATTTAGCTGTGTCTGTAGCAGTTATATTGTATTCTACTCTTCTAACTTGACTCTTTAAAAAGTGTTGTGATCCTTCTTCCTGGAAAAAATTGTGGTGTAGTCTACAAAAGATCCCAAGAAGCTGGGCATTGTCATAAACGTATGAAAAAGTTGAAAGGCTCAATGTCATGGGAAGGATGATATTCCAAAACTCAATACCCATTTAGGGTTTGTATCTCATTACAAAAATATTTATTCCTTAAAAAAATACACAAATGTAAAATAATACATTTTCTATTATATCCCCTCTTACTTTCCAAGTATGCCATTTGGATGTTTGACTAAATTAAAAGGTGGAACACTTTTTACTTCTCTAGCAACTCTGTATGCTATCTTTCTGCTCGGATTAGTTTGTGGTATCCTAATAATTTTAGGTGTGAAGAATCAGTAGTGAACTTAGGTACAATGGCAGGGGACTAACATACTAGCTGTCAGGAAAGTCCCTCTGAGTGTTTGCTCATGGATGGTAGAAATGCTGACTCAGGACTTGATCCCACTGGATGTGAAGCACCATTTTGTATTTTCCTCAGTAGAAGCAGCAGTGAAGTTAGCCTCTCGGATTACACCACCTTGGGCAAACTCAGCAGAGCATAAAATCTGTATAGGTACATAAGGAACACCCAAACCACACTCTGTGTCCATCATTCATGCCCTGATCTTGCAGATGCCTACAATGTTCTTCCTGCAAGCAGTCCTGTTGACTGAAACAGGTCTATGCATAGCAGAATTAGGCATACATGTTTTTGTTTGCAGGACTGAAGTCTTGCGCTGCACTGGTAGAGGTACTCTTCTCGGAGAAGGGCTTATGCACACTTCTCTTGTGGGGGATTGAAAGATAATGTTGTGTTTATACAGCTTTGGAATACAGCCTGCACTTAAAAAAAAAAAAAAAAGGAAATAAAAGATACAAAAAAAGAAGAAGGAAATCCAAGGGTGCTAAGGCAAACTGTCAAATGGCACATCATACCTACTTTGTCATTCATTTAGGTAACATCACAAAGGCAGACCAGAGGAGTTCTGTAAACATATACCATACAGTACATCAGCCACAAGAAATTAAAAAAAGAAAACAACCCTGTAATTCTTTTCTTTCTGTATTGATATTCTAGTAATTGAAAGAGATTGCCTAGCCACTAATCATAATGCTGTGGTTTTTGATTTGTTGGTTGTTTTTTTTTTTTTCTGTAAAAAAAGAAACAACAACAAAAAAAGAAAGAATGGAAATAAAATGCAGTAGTTTGCAAAAGAAATGGTCCCTGAATGCAAACAAGGGACGACATGGAGAGTGGGTTTATAGAAACTATAGAAAATACAAAATATAAAAAAGTTTCCTAAGTTACTTTTCTCCCAGTCTAGGAAGAAATACACTGAAAAGAGGGTTTTTTTTTGTTTTTCTTACAAAAGTTAAGGCGAGCAGTTTGTTGTGGCAAAATGCTATTACTGAACCAGTTTCTGACTCTACTTTTTTGTATTCCCTCGTGCTGAAACTGAAAATGTACATGTGATAGCATAAGTTAAACAGACAGGGATTTTGCTTAAAACAATATAAAAAACCCTATCCCATAATGATCCTTACAAAAGTCTCTCTCTGCTTGACCACAGAGCAGATCACTTCCCTTGTGCCTGATTGTGCATGGATTTCCACAGGCAGCCTCCTATCCAAGTGTAAGGGGAAAACCAACCCCTTCAAAGCCCAAACCATCCCTGGAAAACCAGTTTACATTCATCAGCCTGGGCTAATGCATCTGAATTCCCCTGTAACTTGTCTGCAGGCTAATGGCTAGAAGGGACAAGGCAATGTCCAGCATGGCTGCTGCCCTTGTGGAGGAGGATGATTGGAGTAAGCGTGTTTCAGCAAAGGCCCAGTGATTTCAGACCCATTAGCTCCTATTTCATGTTTTTCCTGACCTCAGATGTGGAATTGCCTTTGACCTGTAAAGACCAACCCTATGCAGGTGAACCTTTAGCTTCCTGGATCTACCGGGACCTGTTAACCATGGAGTTAATGTGAACACACAAAAACAACTGGCCTTCCTAGGCACTCAATGTTAGCTACAAGTACTGAGCAGTAGGTATTTGAGAGGTTTAAGGTTTAAGGCTTGTGCTCTACTTCTAACCACTAAAGGGTCACTTCTGGACTGTGGTGTGCCACCATCTCCCCACTGTGCTGTGCCTCAGATGGTGCAGTAGTCTCAGACACGTTCTGGTCCCAGCGTCAGCAAGCATTTCCCAAAGCTGGCTGCTAAGGGAGTCATCCCCAAAATGCTGAGTCAGTGCTGAACCAGAAGGTCATCTGACAGGGGAGCACATGGCTCAAGAGATGCAGGGACAGAATGGGTTAGGTTAATATGATACTCCAAATTTCCCAAACAGGAGGTTTTGAAAAAAAATGTCCATATGGGGAGAGCAGCAGTAGGGGGGGAAAAAGTTCAAGATGTGAAGACACCATGAGGCCAGAGTGGCTGTGAAGGTGGCATCACACCCAGAGAGGAAAAAGATGGTGAGCAAAATGATGACTGGCCAGGCCAGGAGGAGACGGCTGGGAGATTTGTCTCCGAGTATTACTGGTGAGGTGAGCAGGCCCCAGAGTGAGAGGACTGTGGCAAAGCACTCCTAGCTCCCACATCGTTCACAGGTAGATGCAAGATGTAAAGGGCTTCACCCTTTGTGTTGCAGGGCTCCTAAACATGCCTGGGCACAGCCTCACCTGACCGTATTGGGCTTGAAACTTAGGGTCTTCAGAAATGTTTAGATTTGGAAATGCTTAGCATTACTGGGAAAAGAGAAAAAGGGAAAAAAACCCCAACCCAACCACCACTACCAACAACAACCAAAAAAATCCCCCAAACCCCACACAACCCAACCAAAAACACACACAGGCTGCTAGTTACTAACGAACAGCCACCAGACCTTTTGCTGCAATATGAGGCTCTGTGGCCCTTCCCCTCTGTGATAAAACTTAACCACCTTTGCCTGAGTCAAAGAATGATGTGCAGAGCTTCTCTGGGTGAGTTTGGTCCTTCTCCCAGCCAAAAGCCCCCAGGGGAGGCAAAGGGAGTATGTGAAAGTCTATTCGTTTCTGCCACTGCAGCAGATATGGAGGTCAGAAAAATTTCTGCATGTGTCAGAGATGAGGCTGTCTTTCATTACTCTTGCTTTTTTTTACTACTTGTTTAGGTTTTTTTTTGTCTGACAGTCACCTGGGCAGTGATGAGAAGTTTCATTGACCAGTTCCATACTGACAGCTGAGTGACCTAACACGGGAATTACCTTTTGCTTTGTTTGTATGTGTAGGTTTTCAGTGTGCCTCATATTACCACCATTGAAAAAATGTCTTTTTTACTGGCACAGAAAGAAAAGAGTACAGAGCAAGAGCTGTGATATATCAGATGCTCTGAACTAACAATTAATGCAGTAAAAGCACCATCCAAGAAAGAACAGAAATATCATAGGAACCACCTCAGACTGAAAAGAGGCTTTTTGTTGTTTTCTTTCTTTTTCTTTTTTTTTAAACTTTTTTTCAGTTGCTATTATTGATTT